>JAPZDZ010009187.1:0-15093 GCA_029783805.1 Acanthurus tennentii | reverse complement strand
TGAAATTTGACATGTAGATTACTAAACATGTATAAAATACATCAACTGACGTTTAACCGGCATTCGCCCAACGGTTAAACGTCAGTCGGTTATGACGGGAAAATACAGTAAGTCCGTCTCGGCAGAAGTGTCTGATTATGGACCATAGTAGCGTGCTAGTGTCCGGTTGTGGACACATATACACTCTTCTCCATTTTCTGATCTGATTTCGGTGAAACAACCGTCGGCTTGGATGCTGCGTGCCAGACCACTCGGAAATAACATTCACGCTACAGGTTAATTCGGTGGAGAAAAACAAAATGTGGCATATTGTCACCATTTGCTGAACACAGAAAACATATGCAGCAGCAATGTATGCTTATTTTCGAAGATGAATATATATGTAATTTCCGACCCGTATTTCTGACTTTAACGCTGTGCATTGTTCAATTCATTTTCTACAATTTTTTTTTCCCGAGTTGTCTTGAACGTAGCATCAACTGCTGCTGGATCTCAACCACTATGTGTACCCATAGTTACGGTTGCTAACGTAGGATTGGACAGTAGCAGTTTGAGGGAGGGGCCTGGCAAGTTTTTCTTGTTGGGATTTTTGTGTTTTGTTTTTTTGTTTTTTTTAATGAATCATAGTCAAACGCCGAAGATCCGGCACGGTACCGGGATACTTTAAGCCCTGCATATTTAAAGTAGGGCTGTCAAGGAGAAGGAATTCCCCCATGGTGATTCAGGGTGGTTCAATAGCATGGTATATGGTATCACTGCACCACCCCTTTTATTTATTTACTAATTTGTTTGTAGAGAGTATCCTACAAGAATAATGTTTGAATTTTAAATGTTTCTTCTGAAACTTGGCTTATACTTGTTTATATACATCTTTTAATAAAAGACTGATGACAGTTTGAAACATTTTTCCATTAATCAAATGCAGAACATGAGGCAGCAATATGCGCAATACAAATGGCTACACACTACTAATCCTATATGAAAATAAAGATTAAGTTAAGATTACATTAAATTGTCAGTTGTAGAACAAAACTAAATAAAGCAGCTGGTTAAGTCTAGATCTCAATGTGCAAAAAATTACACACATCTAGATGAAGTGAAAAAGAAGTGCCTGTGTTTTTCACAAAATATAATGGAGCAATGTACAAGGATACAAAAAGTGCATGGGCTCTTAGCATTCTGCCCCTTCGTAACACTCACACATGGTGACTTTAACTTGTCCATGTCCATGTGTCCCATCATTCCAGTGAAAAATTCTCATAAACTAGCCAAAGGCCAAAGTGCCTGAAAGCATTAAAATAGGGACATGTTATGCAGTGGTGACTCCGGTTAGTCAAACTGGCAAGGGGTTTTGTTTACAGCGCCTGCTTTCATAAGCGCCTGCACTTTCACAGTGCATATTTTTCATAAAAATAAAATGCAATTTGATGCCAGGTTGTCAACTTAGTTTTACAAAAGGAAGTGTATCCTAATTTTGATATTTTGTCTCAACCATATTAGGGATAAACACATTTATTATTTCACCCCTAAAGGCAAGAAGTATCAGTAACTTAACAAGCTAATAATGAAATTGCATCTTTCATGTAAAAAGGATTCTCACCTTTTATCAGTGACTGTAGAGACTCCAAAGCCTGTCGTACATTTGGGTCACTCAGTGCTGGCAATGCTAAGCCTGCAGCTGTTGGGTTTGAATTGGGAGGTGCTGGAGACAGCTGCTTTTTCTCCTTCTGGCTCTGCATCTTCACCATAACCTCACTGATGTTTGCTGTGCTCAGACTTTTAAAAATGTTTTTTATCTTCTCACATTCACTGCCTTCAAGACTGGCAGATGCTGAACTTGAGGAAGTCATTTGATTGGGTTGCTTCAGGTCAAACAGATCCCCAAAACTACTTACTGCAGACCTGTTCAGGTCACACTGTTGACTGCTGAGAGCAATACTGTCCATTTCCTGTAGTTTGGCATGTTCTCCAATCTGAGAATAGGCTGGAAAAAGTGAAATTGAAGACTTATTGATTTGTTTTTCTCCAATGTCTGCATTCCCATACAAGAATGACTCTTCATCTTCAAGCTCCTTGGCTTTCTGGACTGTGGAGTCCTCTTGATTTTGTGCCTGGAGCCAAGCAAAGTCACCGCCTACTCTGTCATGAGGAAGGAGCATACAGTCGTTTTCCAATGATGTTGAATTGAATTGACTGTCAAGAGGTTCATGCCTTTGCTCAGTAGACACACTTTCTACTTTTTTGCTTTCATCTGAGGCCTGTATGGAAGAGAACACAATATACACTTAACAGATGAAATGTTCTTCCCTTTTTATTTTCCATGGCTACTAATGAAATTTTAATAAGGTACAGTCAAGTGCATAATACCAACTCACTAATCACTCACTAATTCAAGCACAGTGGCTAGTGATAGTTGACTACATGACTAACTTTTTATAAATTTAAAAGAAAAAAATAAACTTATTAAACTTATTACTAAAATTTATTTCAAGGGCTGCTGCCGCATAGTGCCCATTCTCAAGTTTTAGGTGGTGGGGTAGACTGGAACACCCGGAGAAAACCTGGACAGACTTGGGAGAATATGCAAAGTCCACATAAAAAGGCCCTAATCCAGTCAGGAAGCGAAACCCAGGAGCTTCTTGCAGTGAGACAGCAGTGCTAACCACTTCGCCACCATGTCGCCTTAATTGGTTTAAGTAAGCCTTTTGCCATCGAATAAAACCAAAATATAGTTTTAGCTAGGGATGACAATGATTAATCAATGACTGAACCTATGACATTTTATCAACTAATCGTTTTAATCTGATATTCAGTTACATTTAATGTGTTAAATGTAATTAGGCATCTTCATTGTTTTTTCATAGGCTATGCCATGCTTTCAGAGAATATGCAATAAACTGCAGTGGAAGTAGAGCTTTGATTGATAAAACAACAACAACAACAACAGACATTTGGAGGCTGTCAACCAAGTCAGCTAAACAAATATTGATATGGAAACTTCCTAAAATGAAACAAAGTGGGTTGGACATGAAGCTGGACATGAAGAGCATTAGAAAATGCACCTATCAATGTGTGACAGCCACAAACACCACATAAACATTAAATTTCCAATACTGAAGCTGCAGAAAGCACCAAAATATTATCACCCATCAAATGGTTATTTCCAACTGTAGTGCAGGCCTACTTGTGTTTCTGGTTTAAAAATGCAAGTTGTTGGAATTGTGTTTACTGTCTGGAATTATGTCAACACAGATGATATTGTGTGATGTATTTGTAAACCACAAGCTGTAACTCAAGCTAGTGCTCCGTGTGGTTTATGTAAATGCTTTAAAGTTTTTGGTCAAGTATGTATTATGAGAATGCTTTGGGTGTGACCTTGGTGAAACTCAAACTATCTTCAAGAATCACACTTTTTGTGGAGATTTTGAAAACTTATAAACATTTTGGTAATGAATGATATGCTCTACCTGAATAGTGAGGATGGCATCTTTGAGGCTGGGCAACTGCTCCTCCAGTTCTCTGCTATTCATAACTAGCTTCAGGCCTTCTAACAGACTGTTTTCTGTTGGAGTATTACTGCTACCATCACTGCTGCTGTAAATGTGATTGGGGCTCCTTTTCCTTTTTTTTCCTTTGCCATGGCTCTTTTCATGACTGCTACTTCGTGACTTAGACCTCCTGGCCCGACTCTTGTTCCGCACATGACTCTTCTTGCTCCGGCTTGGGCTCCGACTCCAACTGCGGGTCCTGCTTTTGCTTCTTGCCCTGCTTTTGCTTCTTGCCCTGCTTTTGCTTCTTGCCCTGCTTCTGCTTCTCGCTCGACTCTTTGCACGAGCACGACTTTTACTCCTTCCTCTACTTCGACTGCGTGCCCTGCTTTTGCTTTGTGCACTGCTCTTAGGTTGAGATTTGCCCCTGCTTCTGCCATGACTTTGGCTGCGGCTCTTGCTCCTGGTCACATGTTTCTGAAATTTTGGGTCTGACTTGATAGCTTCTTTCAGGACATTAGCTGACTTAAATGCATCAACCAAGTTGTATGCCATGTTTCCTTTGAGATAGTCTGGAAGAGGCTTGTTTGCTGCAATGCATCTCAGAAATTCCTCACCAGCTCGTTCACTGAAAATCAACAATGCATGTGTTTAGATACTAGCAAACACAAAAAGTGCACCAACATACCTTTTAAAGATTAGATTTTTACTTAACAATTAACACATATTCAAATATACCTGTTGTCTGGAGAATGATGTTTTACAGGAGTGGAATTCCACTGCTGGACCTGAGCGTGTGATGGTTCCACAGGTGGGCCGATCTGCTGCCTGACTCCCAAACCAATCACTGAACTATGGTCTATGGAGAAGCTGCTACAGGGGGGCTGAGAGTTTCAGAATTAATGTTATAGTGCTGTGCAGATGGAATGAAGTACTATATTTAAGATAATATTTGATTTACAATTTATAAATCACCTTCCATGCAAGGAACAATCATATGCTTTCAAAAGTTTTGCTTTTTTATAGGGCTATCGAAGTTAACGCGTTAATAACACACGGTCTGTGCCTTGTCAGCTCCCATAGTTTCAGGAAGTGGCACTAAAATAACATTGCAAACGGTCACAAATCAGAAGTGGATACAGAAAAGGGACTTTTAAATGGAAAGTTTAGCTTTAAAGTTTTGCTCGATGGTTCCCTGGACAAAACAAAAGTAATTTGTATTTACTGTAAATGTGGGCAAGGGTAAAAAATTTGTGTTAATAACACATTAATAATGTGTTAACTCAGGAAACTAATGCGATTAATCGCCATTAAAAATTTTAATCGACTGACAGCCCTGCTTTTTTAATATTTGAGTAATAAATGACAGTACACATGAAGGAGTCAAATCGCAGGAGTCTGTTGATCAGCTGAGTATTGCCAACAATAAAACACTCAACAGGCTGAAAATTTGACAGGAAAAAGAGAACTGGGGTAATATAGTATGAATATATTAAAATTAAAAATATGTTTTACAAGCATTGGCAACGACCAAAGAGTCAAATTAAAAATCAAGAAAGATATCTATTTTGCAGGTCAATATGTCCATGTAATGCTAATTAATCTGTGAGGCTTCGGAAACAGGGGAATATTCAAAGATCATAGTTTACTCGCTCTGGCAAATGTGTCTTGCCCCTGGATTCTGTTTTCTACCTAATCAGGCCAATGTCAGGCCGTTTGTTATTGTTGATCTAATATGGGAGAAGTTCCTGTGATGACTAACAGTCCAGATTTAAAAAATGTCACATGTCACATATTTAAATGCTCTAATTAGTTGTAAAACAGGTTTAGTTGTGATTTGAGCATTCATGTGACTGGGCCAACATTTTTTATCCTGCTTGAAAATTACTCTTCATCATTTTTAGCACTGCATTGCATGAGGAGAAGTCTGAGGAAATGTTCCCCTCCCTAAACATAACAAAACACAGTCATAGAATTTGGATAGACACCTTCAAAGGTACTTAAAAAAGCACTACTACTAGTGACAAGTGATGAGTACTAGTGATAAGTACTCTGATCTAGATGGATACCCAGAAGAATTTTTGAAACAGTTTTGGCATCTTCTTTAACCTTTTTCTTCTCAACATGGTCCCATCAGATCTACACAATTCATGTAGGTCACCTATTTTGGTTTCAAAACGGCAAATTTCGACGAAAGGTGAGTGCTTTTCATGCCTGAAAAACATTTTGAACATTTTGAACTCTGACAAAAAGACACTGCCAATTGATTATGCCACAGCTGAATTGATGTCTTTAATTTGCTGTCTGGTAAATGTTCTGTTTTCTTCAGAAACTTTTCGTTTCTTGGAACTATTCATGGTTGGCCTACCGGGGGTTGAAAAACTCAATGAATTGCGCGCCGGCAAGTGTAGCACATGTCGCTTTTGTGACGCATATTTTGAGCGACAATACAGAAAAGAAATAAAGAAAAATAAAGAAAAACCAAAAATAAACACGCTTTATTTTAATGTTGCAAGAGCAGAGCAATTAAAGAGCCACATGCGGCTCCAGAGCCCCGGGTTGCCGACCCCTGTTCTAGGCTGAGATATCAGACAAGAATGCCCATTATCATCACTTTTGCACTTTTCATAGAACTACTTGCCTCAACCGAAAGACAAACTGATATTAACTCAGGCACTAAAACAAATTCACACCATCACAGAATAAGCGTCTATGCAGACAACATTTTGTTATGTCCGACAAATCCATCAACTTCCATTCTGTCAGCCCAACTGGTTATGTTTGTGGCTACTTCACCAACTGGTTTGAATCTGATATTCTGCCCCTGAGCCCTTTTTTCACTGGGACTGGGCTGGGAACTTTCCTATATCCATACAACTCAACCCATAAAATACGTCAAAACATGTTTCAACAAACCAAAATGATAAATTCAGACTCAATTTTACCCCACTGCTGCAAAGCAGCAAAGTATCAGATGGAATAAACTCCCACTCTCTTCAACTGGCTGCACTTTGACAGTTCAAATAAACACTTTACAAGCCAAAATAAAAATTGTTATTCTATGGAAATTTTGTTGAGCAGGCTGCATTTAGTGTTTCTGTCTTGACTAGGAGAACTATAAGTATAAGGATGACAGCCATTAGCCCAGCCTGGACCCAAGAGTTTTTGGTCACAGAAACTTGAGATGGATAAAATGTAACTCTTGTTGGCCAAGAAACAGAAAATCTGACACTGTTGTGTCGACATCTTTGCAGAGACCTTTGTCCACCAAAACATCCTATTTACTTAAGGGTATTCAATTGGTGGACTGTGTTCTGAGAAAGTGCGCGTCACTAGCAGCGAGAGGAGAGGCAGCAATTGTGTTTAATGTAAATAAAGCTTTGTGGTCAAGCCACCAAAATATTACCAGTTTTTTGATACGTTTTTGCAACCAGGAAGGAAAAACTTCAGGCTCTTCAAGACTGATATGGGAAAGGTTAAATGCAAATAAAATATACACTTAACTACATTTAATCTTTTAGCAGTCATACTGCAATCAAATTCAACGGAGTAGCTACACTAAGTGGCCAGTAGGAGGATGACTTACTGAACTGACAGATCTTTATTACCACTTAAAATAAGCAGTAAACAAACGCAGAAGGCCGTCATCGGATTTAAAAGGACTTTATCTACAAAATATTTTTTTCAATGCACACAAACATGGAGTTATAGTAAAAAGTTTAACGCTTTAGAGCTTCATTCATAACATTATCATTTGAATTATAAATCAAACTTTGATGACTTGATGACTACTTAATATTAATGGAAAGGAATGTACTTTACTTCATGTACAGAGTGAAGGAAGAAAAAAAGGAAAAGAGACTGGCAGAAAACAACTCAGAGAGCTGTAGTCAAGTCAGTGTTAAGTTGTGAACACAGACACAATCAGTGCCTGCCATTGCTCATAAGGTTATAGCTAATATACAATATCTGGCTGTCCTTGGCAAATAAAAACTGATTCCATCACACAGAAACATTAAACAACAGCCCAGTGCCTGGTAGCTGACATTTCTACTGTCATGCATGCTTAAAGCGGAATTTCAGTATTATTAAAACTAGGCACCATTTTTTTAAATCACATTTTTAGCATTATGATGACTGGCACTAAAAAAGTTTGGGAGATGGTTCAGGTGAATGCCCCATTCGAAATATATTTGATTTATATGTAGTCATACATGATCCCAAAACATTTGGGATATATGCAATACTTATTTGGAAAAACAATACAATCTATGTCATGCTAGTTCTTAGACCAGGGATCACAGTAAAGGTGAAAGGAACTAGATAGAAGAAAGACAGTAGACAGGTTTTATTTTAAAAATCTGATATATTTTGTAATTACACTGTAAAATTTCCTTTGTGGGGTAAAACAAAACAGCAAAAGGAAGACATCATCATACAGTAGGCTTCTACAAAATGTGAATGAAATTAATAATACATCGCATACTACGTAAATGACACATGAAACTGACAAGCAGATGTGCAAAATGTGCCTTAGTTTGTATGTACTGTTTTCTTACATTATTTACAGTATCAAAAGTAGCTCGAAAAACTTTAAATAGATCAGTGATATATCAGTAAAGCCCAGGGGAAGTTAGTTATACATACAACAAATATCCAAAATTTACACTGATTACCAACACTCAAAACAGGAGTACACAACATTTCAGCAATAATTCTTTATTTAAGCTTCCTACCTCTCTTCTTCAGCCATTTGGAATGCTTCTTACACATTTTTGCAAAGTCCAATGGATCTTCAAATCCTTGATTCCCTTTATAGTTTTTAACTGCAGAAAAAGGGGAACACATTGCAAAGGAAATTTGTTTTGTTAAACATGACTGACCAGATATTACAGCCCAAGTTAAAAACCAATAAAAACAGATTATCATTTGCAAAAAAAAGCACTGACTGACTATGTTTTTGTGAAGTGTTTCCAAGACCAAGTAGTGATGACATAAACATGGCGATATCCCTGCTACTCTTGTCTGACTGACTTTCAAGCTTTTCATGGATACCCCTTTTGTACCCAATTTGGACGCTTTCACATTTTCAATGAACCTGTTTACTTGTTGAAAGTTTCAAACAGTTGTTTTTCCAGGATAAAAACACTTTTTTTTGTTGCCCCTGTTCAAACTTGAAACTTTACAACATTTTGCAAACATTCAATGCAGAATAGGTATACAGTATATATACATAAAATACTAAAGTGGTTGAACTACATTATTAAATATACTGTTTTTTGGGTAAATAACTGGCAATACAGCTCAACGGTATCATCACTTCTATTTAATAAATCAGATTACTTGAAGCATAAGCAAATTTTCACAATATAAATAATGAAGAGGTAATAACCTGGAATAGAAGTCAACATTTTTTCAGGTGCATTAAAGTTTATTATGTAGGATAGGATGGTCACAAAAATTCTTGTCTATTTAAAAAAACAAGAACAAAAAATTTCTATTAATCATTTTTATGTTAAAAGGTACATAAAACCATGGTCGATTAAAGTAGCTGATTCATACTCTGCTGACAAATTACCTATGCTGTATGGTTGTCCTGAAAATGGAAAGTTTAAAAAAAAACGCATTGTAGCCTGAATGCATAGATGAAATCATACGCATAAGATATTTACAGTATTTCTAAGGTCCAATGTGTAGGATTTAGTGGCATCTAGCAGGATGATAACACTAAACTGAATACCTGTCCCGTTAAAAGCAAGTGGGAAAACATGGGGCAGCTGCAAACTCGCAAAACACCCAATGACCCCCTTTATAGCCACTGTTTAGTTTGTCCATTTTGGATTACTGTAGAATCATGGCAGTGCAACATGCCAGCAAGAGAGTGTTAAAGAGAAGTAAAGTCCCTCTGTGGATAAAAAGGTCCATGCTAAGGTATTGAATACAAATGAGTTCTTAATGTAAATGATTATATACTAAAAATAACATATTAACTAATGTAATATTCTTTTTCTGCCATAGTCTACAAATAGATTCCCCTGAATTCTAATCACTGTACCTTTAAAGACATTGTGCAAACTGCAATAATAAAAAGAAAAACATTACAAACCTTTTCGGATAACTTCAAGTGGCAGCTTCTTTCTTTCAAACGTTGGTAGACGATTTATTTCACGCTTGCGGGCAAGGTATTGCTTTGCCTTTTAAGCCCAAACTTATTATAATGGGATATAAAAAATAGCCTGACCTAACATGCTGTTGTCCTGGGCTGCTTCTCTAATCTGACCTCACCTGACCTTAGTCGTTCCTGTTATTTTCACATGAATAACATATTTTTTTGACCAAACCAGAGCCAATGATATCTGCAGAGAATAGGAGCTGAGACAATTTTTTAACGATTTAGTTTGTTTCCGTGGACCTTGACTTAAGTGTTTTAACAATTAAAATATGAATGATTCTGAACATGTGGTTTGGTTGCTTAGCGCATAGATCTCCTTGTTTAAGCAGAAACACGAGATCAAACTCTTTAAAAACATCTACTTCTGCAGGGAACATTCATTTCTGTTACACTGTCATAGACTAATAACAACTATGTGAGACTGTCAGTGACATATACAAGCACTTTTACTGTACTTGCCTCAATATTAAACTTGGACCTCTGAAAGTTAATGCTGGTGTAAAACTTACTAGCTTTTACATTTCATTCTAATGAAAAACGCTGTTTATGTGTATTTATGTGCACAGATTTTTAGTCTTATCTCCTATGTTACTGCTGATTACCATCCCTCACTAGCCCTGTTCCCACATGGTGTTACCATGAGTACATGTGGGAACTAGGGTTGTCACAACACTTGAATTCCTGACTCAATTTCAATGCCCAGGGAAAAAATTGTGTCCTTTTTTATACCAAGATTTTTAAATAAAGATATGAACAATGCAAACATTAATGACAATATTTTAAGATGCCTCAGGTAGAGCAAAGAAAACTCCAGCAACTTTACAGTAAAATATCAATGACAGCAATATTCTGAGGTAGCGCAAAAAATAGGACAGAAGGGCAGGACTGATAAATTTGCCCACCTAGCTTGAACATTAACGGTTAACGTTGCAGAGTATACCAATACTAGAAAAGTATTGTGTAGGCCTGGGCGATAAACGGAAAATTTACTGTTACCGAAATTTACTATGATAGGCGACGTCATTTTGCCCATGTCGGTAAATTCTGTGTTTTAATAAAAAAATAAAATAAATTAAAAGCCTTTTTTTGTCTGTTTTGACTGTGTGTGTTCATTCCCCTTTAAGACGAGGTACAGCATGTGTAGTCACATGACTCCACCCATCCAGTCTGAACAAGAAGGGAAACAGACGATGAGGAAATGGCCGATGGTTCAAATGAAGAAGCGGCTGAAACAGCTGTAGACGAAGTAACGTCAGTTGAAGTTGATCCTGTTGTGCTTGTTTTGTGCCTGGTTATAAGTGTACTTAAGAAAAGTACAAGTAAAAGTCAATTATACATATATTTACATGTATGTATACACTGCATACTATGGGTCAATTGCTCATCAATCTGCTGATAAGAAGAGCTGATATTCAACATTTTTCTAATTACTGGGATTACTTTTCTTTTGATTAATGATTAATTATTCTATTTTAAAAATTATTTAAAAAATACACTACTTTGGTTGCAGTGCAGTCAATATTCTGACAAATAACAAGTAACTAATGTTATAATAATAATTATAACCTCAATAAATTGATAATAAACAGCTGAAATGCAGTGAAAATTCCTGTCCTCTCTTGTTCCTTTTTCAAGCCCTTTATTTCTGTCATGTCCACACTATCACCTTATATATTACTTCAATACTTTTCCTGGTGGTTTAAGGTTTTTGCTGTGGTACTGTTTCAGTATCACTATCAAGATATTTTAGGCAGGTAGCATATCAAAGTCACAATTTGGTGACAACACTTTTTACGTTAGTCATTTTATTATTAGCCATGGCTGCTAGCTCACCAATAACAGATGGCTAACGTGGTTGCCAGCTAATGGCTTATTAAACAGCACTTTTGCTTATTTTGTTTTTGACTAAAACTGGTCGCTGTGACCCTGTAGCAGCAGCACTTGCCTTTTCAGTAAGTTCTATGCTGGCGAAGCTGCCCAGTTGACAGTTTTGTGCATGACAGTGCTGCTGCAGTGCTGTGGGTGGTTGTGTGCCAACTGGAGGAGGCGAAGAAGGCACTGTTGGCATCGATGCTATTGCAAATGAGTATCATATCTTATACTATCTTTAAGCATCAATTAGTATCTGAGTATCAACATTTTTGACAACCCTAGTGGGAACACACCCAAGAAACATTTAAAATCCAATCACTCAAACCACATTTGGAGGTGGTCGGGACACATTCTTTTGGTTGTGGGAGCAGCAATTTATCCTGGACCACACTGAAAGACCACCTTTTTATCTGACATCCACTGTGCAAGCAAAAGTATGTACTCATTTGCCCAGCAAATGTGTGTTATTAAAACAGGAATCAACAGGCAGGGGCCATAACAACCCATGATAACAACTGACAACAACAGCACAAAAGACATAGAGATGTAGTGCTGCTGGAGCACACGGGTACAGCACTCTGTAATTTTTTTTCTTCAAGTGAGGAAATAGAGTATTTGCAGTCTGAATTATATGGTTGTAACTCATTTACACCTTTTTGAGCGATTCAAGATCCAATCATTGCAAAAGTGACATTAACAGTGGTCTTTGTTTTTCGAGTCAAAATGCATGGTTTAGTGCATGGCTGCTTCCTGCAGGTTAAAAACCACAACGCCTTTAGTATCTACAAGCAAAAATGATATATAGCTGTATTTTAACGCAGAGTTGGAGGTGGGGGTGGGATCTGATGTGGTTACTGATAACACATTTTACTGCTAGGTGGGGATAGATGCGCTTAGAGCTGTCCGCTTGTGATCAGATCACTCGGAACAGATGGTAAAACCAGGTGGAAACTGGGCTCCCATTAACATTGGTGTGGTGTTATGGAAGTAAAATCTTACTTTCTGCTCAGAGGGAAAGGAGCTACTGGTCAGTTTGTCTCCCCAGTTTACCAACATTTTTAGTTTTTCTTTGTACATACTAAGGTACATGTAACTTTTTTTGCAACAATTTCAGTTTACTTTTATTCGAGGCATTGTTCAAGTAACACACAATATTTCAGCCTTGAACACGTTTTGTACAAGGTGCTACAGTTTTTTGTAATCTGTCATCTAAAGTCTGACTGCATTACGCAGTTACGCATTATGCATGAACGCAGCATTAAACAGGGCTCCCCTACCAATTTCTCTTGAAGCAATCAGGGTACAGACTGATTGACGTTAAGTAACTCTTAACTCTATTACTAACCAGTGTACCGTCAAAATGATTCAAAAGCAGTTTTATAAAATAATTAAATATTAATAAATTATTGCTTTATGGTCACAAGGCTATTTTAGTGTACATGCTGTGTTTACATTATCTAATGGTATGCTAACTTAGAATAACGTACTATGGTAGGGGTTATATAAAGTAAAGTTGGTAAGCATTAATCGAAAGCAATGTTTTGGTAAGGTATTTAAAGAGTAAGACACGAATAACTTGAGAATCTTTCTTCTGGTGCAGGTCAGAAACATACATAGCTAGCTAACTTTGAGCTACTTTTGTAGCTATTTCTGTTAGCTAGTCAATTTAAATCGATTTTAATACGAAAATGTCGGCTAAACCAGCTGAGCTAACGTTAGCTGCATTAGCCCGTTGGATACGTACCCTGATAAAATGCCCCGTTGATGGTCTGTTATAAAGAAAATGGCTATCCGGTGCTGAGGCCGAAAATGGTCCACAGGGTCCTGGAGGCAAGTGACCAGATGGGGGAACAGCACAGGGGGCTCCGTGTCTATAATGAGGGACTCTGGGTGGTGTAGGTCCGAACGGCGGGAGTCCGTGTGCAGGTTTATCAGGGCGGTACATGATTGTGCCGAAGACGGTGGGCTAATTCATGTACTGACTATGCTGTTTTGTCCACACGATTGCGTGTGACTGTATCCCATGGATATACTACAGCTGCTACGAAAAAACACAATGAAGGCGGCGATGCAGTTGAGAGTGCGCGCAGTTCCTGATATGTGTCACGTGGTTTCACCAGAGGCCACGCCCATTTAGAGGATTTGCTACAGCTCGGAGTGTGTTTTGCAAAGTCAATGGTGTGTACCAGTCTATGAGGTCTCCTGGCCTTACAAACTATCAAATTATTCTCACAAGCCTCTGGTTTGCGTTTAAACCTTGACAAATGTGAACTTATGAGTATCCACGACTGCTCCCATTCCTCTTTATACAATATACCTGCTAAAAAGAAACTAGATACCTTGGAATTTGGAATTAGGCTGATCTATTCTGCGTACTCCTTAGCCATATCTCCTAAGATTATCAAAGAAATCAACAAACAAAATTTTAAGTTTATCTGGAAAAACAAACACCATTATGTAAAAAAATGAGATTTACTCAAAAATTATGAAGAAGGTGGCATCAAAGCAATAGATTTTGAAATTATTAATTTTAAAAATCAGACAGCTTCCATCTTTTCTTAAGAACGGTGAAAAGGTGTGGTTTTCATTACCTTCACTTGTCTTTAACAGGTAGGGAGGTATAGAATTTTTATTAAAATGTGATTTTTACATTTCTAAGTTACCTGTAAAACTATCAGCCTTCCATCAGCAAGTCCTGCTTTACAGGAAGATTATTTATAAACACAATTTAAGTCCTCACAATGTCCTACTGTGGAACAATAGAGTCATTTTAAGTCAGAGAATATTTATGTTTATGGATGACTGGATGTCGAAAAAAATTGGTCAATTGTGCACTTGATGGAAGACAAAGGTACTGTACTTAAATTGGATGAGTTTAATACTAAATATAATTTAAATTGCTCGGTTAAAAACTACACTAAGGTGACACAAAGCACCCCAACAGCACTTACTCAATTCATTGGTAATAATCTGGATAACATTCCTACACCAAAGTTACAAAGTTTATTTATTGACAATGAACATTTTTTACATAAAGGGTGCAACAATAAATTTCTTAGACAATATTTTGTAAAGATAATGTACCCTTCATTACCAAGAAGGATACTATATCTTCAAAACTATGAAAAAGTCAAATATTTGCTTTTAGAACAAAATTCCGTAAATTCCCAATCCCTCCTGAACATAAAAGAGACACATTTTAAAATGTTGAATGAAATGTATCCCTCAAATGAATTTATCAGAAAGAGATTAAAATTTGATATTGAAAATTGTCACCTATGAACCACAAATGTTGAAACAAAAGAGCACCTGTTCTATTTCTGTCACATGATCCAAAACCTCTGGAAATCTTTGCACAACTGGTTGAGTTCTAAATCCATAAATATAGATTTTTTTCTTTCAAGACTATCCAAGTAGGCATAATTAAAAAAAACAAGGTCGACTATCTTGTTAACAACATAACTATTTCAATTCAATTCAATTCAATTTTATTTATATAGCGTCAAATCACAACATAGTTGTCTCAAGACACTTAACATGTGGAGCATGTCAAGACCACAC
>JAPZDZ010008631.1:0-15154 GCA_029783805.1 Acanthurus tennentii | reverse complement strand
AAACAAGAAATGCAAAGGCAAAAACAAGAAATGCAAACATAAATTCTGGAAAGGCATTTGCAAATTTTTTTTTGTTTCAAATCCATTCTTTTTGTTTGCATTTATTTTGAAACAAAATTCCCTCCATAATTCACAAGGATAAAGATAGTACTTGTGAACATGAGGAAATCATACAATATTGATTTTATTGAGAATTTAAAGGTGATAAACAGAGGAGCTTCTAATCTGTACTTGAATTATGTTTGATTTGACTGTAGCTCCTCGGAGCAGATGCCAACAACCTCACGTGAAGGGACAATAACACATAACAATATGGAGTTTAACTGAAGCTCAGAGAGTCATGCTCTATTACCACCTTGCGACCAAAGTAGGATTTACGTTTACTTTGAAGAAAGCACATTTATGGAAAAAACACATAAGGTGCAGTTTCATTTGAAAAGTAGCGTAGATATACCGTAAGGGTTAAACTACCCAGGATACACTATAAAGATGGCAAAGTGACTGCCAGAAGTTAAAAATGAATGAAGATCATTATAAAGAGCCATGCTTAAAAATTCTTAAAAAAATTCTTAAAAAATTCTTCCTACAACATTCCATTTTATCAAATTTCACCAGACCTGGTGTGCGTGCCAAGTTTGGTGAGTTTTTGAGTATGTTTAGGGGGTCAAATTAAGGTTTAAAGCGACACAATAATAATAATAAGAAAAAAACAGTACGTTTAAAGTAACGTAATAATAATTATAATAATAACAAAGAAACAGTACAAATACAATAGGGCTTTCGCACTGTTTCACAGTGCGCATGAAAAGCAATAGGGCCTCGCACCGTCTTCGGTGCTCGGGCCCTAATAAGAAGAAGAAGAAACAAAGCAGTTACAATAGGGCCTCGCACCGCTCCACAGTGGTCAGGCCATAATTAACCAGGTGAATCTGAGAAAGGGTTTAAACACATTTAGGGTTTGGACTCTGATAAGGGGAAGCGGATATTGGAGGTGAGGGCCACAGTCATCCAAGACAATTGAACGGACAATTTTCAATAGGTCAGTGGAAATGTGTAGTAAAAGACTGTAAAAGTATAAAAAATGTTATTTCCTGCAACCAGTAGAAGATGCTATAGGGATGAGTGAATATTGTCATAGTGGGACCCATTTCAAATCTATAAAGTTTGGGACAGATTGGACAACGTACACCAAAGCCAGGAAAAACAGTAAAAGTTTTATGCAGACTTTTGGAAAACATGGCCACAAATTCAAAATGGATGACCTTCTGTTAGGTTAAGGGTATGGGTCCATGAGGCTTTTTTATGTGTCTGGACATTTTAGACATGTTTACCGGATTTCATACATGTCTAAAATGTCCAGACACATAAAAAAGCCTCATAGAGGTCAAACACAATCCAAGGGCTGCCTAAGTATAGTGAGGCACAAGTTTAGTGAGCACATTAGCACACTGACAGAAATTAGCTTATAGACATGGTCAGGGCTGGACTGTTGTCCACAGTGCCAAGTTTGGGAAACATTTATGAATATTCAGTAAAGTTATAAATTACTTCAACCTATATGGCGAAACATCAAATTTGATGCTAAGTGACAGACAAACGGTACAAGTTTTGCGCAATTTATTTTGTAAAAAATGTAATTTCCTGTTGTCAGTGGTGGTGATGAGTATGAGTATGACTTTAAGTTTGCTGCATATCAGACAATGTACATTGAAGTTATAAGCATTTTAGTATCATTGACAATTGCTTAAAATGGCTGCCACATCACAGCCGGATTTCCAACAATGATGAGTTTTCATATCGGGAGGAAATCAACCATCTTGCAGAATGGTGCACAGAAAACAACTTATTGCTCAACATCAGCAAAACCAAAGAGCTGATAGTTGATTTTAGAAAAAAGGAGGAAAAGACACGCAACCCTGTCTAGATCAGTGGAACTGAGGTGGAGCAAGTGAGCAGTTTTAAGTTCCTGGGAATTAACATAACAGAGAACCTGACAACACTCAACCCAGCTGTGGTGTCTGAAAAAGAAAGTGTATACAATTGCTTTAGATGAGAAGCATTTATTGTTACACTGCTGATACAGGGTTAGGGTGCTAGGGTGTTGTTATTTTGTTGCTGTCAATAGGAGGCACCACAGTGTCTTGTCAGGTTTGCGCCAGGAGCTGCTCAGGCGAGCAGACACTGATTTTACCTGCTCCTAATAAAGAAGCCATTGTTTGTGTTAAGTTCTACTCTCTGTCGTTTTTTCACTGGAGACATATTTTCCCAATATTGTCTGAGACACAACACCAGCCACAGCCTGTTCACCCTTCTGCCGTCAGGCAAAAGATATCAGAATATATAATAAAAGATATAAGAAGTATCTGCTGCTGTACCACCAGACTACAGAGCAGCCTCTTCCCTCAGGCTGTGAGACTACTCAATGCACCATCTGCACTCCTCCATGTTTATCAATTTTATTATTACAATCAATTAATCACTCAAGAGGGAACCACACGTCAATTTCATTATGCAATCTGTTGTATAATGTCCAATAAACATCCTTGTATCCTTGTATCCTTGTAAGGCCATCTGATCAAATCTGAAGGAGGAGTTTGTTAGAATATAATGCAGAAATTGCCAAAAACATGCAAAAACTGCACAACAAATTCAAAATGGCTGACTTAGTGTTAGGTGTAGGTCATGGCTGCAAGATACTCTCTGTAGGCCCCCAAACAACACAAGCCTACCAGATGTAGTACAACTAGGTGAAGGCAGTGTGAGGGTAACTTTGACAAAATTTTGCAGGGGGGGCCTACACAGCCATAAGGCCCCACCCAATCCTGAAATGTATATCAGATATTAATAGTAAACAGGTGTGACAACTGTGGTAAGTTTGGTATCATTATGCTGATCCCCACACCTTCAAAAACAATATAATTTGTCATAGCAAAACACTCAAAATTGCTGCTCCACAAAGGCCAAACTGTTGATCAAAAATGTTAGCTTTTAAAAAAACTTTTATTCACAAAGGTCTCAAGTGTGCCCAGACATAACTTTAATTTAGATAAATTCTGTGGGAGAAGTTTGTTAAAGTATGATACGCGGTCACCGTGAGTCATTTCCCATAGCCAGTAGGTGGTGCTATGAGTATAAAAAATACTGTCATGTAGTGGTGTTGAGGGGCGGACTTTTCTCAAACCAGAAGTTATGACGATGATGATTTCGGTTTTCATGGTGAGTCCTGGAAATTTATTGATACATAAAGGCCATGCCTATTTAATCTTTCAATAACTTTTGATCACAAAGTGGTCCAGAGGACACACACCAAATTTGAAGTCAATGTGACGAATGCAAGAAGGAAAGTTTAAAAAAAAAATAACGCCAAAAACAGCCACTTTACTCAATTTCTTCCTGTTGGGCTTTCGTCATGGGTATGGTATGGGGCATGACCAAGTCTTTTGGCTATGTCCATCGGCATAAACTGCATTATTTGTAAATTTTCACCGCAACTTAAATGCATGCAAAATTTAGTGAGTTTTCGAGCATGTTCAAGTCACCAAACCCCTTTAGGGGTTGAACTCTAAAAATCCAGATTAATCTCAGAAGGGTTTGAACCCCCTCAGGGACACTGCAGGCTTCTACTGTTTAGGTAAACCAAAGACAGAATTTATGTAAATGTAATAGTCTTAAGGAGTTTTACACAGTGATTTGGATTACTGGTCAAACAGTGTTAAAAGTACAAATAATGTTGATCAGTAAAAAAGCTATACAGCACCTATTTAATTCTGATCCAATCTGTTGAAACACACACAGGTTCTAATGTGAGCCATCCTCAATAGCACCACAAGTTATAATTGTTTTCATGTTATGTAGGGTTATCACAATTTCTGGCCTCTGTTTTTTTAAACACTTACTTTTTACACTGTCTCAGTTGACATAGCACATACCTATGTTACACACAATCTCTCGACGAAGTTCCTACAACATGATGTTTTTATTGCAGACTTCTGCGCAGGTTGACAGACTGTCACCAACAGCTGCATGCAGTGTCAAACAGTGACATAAGTTGAGTAATTTTTTATTGAATGTTTTGTTAGTTGTAGTAAATTAAAATAAATAGATAAATATATATATATATATATAAATGTGTGTGTGTGATTGCTTAAAGAAAATTAACTGATGCAGGGACTGCATAATGACATTTTTTCTAAAAAAAAAAAAAAAGACAAGGTAAGGTGGGAAAATCATGACCCCTACTCTTAATGAAAATTGTTATGCAAATAATTACATTTGGTATTGATTTAGGGTTAGGTCCACTTAAATTAGCTCCACTTGCTCCATTGCACAGGTGCCTATGGCAGCAACTCACCTTCACTGTGGGCGTCTCCCAGATGGTGAGGCCATAGTAGTCTTTCTCCAGCAAATTAAGGTGATCACACACCTTCACAAAAAGCTCCTGACCTTTGGCATGTTTCTAACACACACATACACAAAGGGGACAAGACACTGAACAATCAAACATTCATTTAATATAATGTAACTAACTTGAAATTACATACAACCACTGCATTCAGCAATGTGCTAAACATGAATAAGGATATGGTGAAAACGGCACAGAAGGTGCTTCTCCTACAGAGTCATCAAACTGCAGTCACGTTCAAACTGAATGTAGAAACTTATAGAGGTGGGCACTGATCTGAGATGGGTTTGGAGCCACAAAGAAGATTTCTTACCAACTAACAATTCTAACTGCTTATTAAGAATGTGATCAGATAAACCATCTAGCAATCACTCTGTTGTACAAGTTAGGCTTGTGAAAATCAGAAGCTCCAGTGTTTCGTGTTTTCCATTAGTGCATACAATGTCCAGCTGGGTGAAAATAATTGCCAGCTGGGAACCTGGGGACATATCCTTAAGGCTGTTCTTTCTATATTTATTTTATTTAATTTAAAGTATACACCCCTTTTATCAAATTGGACCCAAAACAGCCATTTTTGTCTTATGTTGATGCAATATCTTAATTTAAATAAACTCAGTGGAGGAACCAGATCTTTAAAACAGGATTTCAAGACTATTTTGCTTTCCACTTTGCCAACTTCCATTAAATCTAATCATCTACAACTGTAGTAATGAAAGAACTAACTTAAACTGCTTTCACCCAGACATCTTAAAAAAAATACATTGTTCTTTTGTGAGGCACTTAACTCCTTCACATGCTTTTATTTACTGTCTCTTTGATTGCAAGGTCTTTGACCTATTACTCTTATTGACTTGCATTCTTGTGTTCAAATTGTTATGCAAGTGGGGATTATGATAGAAGGAGTCATAGAAGAAATTCCAGCAAATTACATGCAGACTCAAAGTCCCTGTGCTGACAAAAAGTCAAATCTTTCTAAGAACTCTAAATGTTTTTGTCATTTCTTCAGTCTCCAACACTTGTTAAAAAACTTCTCCTCTTATTCATATGCTCCTATTGCAAGCTAATGAACCTGGTAGCAAAGTACTGATCAATTTAAATGTTACAAACATACAATTTAAATTTTCAATTCCACAATGTCCCAGATCTAACAAGAGTTTTGGTGTTACTGCTATTTTTTAGACATTTGATCAGATACCCTTGCATTTTTTTGGTTTTTACTCTACTTCATGTGTTTACCTACAGTTGTCAGATCTATTTATTTATTTCTAGTGCTCACGGTATACTGTCTTACAAGGCTTAAAAATGATATATAACTTAATTTAGTGAGCTTTACTGGTGTTTCACTTAACCCTTATCTTTGGTAACTTAAATAGTTACATTGGCAGAACCTCTGTAATATTTGTTGATGTATTTACTGTCTTGTTATCAACCTTGGACCTCATGTCCATTCATAATCAGGGTTTGGCGCCAACCAATTAACTACATTCCTTTCAACCATGCTAATCTATCCTCAATCTAGCATCTCCTCAACTGCAAACCAAAGGAGCCAGGTGCTTCACTAAAGCCCTTTGTCTTTAACTGCCAGTGGGACTGTCCTGCACCCTGTATTTAAATTAATATTTAATATAGTTAAAATAATATATTTAATAAATAAAATGAGTACAAGGTCACTAGCAGATCTAGTGATACTTAAGAGGACTACTGCTCCAAATCTTGTAGGGTCCAAAGGAGATTCACCTTGTAGTGTTTCAACATTGTTTAATCCCCATCTCAGCTTTAAATATTTTACCCCTATCAGAATAAAGGCAATATTTACTATCCAAAGAGATGACTGGGGACATTTGAACACTGGTTGTGCATCCAAGATACTGTTCTCATAGGGCCAATACTGCCCTAATGTTGGACAATTCTCTAAGTATTAAATTTTAAGGTTTCCCAGCCAGTGTTCTAGATCTGGGACTGATGCATCTGTGCCTTGCCAATATTACAATTTGCTGCAGAAATAACCACCTGTTTCACAGAGTATGGAATTACAGAGTCCTTTGTCAACTCATCTAACTATAGGGTAATTGTTTGTTAACTTCAAATAGGGGGTCTTGTTTAGTAGAATAGCATGGTTCAGTAGTCAGTGATTTTTCATTGTCTTACTTTTATGTATCTTTTTATGGTTTCCTTTACTTTGGCATCATTAACCAAAAATTACTAGTACTAGGGATTACGGCTTGGGCTTGGGGCTCCCTTTCCAGTGTTTATGAAGTGAGCACTGGACCTAAGTTCTGAAGACATTAGCTGGTTTTGGTTCAGTTGGTACTCACTCCAATTTAGTAGGACTGTTAGGTCGTCTTTCACCTTAATTTTTGCTTTGACAGAGTGCACTCCTCTGAATGGAACCACCACCATTTGTACTGTTACCTTGACTGCTGCAGTTCGGTTTGGCCTTAAAAGTGTGGCCACCTTCACAGCCATCATGTCTGGAAGTTGCATAATTCAATAGCAATGTCAAATATCTGAGATCATGATGAACTTAGTGCTTTTAGCATTAGCTTTAGAGCCTGGATTTTCCCAGATAGAGTCCAGAAGTCTGGAAGTGTCCATCATCACTCTGGCCCTCTTTATTTTCCATTTTACAAGCTCCAGTATTCCTTCTAATACTGCAGCTACCACTCCGGCCAGAGACTTTTTCTATCTGTCTAAAATGTTACTCCCCGTTCTACTTGAGTTTAAGACCCCAGTAGGCCGTGTTATCTTGCCCTTTTGCGCAAACCATCAGTGTGGAGAACCCATTCATACAGTCTCTATTCCAATGGATCTGTCTCCTGAGGTGTCTTACTTGGAGGTTGTGCCAGTCAAGGATTTCAATCTTGTGATTGCAGCTCCAGTGCTCTCTGTTACCCCTCTTATGAATATAAATATAAACCTGGCTATGGGTGATGACTTTTGATTAATATATCTTGTGCAAGGTTTTTCACTCTATTCCAACAACTAGCTAAGACACCCAGTTTATTTTCTGCTTTTTCACCTCTGATGACTCCAAAAGTCATCTCCAAAAGGTCACGATTCACAGTTTCCAGCTGCTTCAGACCTCTTTACAGTTTGAATTGTATTGTAAACATTAGGTTAAGGCTGAGTAATTCTGAGGTTACTCAGTTTTTCACTATTACGGCCATCTCTTGGTTCAATGGGTTTTGTTGTAGTGGAGGATGGACATCCCCTTTGATGGTGTGCATATATTTAGTTCCCAGGTCTCTACAATCACTCTTCAATCCAGCCACCTGCACACTGGCATTAATTATTCTCCACCATTCATTCCAAGGAGAAGGAGCTTCTGCCTAATCACTGCTTGGATGTCCACTGAGGCATGCTGGCCCTTAGTGCATCAGGCTATGTCAAGGATTTTGTGGGTAATCAAAACTTCTGCCCCAGTGTCCACTAGGTAGGGGATTCCTTACACATCAATGTGTATTTCATCACATCGCCGAGATGTCACTGCTCACCTTTCTTTCTGTCTCAGGATGACCATGCTTGGCTGCTAGGAATGCAGTTCTGAAGTTTTGTGTCAACTTGCTGCAGGCTACCAATGTAGAGCTGGGCATTATAAGAACTCTCATGGTGGAAGTGACTCTCAGCTCCAAGCTTAGTCATAGTCCATTCTTACAGGATGTCAATTCCAATTTGACTGACCTCTGATGTGTAGGCTTGTCTTCCAGCTTTGGTTTTTATTGTTCCCCCCGTCAGATCTCTTGCCATCCTTTCTGAGGTGTTTTCTTTCATATTTCTTAAACCTTATGTGAAGGATTGCATGTCATAACCATTTGCCCCCCTTGTCATAGCCATTTTCTTTTGTAGATTGGGTAACTTCATGAAGCCTGTTACCTTCCTCTTGTACTCTTCTCCTGTGTACCCACTAAATGCCTCTAAACCACTTCACTAAACAAACCTAAGGATTGTGTAACTCCAGTCTGTGGTTAGCAGTCCATCATAGCTAACTCCTTATTTATTCCCCACATACCAATGCATCTTGACTCCCAATTAGAGGCTAATCCCTTGCTCCTGAGGGACTTGGAGCAATTTAGGTGCATCCTTCTGCATGAAAGAGCCTTCTTGTCTTTGCTTTGTTGTTGTGTGCTGGAACCCACTGTCTGTGCCTCGTTAAGTAAGGGGTCGCTGGGGTAAGCTATGGAGTAAGCTTTATTAACCTGAACTCTCTGTCTCCTCAAAGTCTTGCCTGGATGTTTCTTCCTGACTTGTCCAACAGCAGTTGGGTTTGGCATTTCCTTAGGTAGTTCAGTGTAGCTTGAATAGAAGGTCAGTAAACCTCTCCTGTTCAGCACTTCACCTCTCATGTTTGTGTCTGTTTCAATTCAATTCAATTAAACTCAATTTTATTTATATAGCATCAAATCACAACAAAGTTGTCTCAAGACACTTTACATACATTTTAGAGCATGTCAAGACCACACTCTATAAATACATTTATATTTAAAATTTATAGGAACCCAACAATTGAAAGCAATTCCCACATGAGCAAGCACTTGGCGACAGTGGTGAGGAAAACTTCCTTTTAACAGGCAGAAATCTCGGCCAGATCCAGACTCAGAGGTGGGTGGGATCTGACGTTTGGGGGGGGGTAGAAAGGGTTTCAGAGTTTGAAATTTCAACAGCTCCTTATGCTGTTCTGTGGTCCTCTCTCTTTGTCTTTCCTGTTGTGCTTTCACTCAGTATGCTGATGCTTAGGAATTGGTTTCACCAAAATTACCCTCATTTGTGTGAGTGCCATTTTCACTTTATCCCAATGGGGTCACATTTGGTAGAGGGGCTCATTAGATCGGTTATACGTCCTTACTTCCAATTTCAAGAGTCAAGCCCAATCAGGTCAACTAGACCCAAATACAGCCTTGACCTCAGGGGGCAATTCCACTGCCACTACTCTTTTTCCATCTGACAGTTACAGGAATAGTTACAGAGTTAACAATAGAAAACTGGGCACACAGCCCTGGGGTTCCCCTGTTGGGCACTAAAGTGAAGGAGAAGTGACTGCTAATCTGAAAAGTGGTAAATTTACTGAGCATTATAGGGGGGTGAGCTTGAGTTGAATGCTGAGCTGAAATGAACAAACATTCTAATGTATGTATTGTTACCTTCAAGGTGTGTGAAGATCATATGAAGGGCAGTGGAGATGGCATTCTTTGTGAGTAGGTTGGTTCTAAATGCAAACTGGTGAGCGTCCAGGCTGGCTGGGATATTGTTCTTGAAATAGTGAAGGACCAGTTGCATCTTTTGAGTCAACGGGGTTGAGATCTCTTATGTCTCTGCTGATGTCTCTGCTTTGTCTCCTTGATTCCAGCTTTCAGTCCTCTTTGGCAGTGTTACATGTTTCACTGTCACCTATCAAAAGGCAGCGTCTTTGTAAAGTCCTCTCCTCTCCATTTATCCAGACTTCCTGGTTGGGGAATGACTTTGTTGTCTTTGTCAATGCAGAGACATGGCGCCTTATTCAAGATCTTGTAGACACTAGAGGACACTTAATTCAGGCATCGTCTCTGTAATCACTACATCAACACAGTTGTTGATGGATGATATCGCTATTTATGTTTACATTCCTTAAGAATGATGTGATTCCTATTGGTGGCAGCATCTGTGAATGCCAGACCGCACACTTAAACCATTCTTGAAGAGCACCTGTACACTACATTGGTCCACAGCTTTGACAGTTTTTACTCATGGTTTGACCTTTTTTAGAAGTTGGGAATTAAAAAGTCACCAACAGCAATAAAATATAATACAATAGATCAACATGGGAATGAGATAGCTTTTGTGGCTGCTAGTTTGGATTGGAGTTCAGTACTTAAAGACCTATATGCTGAGAGAGCTAGGAATTGATACTATCCTTTTAATAAGTGAACAACCCTCTCTACCTTCTTAATCATAGTTGAAAGATTATTAGATAGAAGTATTAGATAGAAGTATTTATGTGACACTTAGATTGACCAATCTTTTTATTACAGCGGAAGCGGGCACCTTTTTAAAACCATGCTTCTAAATGCAGAGAAAAAATTTAATATGGATAGATAGGTAGGTTGGTGATTGGTTGGGTGGGTGTGTAGGGAGATAGGTTGGAGGGTAGTTTTTTAAGTTATTCTATTCTAATATATGTTCAAAATAAGTAGTATGAAGTAATGCAATCTTCTTTTTTGTGTAAACTCAAAATTGTACAAGGATTCCATTATTTCTTTCATACCTTGATTGATTGCATTTCCTATTTCATTAGCATTTGATTCAGTTACATGTTCTGATTGTTTATTCTGGACTAAGCAAATAATTCATTGACCAAAAATAAAATATTGAAAATATTTCTAAACTGCAGCTCCAGTAAAAATAAAATTTATATGTATACATATATTTGGGCTGCCAGTGGATTAAAACTTTTAATTGGGATTAATCACATTCTTGTCCTGATTTAACGCATTATTAACGTGAATTTTTTACCCTGTCCTTTTACATTTACAATAAATACAAATTACTTTTGTTTTGTCCAGAGAACCATCTAGCAAAACTTTAAAGATAAATTTTTCGTTTAAAAGTCCCTTTTCTGTATCCATTTCAGCTTTGTAACTGTTTGCAATGTTATTATAGCGCCACTTTCTGAAACTATGGGGGCTGGCAAGGCACAGACCATGTGTGCGTTAATCGCGCGTTTAAAATATTAGTGCCGTTAAAAGGAGTTTGAGTTAACGCGTTATTAGTGCATTATTAACGCGTTAACTTCGACAGCCCTAATATATATATATTAAAAAAACCCCTCATGTATAAATAGTTGCTTTGGAACCTGCATATGACAATACACATGACATATTCATAGTCTTAAATGGATATGATTTGGTACTTTTGATAGAAGCTAGTGGTAGTATGTACTTAATCAATTAACCCACTAAAATCTAATATTACTTTTGAATGTGCATAATGGATAAAAAACTTTCATTGAAAATATTCTTACTTCCAGCCCACATGCATACAGAGTGTTGTCCAGCAGAGTGACTTTGATCTGCATGGTCTTAGATTGGCTTGGAGCTCTGGGAGCTCTAGCTTTATCCTGTGTTATTTTCTCTTCCCTCTCTCCCATATTGCCTTCTTCAGTGCCGGGCTCCTCCTTGTCCTCTTCCGCAAGGGCAGCCTCCTCCTCTTTCTCCCTTTTGGTTTCTTTGTCCTCTCCAGCTTCCTCATCTTCTTTCTTCTCCACCTGGATAGCCTAGCAGAGACAATTACAATGCAGGGTGCACTCTCTTAAGTGTTCCTTGTGACAAGTTTTACATAGAAAGATAAGTCTGGGCAATTGAATCAAAACTGGACTTATACTTACTATGACCCGAACAAATGAGAACATTCACAGACACACACAGACTTACTTGAAGAGATTAAACTATCCTGGTAGAATGGGTAAACATATACATATGTCTACTTTGATGGTCATTTTAGCAACAAGTGTTGCTAGTGTAAATGTTAAGATCAGAAATCACAGACATGATGTTGTAAACGGGTTGCATAGCAGGCACGAGCAAAGTAAACCCCCCTGTGCTCTGGCACCTGCCTTTTTGCCCTCTGACTACTAGGTGACCTTCTTGTGAGCTTTTTTTTAAAAAATATTTTGTATTGTAGTGTTAAATCTTGGCCTACAGGGGTATCAGTTGTTAATTAAATGTGCCTTAAAGGTCCCATATTATGCCACTTTTCGACAGGTTCACATAGGTCTCAGAGGTCCCAAAACAGTCAATTTGAAGTTTGTTGTCTAAAAAACAGTTTTTTCCTAGAGTTCAGCCGCCCTGAAAACTCTCTCTAGTGACTCTACCCAGAACACGCTGTTTTCTGTGGGCCGGACCTGTCCACGCCTTTTTCAGCACAAGCCACGCCCCTCCATGTTTCTCTGGAAGAGAGGGGCGTGGCTTGCCCTCCGGCACCATACGCTAATGTTTACACAGAGTATGTCGGTATGGCTCGAAGAAGCGCTGTGGTCCAGCCATACCAGTTTGATCCAGAGTCTGACCCAGAAGGAGAGACCCAGTAGACAACTAATCCATTTTATCCATATTTAAGGTATTTTGGGTCATTTTTTAAAAATAAGAGTTTTTATTTTGAAATAGTCTGTGCTTTTATTTTGAAAAACAGAGGATGTGCTAGTGAACAGGTCAATGTTTGATGGACATGAGTACTGGCAGCTGTGTGGTTAAGACAAAAATGCAGGCAGACAGAGAAAACCTCATTCAATCCAATGGAGAAATCCATCAAACCCACACCTGTTTGAGCGAAGTCCAGTCAAACATAGTTTGAGCTACAGACTTTATTGTAACTTTAAATGGTTCAAAAGACTTGGATCTATAAATATTGTAATTATTTGCTTTTGCTATCTTGTACGGTTTTTGCGTTATCACTGTTTTAGTTTTATACTTTTTTGTGCTGTCTGTCAGATTTTATAATGGGTGTGTATTGCGGAATGTTCATGTGACCGGCGCAGTGGAGGAGGGAGAAAAATGAGAAAGCGATTTTGGAAAAACTCCTCACAGATACCACAAACTTTTTCAAATCTACACAGACTTTTCATATTCTAGTAGGGATGGTCGTACTCTTTCATTCGGCATTGGTTTCAAAGCAGTCAGACTTTTACTTTAGACTGCAGGGGCATCAGTTTGACACAAGTCTCTTTTTTTCCCATTGACTTTAATGGGGAGTCATGAACAAGTTTGTGTTGCAACTCCAACTTTGAGGGCTTATAAAATCCAAACGATTCAAAATAATAACTAATTAAGTCTAAAGTTTTGTTAAGCATTGTGTCCTCAGTCATCTATTAGCTTTTGAAGGCGAAACCCTTTATGTTCTTGTAGTTAATAATTTTTGTTCAAAGTGAAATTTTGGGTGTCCATTTTATATTGAAAATCAAATTGCGGAATTCCTGTTAAATTAAGGTCTTTAAAGAGGCGTAATAATAATAATAATAAAAATAATAAAAATAATAATAAAAATGCTAGAATAACAATAAAGCCCACCCCAAGTAGGGCTCGGACTCTAAAAGAAAAGAAACAGAGCAATAACAATAGAGCCCTTCCCTAGTAGAGCTCAGGCTCTAAAAGAAAAGAAACAGAGCAATAACAATAGAGCCCTTCCCTAGTAGAGCTCAGGCTCTAAAAGAAAAGAAACAGAGCAATAACAATAGAGCCCTTCCCTAGTAGAGCTCAGGCTCTAATTAAAGCTGCAAGCCGCACTCGGTCCACACCGCCGCCCAAGCGCAGTACGTGCCTTCTTTCTCTCATGCAGGCAGGCCAAAACATCACTGCACTCACTGCTTCACAGTGGAAATCAGGCAGTCAATCAACTTAATTCATGTGCTAAATCAAAGTCTTCTCTATTCAACAATCACCTGACATCCATTCAAATCTTAACATTGAAAAGAAAAAAAAACAATCTTCCCTTACATATTTCCTAGCAATGGAGCAATTGCTTTCTCCAATGGAGAAGGCAATTGCCACACCGCACCTGTTTGAGCTTCGAGCGGGCCAACATAGTTTTAGCTACATTCAAATTTTAAATCAGTCACAAGACCTTGATCTTTAAATGTGGTGTTTTACATATTTTTTCTATCTTGTACAGTTTTTGAATTATCAATTTTAGTTTGATCCAAAAGGCATTACTTCTGATGCAAACTGCTCAATTAAATATCTCGCACAATTGATTCGAAATGGATGCATATACAGGAAAAAAACAACATTCTCTTATGTTTTTCCTAGCATGGATGGTGCCAGCTTTCACCATTGTAATCTGTGGGTCTGTAGTCTGTTTTTAATTTTAAAGTAGTTCCAGGAATTGGAATGTAACAGCTCTATATGCCAATTTACATTGTCATAGGTTCATCTTTACAATAAGATTATTGACACCTTTCTGTAAAGCTATTTACAAACAAAATACACTGAAAGCATTTTATCTGCTGATATTTGTTCTTTTATTGGTCATTTAATTACAGTCATCTACTGACTTCTATTACCTCACTTCACAAAGTGATATATTTGGATAATTGTAATTCCAAACTGTTTCATACTAAAACAAAGCATTTTATATTAAATTGGCAAACTGACAACTCAACCAGAACAAAAAAATCTATAAACATGAACAGTTTTTCAGCATTAACTGCATTACAGATCTCTACAACGGTAAAAACCTACTCATGTTCCCTGGGTCTGCACTTCTCAGCTTTACTGCTTTGAATTTATTATTTTCTATGGCCACACAAATTCGAGTCAACAGCTGTAGTCTTTTTACAATCAAATGCTGTGTGATCACTTATACAAAAGACCAAATCATATGCGATGTAACCCGCACATTCCTGGCTCGTTATACATTACAACCAGTTATTGCAAAGTATAAACGAGCTGGCCGTCAATTGAAGATGAGTATAAAACTGACATACACAGAATGAAGAACATTGATCAGTATATATTTGTATGTCCAAAACGTGTAAGCAAACCACAGTTGTAAACCATGTTCAAAGTAGTTGAAACACAGTTTCACTGCCATAATCACTGGCGTAACATTAGGTCTGCTAGCTTGATGCTAACATACAATAAAGGTTTTTAATTGAAATAGTTCTCGTGAGAAAAATCATGTGATGTTTTGTCGACATATCTTATCAGCTGATCTTATGAATACAGCTGTCATAAACACCTGTTAGCGACAACATTGCCAGCGATGTCAAACAGACTGTCAGAAGTT
>JAPZDZ010008547.1:0-15160 GCA_029783805.1 Acanthurus tennentii | reverse complement strand
GTGAAGCACTTTGAGTTGCATTTTATTATGTATGAAAAGTGCTATATAAATAAAGTTTGATTTGATTTGATTTGATTCTTTTCTACAAAAAGAAACCAGTGCCAGCAGGGGATGAGGATGATCGAATGATATCAGCTGCCAAGACAGACCTAATGACAGGCAGAACTCTAACCGCGAATGACCCCTGCCGACCAGTCAATACCCTCAGTGCCGTGGGTAGCCCAGTATGAGAGGAAGGCGAGGTGAGGACAGAACATGAAACTGGATGGTTTCGTGGTGATTACCAGACATGAGTAAATGGATTGGTAAAGTCTGATGAGTGACCCTCCCCAGCAGATGACCATCAAGAACCCTGGCAGGTACAGGACAAGGCAGGGGTGACAGACCAATACCCAGCTGACAAGCTAACTCTTTATCAATTATGCTAGCATCTGCTCCAGAATCAATAAATGTGGACAGGACTTGAGAGATTTCAGGCAGAAGGAGCTTGACCACCAACAGAGGATGGTCAAACACAGAGGAGGCTTTAAAAGAGGATGGACTTACCAGTAACTCCTCCACTACTGATGAACCCTCCCTTTTACTGGACAATGAGAGATGAAGTGGCCCGGTCAACCGTAGTGGAGGCAGAGATCGGCCTTGCAGCATTGCTCTCGTTCCTCAGGGGACAGAGTGGTGCAGCCCAACTACATGGGTTCAGAAGTGTTGGTTCAGGGCTCAGGAGTGGCTGTAGAACGGAACAACTTGAGGGCAGAGCCTTGTGATACATGGGCAGACAAATGAGTTGGGGGTGTTTTTTGCTTCTCTCTCTTGCAAACCTGGATTTGAAGGTTGTTGATATCAAGAGCAATGACATCATCAAGAGAGGCTGGTAGGGGGTAAGACACAAGTCAGCCAGCCCATGCAGTAAAGCATCACAAAGAGTGCTCTCATTCCAGCCACTTACACTTATATCAGTCTGCGTTTGATTTCTCAATAGACTTCCGCACTGACATAAACTTAGAGGGCCACCAGCGTCAGTTGAATGGACACCCTGCCCAAAGACTTTGCGTAGCTCAGCAGCAAATGACTCAAATGAAGCACAAGCAGGAGTCTGTCTATCCCACTCAGCTGTGCCCTATAGCCTAGCAATCCCTGTTAACTGCTGTATTGTAAAAGCTACTTTAGCGAGTGGTTGTAATGCAAAAAAGATGGTGCAGTTGGTCAGGAATGGGTTACAACCCTCAGGCTCACCAGCATAACGTTCAGGGGCTCAAATACATGGTTCAGAAACTGGTCTTGGTGGCAGACTTGAGCTTGTTGTCGGAGCAGGGGCAGGGACAGAGGCAGTGCTAACAGGTGCTAACTGGGCGATGACTGCAGTAAGTTGCTGCATTTGTTTGGCCAAAGAGGAGAGAGCCTGTTCTTGAGTGGCTGCGGCCTGTTTTGCCTCAGCTGTGGCAGATGCCATAAGGGTCTCATGTTGCTGGAGGACTCCTTCAATGCATTCAAATCAATTTTGGGCAGGAGAAGTGTGCTGGGTCCAAGTCTGGCCAGACAGTACTGAAACAGGGAGTGTATGAACTCAAATGCAAACACACTATAAACAGGGGTTTAATTGGTAATGGCTTTTATTTAGTTGGGCAGGGAATTCAGCACACAGCAAAAGCAGGTAAATATCAACAGTCTGAGTTCTTTCTCCAAAGCACAATTAATTAGTTGAAATCGAGGGTGGGGGGTGAGCAAGCAGTTGAGAGTCTCCGATAAGGCAACAGGACTATTGAAGGAAACCTCCAAGACAGACAGGTGAACTGACTTCTCTCCCAAAGAAACAGAACCACAGCCTAAAGCAGACAAAAAACAGGAAAAAAAACAGAGGCAAATTCGAGGTTAGGATCAAAGGGCAGAAGTGGTTACTGGGGCAGAGACGAGGAGGATGGTTGAAAATGAGCCGAGTCGAAACCAGGAAGTCAGTCCAAAAAAGTTTGCTGGAGAGTCTGGCATGAATGCATCGAACAATCTGGCAAGGAACAAAGGGAGAGTGAGGCCTATATAATGTGGGGACAGGTGCAGGTGGTTGAGACTGACTGGCAGAAAGGATTGGCTGAGGGAGTGAGTGAGTGAGTGATGATGCGTTCAGGGTGATGCAGAGAAAACCAGTGGTGGATAAACTGAAAACCATGACACGACAGAGAGTTAAAGCTCTGTTGAACCCTGCATTCCTTATCCCTTTAGTGGTAACTTTTTTTGCTAACTTAATGATAAAATTCTAAAGATGACTGGTTGTACCTATTAGCCCCACAAGATTAGTATGTGTCCAGAATGCAGACAACTCGTGGTTCTTCAGTTCTCAAAGTGGCCAAATATTTTGTTTGCTTGGGGCAGTCCCTATTTATAAGTGGCCTGTGCCCAACAGAGTTGTTCTCTAAAATGTCTGTTTTTGACTGTGCATTGTCTCAGTGATATTCCCTAAACTAGATATTTACTGACTGTACTCAGCAGAGATGGTATAGAATTCTATTATTCTCTCTTCTATTATTATTTTCTAAAGACAGAAACAAATGACTCTCAGACAGTACCCAGCTTTCATTGTTCACACACACCTTCATGCGAGAATCATCAAAATAACAGAACTGTATATTTTTACGTAATATATATTGGACTTCAAAGGACATGTAAAGTGTTTTTTTTTATTTTCAGTAGTTTGATTAAGTTACAAAAATTTCTAGTACATTACAGTTTGACAGTGAGGTGGAGTGGTTGATGTGCAATCACACTGTCAAAATACATGCATGTACTAGAAAATGACTTTTGAATAACTGTCTACTATAGTAACCACTCTGCATGAAAGGTGTAATTTAAAAGACACTGGGCATTTCAGTGGAAAGAAACACTTAATTCTTAACAAAGCTTTAATTGTGAAGCAGGAACATGGAAAGCATAATTGCTGTTGCACTTATTCCCTTGCTTCAGCAACACAAGAGAAGACTAACTCAGAATAGTGTTTCAAAGTTTTAGTTGTAAAATTGTAAGTTGTGCAATAAAATAATCCTTCATTTGAGTTAATGTAGGTTAAAATTGCTTCCTTTAAAACTACACCAGTTAATTTTGCTGTTAGAAAAGCTACTACCAGAACCTGTGTGTGTATCAAGGTGGCTGTAGAGCATCACTCTCTGAGCTTTTGTTAAACTCCACATTGCTATGTGTTATTGTCCCTTCACGTGAGGTTGATAGTAACAGATGTAGTAACTGATGTTGATGGTAACATGTGCTGCTCATGAGGGCTGTTTAGACTGACAGATGTGTTCAGGGAGAGAAACTTTATTGACGTGTGTGAGTGTTGCATTTTGGTATTTGGGACAGCTGATGTCTTAATAACAGTATGGTTACCTGGCGACTGCTGTTGGTTGCCCTGCCTGTCTCTCTCCTGCCTACAGCTGTTGTGAGGTTCCATACAGCTCCCTAGCCTAAGAGTGATTTATCTGTTACAACTACCTCTCAAATGGAAGGAAGTGAGTCTAGGAAAACAGCACTGCACAGGTACTCCCTGTTTTCCCAGAGCTTTAGATGATGAAATCGAGGTGATGGCCATATGTCAGACTCCTATGTCGTACTCCTTTGAACATGAGAGACCAATTTGAGGTTATCATCTATCCTCTGAGGAGATGGGGAAGCCTTTATTGCCACTTAAGCATCAGTGCTAAGCCATTATATAGCAAGCTGTATGGCCTGTTTGACTGTGGAGAGCCCAGCCCCAGCCTCCTGAGGGGGTACTGCTTCTGAGGTGTGAGAGTCTGTCACAGAGGGTTTGGGGGACAGGCCTAATTCTCCTAGGTCCTCTTGGTCACCTGCACCCCTATCCATAAGTAAAGACTCTGCTGCCAGCCAGCAGGATTAGAACTCTATATCCATTGCGGATATTTTACTGTGGGGGCCTCATTATGTGAGCACTTATGGTGTTCAGGGACCTTTGGTGGGCTTGAGGCCAGTGTCCCTGCAGGCATCTCGCCCTTGACCACAGCCAGCCTAGCTGACCTTTCCACCAGCAGCATGGGTATACAATTAAAGCAGACGTTCTCAGTGAGTGCTTGCCTCAGGTGTCCTATCCCGAGACACCTGAGGGCACAAAGTATGGCCATCCTTCATGGTCAGAGGGGCCAAACAGCTGCTTCATCCATGCATCAACAGTGTCATCATTGTAGCTGTATAAGCAGGAACCTAGTGAAACACACTCTATGCTATGAGTACTGGTATAGCAGGGAGCGAGAAAACTCATGATTCTTTAGCCAGAATTCAACTTCAACCAGGGAGCTATCAACTTGGCTCAAAGCAACAGAACGAACCACACTCAATACTATGGATGACACTGTACAATGAGAAACAAGAACACTCTCAGACAAAGCCTCAATTAACAGTAAAATTGATAAGCCTAGAGCAGGAGCATGCTCTCTATGTTAGAATATTAACCAAGGATATAAAACACTAAGTTATAGCTCTGCAACAATAGCAAATTTGAGCCAAAGATAAAAAACAAGATAAAAAACATAAAGGAGAAACACTCTTAAGTGACAAAGTTTACAACTTCCCTATGGTGAGGAGAGAACACTCAAAACATCACCCAAACTAGCCATGAGCTTAGCCACAAGCAAAAATCTCTTTAGCAACCATTGTAACGTTAGCAATTGTAACGTTGGGATTTGCTACGGATTAATAGTTTGGTTATTGACAATTACTTAATTACTAACAGTAATAAGTATTAAAAATTTAATTATTACTGTTACTTAATAATTTTGGGGCACCACCCTGCAAACAGGGATCAATGACCAAACAATTATCAATGTCTCAATTCAAAGTAAAGCCTACATTGCAATGTATTAAACAGAATTGAATACTAAAGGGGAAAGAAGTTATTCAGTAACTAATTGAGTTGAAGGGTGAGATTGAGCACTGACCGTACAACCAGCAGTTATTACAACAATATATACAACAATGAACACTCAGTGGGCTCTTATTTAACACACGGCTGTTTATTACAAAATGTATTTCATGTGAAAATCCATACATTAACGTTAATAAACATTAATCTATTTGTCTATCTATAAATGATTAATAGCATAAATCATAAACAATAAAACACAACAACACCAGGTAAGCGTGTTTGGTGTGTACCTAAGTGTGTGTGTGTGTAGGTATATCTGTGAGCGTGTGTGTGTGTGTGTGTATGTGTGTGTGGTAGAGAGAGAGGGAGATGAGTGGAGGGGGGAGGAAGAGGGCAAGATGGCGGACGTGACTACGTCCTGGCACATGTCGGTCGCTGGAAGTGACGCGCTAAGTTTGAGCGAGACAATGGCCGCAGCCTTGCTTGCTCCACGTGTTCTTTGACAGCACACACTAGATGGCAAAAGGCAAAACTGAACACACTGAATGCTCACAAAAGCGGAATTCAGGGGAGTGTGTCTATAACGTAGTTACATGTGTGTAAACGTGTGTGTAAGTGTGTGTGGTTAGTAAAGAGAGAGAAAGAGAGAAGTGCTTAGGCTTCAGAGTGGCCTGAGTAAAGGGGTTGTGGATGGCACAATGTTTTACTGCCTTTCAGGAGTCGGGGAACAAGCTGGCGCTCATCTGCTGTCCACTGATTGCTGTGTAAGTCAGCAAAACATTGCAGTCTTACGCACAACACACAACTAGCAGCACAATGTTAACGAGGCATAGTTAAACAAAGCAGCTTCTAGGGCAAACAGCTTATTGTCCATACAAGAAAACGGACTCGGCGGTCCTTGAAAAACAAACAAAAAAAAAAAACAGTTCAAAATCACGCTAACTGTAACTGTCTCTGCCCAGACAAAAGCTGTCTTGATGTCGCTCTTCACAACTAGCGTGCTTCCCGGCGTTTGCCGATCCGTCGATCTGGAGAAACGTGCAGGGCGACTGTAGCATCCTACAGTAGGATGAAATTTGGCTGTCCTCTGTGTGGCAGAAGAGAAACAGTAGAGTCAACTCTGATGAAGAAGCGGGTCTTGGCGGGCTCGTCTTCTTCTGAAGAAAAGATTTCCTTCACGTCTGCAGATGAGGAGGATAAGCTGGGTGGCTCAGCTTCCTCCAAGGATCCAAAAGAAAAGTGTCTAACAGCACACTTTCACAATTCTTCACTCGTCCAGCAAGCTAAGAACTGTGGCCTAGGTCGTAATTGTCCAACGTTGATTTTAAGTTGCTCCCTTTCGGTAACGGCGGTGCAGAGAGGGTGTCCCTTACTCACACCTGGTCACACGGGGAAAAGCATGGGGCAGCGCATCGTGCCGCAATTTATGCCTTAGACTGCATCAGGGGGCTTCCCGCAGAGACCACCTGCCACCTGGTGACCAATGAGAGGCATGAGTTTGAATTTGAAAATAAGCTCACCCCAGGGGTTCTTTACCGGACAGACGCAGTTTTGGTGGGCCGCTGTTGTTCTTTAGGTTTATGCTGAGTCATGCAGGTTTGTCTTTGTTAGAGACATGGTCGAGGTCCCAACATCCCCCCCTTTGGTCCGAAGAGTGGGGTACTGGTTCCAGTTCCAGTCTCCAGTGTCATCCTGTGCAAAAGGGAAAAGTCCACAACAGTCCAACAGTTCAACAGTTCAACAGTTCGTTTCAGAGGCTAGTGTCTGGGCATTGACACAGAGGCTAGTCTGGGCAGGACTTAGTCTGACTCTAGCTAGTTTAATGTTTGGCAAACAACAAGAATACATACATGGTTTCTCACCAGTAGTTCACAGTTGTTTAAATAACCATACCCAACCTTGTCAAATCAAATAAAAGGGAAAGAGAAAGAAAAATGAAAAGAGGATGGGTTGTGAGTAAAAAGGGTTAGTAGGCTCTTCCTTCTCCTCTTGAAGGATTAGGACTAGCCAGTGGTGTGTTTGCGGGTTGGCTTGCACAACGAGGTGACATTAGGAGCAGGGTAACAAGTGTGAGCTGTCATCGTCATGGTAACAAGTGTTGGTGGTGTTCTGAGATTTATGTGTGTTTCAACCTCCCAGAACCCAACATCCAAAACAGATGTGACACCGTGGACATTCTGCTGTTCAACAACTGGCAAGTTAAGAATAAATCCTAATACGAAATCCTGTGAATTATCAGAAGTTAGAGCTGCACTGCTGAGACAGCAAGAATGGTCCCATGTACAATATTGTGCTATATGTATGAAAGGGAAACTCCAAACAGTTTCCAGACCAAATTCTGCAGGCATTGTCTGATAAAAGCTAGTACAGAGGACTAGGAAATCACCTTGACTAGACATGAGGATCACCCTCCTGTTTAAAATTCTGTGCTCAACCAGTTGGCCCTCATCTTCAAACAGTTAATTGAGAAAGTGTGAAGTATATTTCTGCTTCTAATGTTCCACAATTATTTTGGTACCAAATACTCCCAAGACTGACTGACTACAGACCCATTGCCCTGATATCTTTGGCCATAAAATTTGAAAAGAGACTGGTGTTCACCTACCTGACGACCTTACCTTATTCTCTGCTAGACCCTCTGCCTATCGGACAAACAGATTAGTGGACGATGAAGTCAACATTTAACTGCACCTAATCATACAACGCCTGGACTCAGGGACATATGCAAAGATGTTGCTGTGGACTTCAGTTTGGTATTCAACTCCCTTACAACCAGACACAAGAAAAGTTTCTTGGCCATCACTGATGAACAGTGATATTAGTCAGTAAAAGTCAATAAACCTCTAAAACAAAAACATTCAATTTTTAAAAATATAGACTAAATTCTTAAACTCTTTTGAAACATATACATAATTTCATAAATTGACAGTCAATATATAACTGTAAACCACATAATGCATTTTCATCTGTATTTTTTGTTGTTCTCTACTTCTGCCTTACCACTGTATTACTTTCTGTTTTTTCCCTGTATTATTTACAACACAGTTGACTTATGAACTGACTTTTATTGTGTAAACTTTAAAGTGTTAGTCCATTGACAGTTTTTTTTGTTTTTGCATTGTGTCGCAATTACTGACCTTTCGACATACCTTAATCATTCTTCAACTTTTTTTTCAGTTTTTCTAACCTCATTGTCAGTTGTATTTCTATTTTTAGAAGCCTTTGAGAGCAATGTAAAACTGGATCCAAAGTTCATGTATAGCCACGCACACTTGACGAGTAAATCTGATTCTTGTGCAGACATAAATGTAATTTACTGGGTTTTGCTGTATGATAGTCTGCTTACAAAATATAAAATATTATTCCTGAGAAGCTTTCTGTGACAAGATATCCATGGTAGCATTGGTTTTGTTGAAACAATAAAGCATTTTCCTGTGCTAGCAAATTACCCTTTACCATGATCCCTTTTTTTTTATGTAGGATTGCTTTAAAAGTTAATTTGAGGAACAGTCTGAGCGCTTTTGGTTATTTTAGTTTTTGGATCATGTTTGTTCATTGTGCCTGGCCTGACTTTTTTCCGTCATTCTGTCTTGGTCTGTAGGTAGAATGTTTTTTTTTAACATACAGTGCCTTTACCTCTCGGGCTTTGTTAACTCAATCCTTAATGCGATGCTTTGTTTTTCGTTTCTTCTTGTTCTTCCTTTTCCCCTAATCAGCTAATTACACTATTAACACTGCTGTTCAACCCTCGCTTAGGAAAAAATTGGCATCGTATTCATCTCTATCCTGTTTGACAAGGGTATCAAACCAATGTGTTCTCGCGAGAGGAGCTGTCAGTACTATGATGACCAGCAGTATTTATTAGCAGCACTCTCCCTCTATCGTCACTGCTTAACGGGTCGGGCCGAGCGAATGTTCAGTAAACGCGCCACCGCTGGAAGGAGGCAACACCGACATTTCGTCTTGGTCTTCGACAACCGGTCCAAGGCGTTCTCTCGTTAAACGTTTTTATTCGCCTACTAAATCCAGTTTTGTGTCGTTGTTTGCCGCTCAAGCAGAGCGAGTAAGAGGGAAATAAGCGAGCGAGTCGTCTGCTCAGGTTTGCTTCACAAGGGTAGCCAGGTAAGACAAACACTTGTGCCTGTGTACTGACGATCTATGCTACTTTACGCCGCAGGAGCATTTTTTGGTAAATAAAAGGGACTCTCCTTAGCCCTGAGCTCACTGTCGACATATGTTAAGCAGCATATTTCAATAGGTCGCAAATACTCAGAGAGCACCGGCCCTTTTTTGACAGCTATTTTGCAGCTGATATGATATTGCGCTGTTTTAATATACCTGATATTACACTGTTTTAATATGCCTATACCAATGTCGCTCGTGCCGCTGTAACGCAATTTCGTTGTAAAACATGACTGATGGATAGCTCTTAATGTGGTATACCAAGTGTCAGACTTGACATGCGGCTCTCAACCATGGGCAGAGCATTAGGCCAAATTCCCTTATATTCTGTCAATTTAAGGTTTGCTTATAGCACCGAATATAGCTCGTTGAGTATGTCTGGATATATAAAAGAGATCGCCGCGAGTGTGTGTCTCAGTTGGCATAAATATAACCCCTGAAAAATAACTAGGTTAATTAGTCAAATGAAATTGCATTGAAACTTCACTAAAGCTGCGCTTACAAGCTTCGGAAGTGAACGTCTTGTAAAATTGCATTTAGTTGACATATGTACCTGCAGGTACATATATTTCTAAAAAATCGGACATCAAATTGAGAAAATAATTTAATTATCCGATATACTGAAACGTTTACTCCTTGTTAGGTCAAACCTGTAGTAAAAAATTGATTGCTAGATTGCTATTGGTGATTAGGTGGTTTAACTACACTTAATACTGAAATTTTCCGGGCATTTCTTACAATACGTCATCGTTCGGATTATCTAACATATTCATGAGTATAATTGCATAAAATCTGAACTAGTGAAAATATTTTTCTTTTACTTTCACATATTCAAAACTCTGCAGCCATATTGTGGAAGGTTAAGACAAATACTACAGGTTGAACCTTTTTTGACATAAAATGACCTTGGTGTTAATCTTAACATTTCCCATAAGTGCCAAACATCCAAGAAATACTAGCTATATTGTTGGCAAAATTTAATCAGTGCCTTTTGGACTGTTGGTAATGTTTTTACAGTTACCTTTTAGGTTGTCAGCAGACTACTAGGTAAATAAACAAGAGTATTTTGTCGTCACAGAAGCTTCGTTCTCTCAAGTGCATATTCAGTTTAATCTCTCACACACTAAAATAGCTCTGTGAGTGGTGGAAGATCAGATTTCCACCTGTGTTGCACATGGCTTAACAGTCAGTGCTTCGAAGGATGCTGCATGTTGGCTAAGTGAGTGGGTAGACAGAGCTGAAGAGAAGCTAGCTGATGATATGTTCATGTGTGGTTGAAGTCATAGGGATATTTTTCTCCCCTCTCTGCTGCTGCAGTCCACTGGAGCATGAATTATTTGCGTCTGTAAGTCATAACAGCAAATGCTGTTTTGGCAATAGAGTACACATTCTTTCCTGCATTTTTAGTGGATTGAATGCCTAAATAAAATCATTGCTGCAGGTTTTACTTGATTGTATTTGTTTGCAGTTTCTGTATAATTGATAAGATATGCATCTGATACCCAACTCTGCATTTTTGATCTCTTGAGACTGGTGAGTAGTTCCCCCCTTTGGTGTTATGATACTTTGTTAGTTTGACAGGCTTAGGATTAAAGGATAAAGCTGCAGTGATTTTGTATTTTTCTAATTGTCAACAATCCCAAAAGAAGAGAAAAACCAACGATGTAGTTTTCATGCCTCCATATCTATGACTATGGCCTGAAGACAAAACAGCGGTCACAGTGAAAGAAACAAGACAGAAGAATTCCCACGACTACGTTTATTACCCAAAAAACATACTGATGTTGCCTCTTGCCCCTGTACTCACTGGATTTGGCTCCCCTTGACTACATCATAGCCCTAGACCCTTTTTGTAGTTTATGTCCTGGCTAAAATTGCAAATGCACATGCACTAGTGCTTACAAAAGAAATAGAAAAGAGTGTTAATCAGGTGCTGATAAACATCAAGCAATGAAACTTGGGATATGGGATATTTCCTAATGAAAGTTATTGCTTACAACAGCTCTTTGCTTATTACCGTGCAGTGTTATCTCATAAATATAGGAACTGTTCAAGAATTTTTAAATTTTTTTTTTAGGCATTTTTATAGGTTTACATATTTAGGAACAATCTTTTGGCTTGGGACTAAGAGCCAGAGACAGGGTAGAGATGCCAGAAAGTGTTGACATACTGAAGTAGGGCTGTGCACAAGCCTAATCTGGCAGTACGATACATATCCTGATACAAATATAATGATGGGATACTATAAGCAAGGTAATATATTGTAATTTTTTTCCCTCAAATAATCTATTTTTAGAAAAACTCTCATAGTTTATAGAACACATAGTGTTATTTACATCAACTAATACAGTTTATCGTAATGCATCCAGACTTAAAACAGTTAGACCTGCATTTGTATTTCATAGTTCCTGTAAAATCCTACATTATGGACTGCCAATCAGAATCTTTTTCTTTTTTATTTTATTTTCCTTTTTACTGCAAGTCAAAGTCTGAGAAGTTTGCACATTTGAGGAGATGTTTGCATTGTCAAGACATGTGAATGATGAACTGCTCCATGATTTGCTGAATTATTCATGGGGAAGATGGGCGAAATGTTGTGGGTGTAGTCTTGCAGTAGCCTGCCAACTTTAGAAAATGTCCAAAGGAGGCGTATGAGGCAAAAAAAGAGAGAGACTTTCTGCTCTTGTGGAAGATTAAATACTTATGGGTGGGGAATGGTAAAATTAGTGGCATGTTTTGTACAGTTTGCCAACGTTTCCCTGAAAAAGCTGATTGAAGGGGGTTGGTTTTTCAAAGGGACTGACAACTATTGAAAACAAGCACTAATCACCCATGACTGAGACTTGAGGAGTAACATGAATATGAAGACACTGACAAGACTGCTCTTTATTTGCCTGGAGGGTCCAGACCTCAAGCATTTCAACTCCATGTCTGTAGTGGACAGGTGGCTCGTGCAAGCAGACAGAAAGAGCCTGCAGCGAACACACACATACACACACAAACAAATGCCATGTTCTGTTACTGAAGTGGACTGTTCTGAGAGAGATTCTCACTAAAATTGATCTCTCAGCACTTAAAAAAGATCTCTTGGCATATATTGAATTTATTTAATGTATCGAAAGTAAAATGTTTAATAAATTACTAAAAGTACAGATAAGGGTTATTTTCATTTTTTGGCATCTGGGCTTGCATTCAAATAAATAGATAAATAAATAAAATGCCATGAAGTTGTTTCTTATATGTCAAATGAGTAACAGTCAAATGAGTGCATGATTATAGAGAGAACTGGAGGAAAAGAGCAAATCATGGAGACAGAAACACCAATATATTAGAGAAAAAAAGTTCTGTGGTGATGTATAGTGATGTACAGTTAATAATAACTAACACAGACTCACGAAAGCAGTCAACTAACCACACTACTGGGTGAAACTTGCAGCTGAAGTTAGCCTATAAATTTGTCTGTAACCTTTGAGTAGTTTAAAAATCAGGGATTCCCAAGAGAGATAAAGAGCAACACTCAGAGAGAGAACAAATAAAGCTTAAGTTTCTCAGGAGAGAAAAAGCTCAAAAAACATGCAGCCATTGCAGCTAACATTAGCTAACACCAGCAAATAGTCAAGCTAACCTCTTGGTTATAATAATCCAAATAACCACAGATAGATGTAACTTCTAAGTAGTCTAGTATCACCAGTATTAAAGTTTAAATTCTTCCACACCAACTGAGACATATACCTGACAAGCCAGGCTATCATACAATGAGTACAGGCAGACAGGCTGTGTACAGCTTAAAAGTACAACATCTACTGATCAGAAAACTGACACTGCACTCTTGCTGCGTCTCAATATTTTATAAGCCAGATGAACCAATCAACATTAGTGTCAGCTGTTGGTGACAAATGATCACTCTGATAGGGGGTTTTCACTAGAAAATCAGTGCATGAGAAGAGAAATTGAAGTGATGAAGGTAAACAAATGACATAATTGTGGAGAGGACGCACGAAGGGCCCTCCTCATTCTTCAAATAAAATCATTAAAAATCAATAAAATCTCCTCAACATTGCATACCAGCTGATCAGCATAGTTCAAGATAGGCCAGCTCTGAACACTTACTTTGTTTTTCCACAGTCTTCCGGTTTCCCTATTTTAAACAGCAAATATAGACTGCCATCGCCTGCTGATATGGAGAGTTATTACCTCTTGTACAGGCACAGAACGTACATGCCAGTACATAGTTGGCCTTCTTCGCTGTGATGTGTTCATGGTCTGGGCTGGACTAACGTGAGGTGACGCAACAGTCAGCCTGTGTTCAGCTTGGTGTGTCCTGGCCTTCAGATAATTCCTCACGCCCCTACCCCAACCCTGGTGTCTACTCTTTGGGTTGGCATTGCAATCTCTTTGGACCACTTAAGTTCCTAGATGCCTTGCCATGTTAGCCCCCTGTCATGGGATACTCATTTAATATGTGTTGCCACAGGACTGACCAAGGTCTTGGCAAGGAGTGACTATGTACTTGTACATTTGGCTCCTGGTTCACAACAAATGCTAGCCAGTAGCTAGCTGGCAGTAGGCTGTGAGCATATGGGTCATAAGCATGCACATTAAAGGAGGCAGTCACCCAAGGATATAGAGTAGTTGATGTTACATGTCATTAAGCCTTGGTGAAGTGGTGAGCCTTGGCTCAATAGTTAGCACTGTCACCTAACAGCAAGAAGGTCCTGGGTTCCAGGTTGAAACTGTATGGCAACTATCTAACCTAGGTCCAATTGTAAACTTTTGTAATGGGCTGTAATATGATAGGGGTGATATAATTTTATAATTTGGAAAAGGCTTGTGTTGTCTTCATAACCCTTTATTTTTTTCTAAATACACAAATACAACTGTGCCTGTCTAGAATCAACCAAAAAAAAGTAGAGCGACAGGCTAGTGTTAGAGATTGTTCTTGACATTAAATTTTCCAATGATAATGTGGTGAAATAGAAGAAACCCAAACTGGTAACGATTTGAATTACTTTACCAAGACATGGGTTATTATATATTTGCTTTGTTGAAAGGAAAATTACATTATTGCTTATGGATAAAATTACTTGACAGCTAGTTCAGAAACTTCCTGAGGTTACGTAATAAAATCCCTCATTAATGCTATATTGGTGTGTGGAAAGTGATGTCACCCTCCCTTGTTTCTCTGGTACTTTTTGCAAAGAAAATATGTGCTGCATGGGTGATAACCATAGGTGGCAATTGTAAATAACACTAAAGTAAGGCGGCAAACAGTTGTTACTTGGTTAAAAAATTTAATATCACATCAGCTCCCTGTAACTACTGCTTACTGCAGTAGATGCATTACAATCCTATGGGCTAGAGTTGTAATGCATAATCATCCATCAGCAGTAGCTGTCATCCATTGACACACTGAGGCCTTACATTGTCACATTATGATTTCAAAATATATTTATTTTATATATATATTTTTTAGTTCTCATATTCTAACTATTCTAGTCTGTACCACTCTAAGCCCTATCCAGTCTCCTCCTATTAGTGCATGTGCATATGTGTGTCTGTGCATGCTTGTTTGAGTGTGCCTGTGTGTTTGTGTGGTTATGTCATGTTAAAACAGTGTTGTGTGAAACATTAGATGGCCAAACTGCAAAATGGAAAATTCCAGTCATTCCGCTGCAGCCAGTCTGTCGGTCAGCTGATATGCTTTAATGGAACTAGATACTGTATATGTTAGACTGTTAGAGCAGGTACTGACCTCTATCCTTTTTTATGCACATGTTACATGAGTTTGATAGTTTTTTCTAGTAAAAACATATTGCAAAATTGTTGAATATCCAGGTATGGAGGTATCACACACAAAACTTGAAGATAGGGATGGCTCGATACCACATTTTCACATACTGATCCGATACCGATACTGCAGCCTTGAGGATCGGCCGATCCAATTCTTTTTTTCACTCTAAAAGTTTTTAATAATACATGGATGTAATTTGCTTGATATTGACATCTAAAAACACCATGTTCACTGTACAACAAATATTCTGGTCCCTAAAGAAAGAAGGAAAATATGTGACAACAACTGAAGTCATGTGTTACTGCTGTGGCTTTATTAAAACTTAAAGC
>JAPZDZ010008310.1:0-15193 GCA_029783805.1 Acanthurus tennentii | reverse complement strand
AGGGGACCAGAATAGTTGTTGTACAGTGAACATGGTGTTTTTAGATGTCAGTATCAAGCAAATTACATCCACGTATTTTAACAACTCTTAGAGTGACAAAAAGAATTGGATCAGTATTGGATCGGTATCGGCTGATCCTAAAGGCTGCAGTATCGGTATCGGATCGGTATGTGAAAAAGTGGTATGGAGCCATCCCTACAAATGAGAGAGATCAATTAAATCTATACATTGTTAATACTTAATGGGCCCCAGGCCACTCTGCACTGAAAAAATCGGGCCTCAACATCAAAAAGGTTAAGAACCCCTGATTTAGAGCGCTGTCAAATCCAATCTGCTTACTAATTTGGAGAATGATAAAATCAGTGATTCCATTCCACATTTTGACTGCTACCTTGCCAACTCCTTGCAGTGAGATTTTAGTGAGCAGTTTTGATATCTGATGGCTGCTGAGTTGGGCGGGTCACACACAGTCTTTGACTGACAGCATCTCACCGCTTGGCTCGCAAAGCCCAAACACTAGCTTACATCAGCAAAAACACGGAAATTTATCTGGAAAAACTACAAAATGTGTCCCTATTTTTTTTCTTCTGCTACAGCCAGATAAAGGTATCAAACAGGTTAAAATGTAACCTTATGATGACTGGTCTGGCCGTATCCTGAGCTGACACAGGGTTGTTTCCTGTAGGAGCTTCTCAAAGTGGTCTTCCAATTTATAGACTTAAAATATCAGCACTACAGCTGTCTTGCAAGGTGATTTAAAATGCATCAAAATACAGTAAATTACGTTCACTCCATTCTCAATTTTCTGTGGAAGGACTTCCTATCCATTTGGTGTCATCTGATATCCACTGCAAACTCATTTGTGTACAAGCAAGAGCTTCAAAATGTGCAGCTCCAATACAGGGACTTAATATTAGACAGGGATTACATAATGAACTTATGGGACAGCTTAAATTAACTCATAGTTTTGATACACTGCATGCATGTTGTAGCTTGATGTACATACCTTCTTGAGCTGCCCCTCCATTCCAGGCATCAACATAATACAGGCAATGCCCACTCCAAGCAGAAGGAAAAAAGCATAGATGAGACGAGTCACTGTGGAGTTATTTCCACTCGGGCAGCATCGACACAACAGGCAGGGACCACTGCCACAAAGGCATGGGATCTGCATACACAAATCAGTATATGCGTAAATTTATTAAGTCATTCCTACTTTTTCAAGATTTATCGAGAGATTTAAAGATGGATGCAAAAACAGATACGTGATAGGTGAAATTACCAAGCGCAATAGCCAAGCCATCGATCACAGAGTTGGGATTTTTTTTTTTATATATACAGGCATGAATATTAACCACTTACCTTTATTTGCTATCTACGGTTATTTTCACATTTGACCTAAATTTGTTGTCACTGCGGTTACCTGTATGTCGGTTTCTCTTAAATTCAAATAATTTCTGAAACCGTATATGTTAATTAATGTTATAATGTTAATATGTTAAGTTTCAACTTAAAAATTGAATTAAATTCCTTGTATTTAAGCACGTTTTGCAAATAAAGCTTATTCTGTTGTATATTGTAATTATTTATACAACTTCGTCAGACAGACTAGTGTTGACGCTTTTTTTCTTCAAGTCAGTTTGCCTTCACATGTCGCAATAGCAACATTCAGCTGACTACAGATAAGACTTGTCTGTTTACATGGATAAGTATTTCAACAGCTATTTTTAAACCCTAACTGCTAAGATGACGTCTATGAAAGCTACGTGATACCGTGTTCAAAACAATAAAACGCCCATCACACCTCACACTGCTCTTACAAAATGCAGATATCACTGGACAACACTGTCACATCAGGACAGTTCGCTGCGTTGAAGTTGGCTCTTAACGTCTGTGGTCACGTCATCTGGTTTTGCTTGCGTAACTACATGAGATAAATAGCCTATCTATTTATATAAACATAAACATCCTTGAAATCCGTGAACAAAGATTATTGGTGTAAGTGAATGCTTACCCTAGCTAGTGTTTACCAATTACTGTCTGCGCCAAAGTCAATCATCGCGCAGGCCTGCAGCTTTGTGTTATTGCGCAGTCACAAAAAGCATTTATGAATTCAAAACAGCTGATATAAATTAAACATAAACCTTTTTACTGTTAATACATAAATGTCTATTACTTACCCAGCTCGCCATGGAGCACAATCCTAGAACAGTTCCCATTTGTTTTTTCTATACTGATGTTACAACAGATTAGATGGCCAGTTGTCTCCCAGAAGGTGGATGATGTGCGCAACTATGGCTGCTTCTGTTTTTTTCCCCTTCTCCTTCTTCTTCTTTTTTGGGCTTCTTCTACTCTTTCTTTTCTTTCCTCCTATTTTAGGCTTGATTGGCGGTTGGTAGCTATACTGCCACCTACCGGGCTGGAGTGTGGCTTTGTTGCCTGGCAGACAGAAAACCAGGCGAAGCTTAGCTGTTTTTCTTGCTAAAGCTAGCTCCTTCCTCTTCTTTAGATAAGCCTCTACATTCCAGAGCACATATTATTATTTAATAACAGTTTCACCACAACTACAGTTTCAAAAATTTCATATTACTTGTTTACAGATTTTATTAAGTTAACAATGGGTCCAGCAGCATAGACTTGGCCCAAACCAGAGACACTCCACTAAGTCTTGGCCCAGGCTAGGCTAGCTGTGTCCTCCCTTGGGGCAATGACTGCCTCTTACCTCAGACTCCTGTCCAGCTTTCTTCTCAGCCAACATGTTTCTGAATACTATTCTTGAATCATTTATTTTTCAGTATTCTTGCCATGCAAAAAATTATGACAATTTGCCTTTCACACTACACTGTGAACTGCAGTGAAAAACAGAGAAAAATTAATTGAACAAAATCATAGTGGACTTCACATGGTACATACTTTTTGGCAAAGACTTAAGTTTAATTTGGATCAAAACAGAGCTGGTGCCGTCAAATGTGAAAAGCTAGTGAGTATGCAACTTTTAGTGGGTAAAACCCTCTTGGAGTGCTTACGGCCCAGCCAAGTTTGATGTTTTGCCGTGAGCACTCAAATTGTTATAGCTTCACAGATCTTTGTCCAATCTTTACTGTATTTCAGGTGCTTGATAAGATTCTTGAGATGAATACATTGATGTACTAATATCTTACCATAGTCATAGCGCCACCTACTGGTGACCAAAAGGACATATTTTCACATTTTCATGAATTTCTTTGTAACAGTGGACCAGATTTACATGAAACTGCTTACAAATGGAGTCAAGATGTTCATGATGCTTGCATGCCAGGTTTGTGAATTTTGGTCAAACGCTGTGGGCGTGGTGGTGCATCCTTCGCCGTGAAACAGGAAGCGGTTATTCAGGCACAAGGAATGCACGAAAACCCACCAAATTTTGCAAAGATATCAAGTAACGTGAGTTCTTTAAAGCCATGAGACATTTGCTTGAGAGCGTGGCAGATTGGCTTAAAAGCGCCCCCTAGAAAATTTCAACAGAGCAGCCCCCGCAGCCCCTTTGACATAGCATCACCAAATTCGAGTGGCTAATTTAGAACGTCCAAACCTACAAAAAAGTTTCTTGGTGTCATAAGGTTAGTCAAACAGAAAGTCAGATATTTTTAGTCAAAGTTTGGGTTTAGGACAATTTCCAGGGGTCACATTTAAAATTGCAGCTCCTATGGGCTTCAACCTATCCACCTGAAACTTGCACAGTTTATAGATAAGACCTTGAGAATGATAAGTTTGCAGGGGTGTGGGGGGCTTTTGAATGGTGTGATCGTGGCAGGCTGTCAAATTTCCATGTTTTGCCAGGAGGCAAAAAATAGCTCTAACTTCTTTGTAAAAAGACCAATCTGCTTCAAAATCAACACATTTGATAAGACTTTTAGCCTGAAGACATATGTCAATTATCAGTCATACTGAAAGCATTTTCTGCTGGTGAAAGGAAATATCATGTTTTCTATGAAAATGGGCTTCCATTACTGTCTTAAACATATGTAGGGTCCTATAAATAGATATATTTTATTCATTTTCACTAAAGATTAATATATGAACTGGTTAACTTGCTTTATTGTTGACAAAACACCATTATTTTTATTATTTTTATGTTATTTTTGTTCATTTCTGCAGCTGTCTCCCTGTCCTTGCTTCACTGAGTGTCTTTGAATGCATCACCCCTCCCATCTCTCAGAGCTTGTGTGTGCTGTGATTGGTCAGTTGTCACAGCTCTGAAAATTTTTGGCAACCATTACAGCTTAGTGAAGCTGTAGTGTAAGTGAAACTTAGATAGTCAATGGTGTAATTACCCACATCATAATAAAACCCACAACCAAAGGCCAAAACTGTAAATATGAAAAATTAACAAACCCGATAAAGCGAGAGAGAGAGAGAGAGACAGACAGCGAGAGAAAGCCGGATGAGCTGTTGTTTGCGTAAGGGGACGATAACAAGTGACGGACAGTTTGGCTCTCGGCTCGCGGAGCTAGGAAGCTAAACTGCTTGCTGATGTTTGAACGCCCTGCAAAAAGGAGAGACAATCATGGCGAGGAAGATAATGAAATTGGGGAAAACATCTAGGGAGTAATTAACGTTTGAAGGCTGAAGTCTGAATGACATCAACGAAGATCACCGAGGTACGGTAAGATATATTTTCGAGCAGTTTGCGTCAGAAATAAGTTCTTCACGCCGAGGAATTGGTTTGGACGTGAGCTGTAGGTAAATGCTTTCAAACCTGGCTGTTTATGATGACTGTGATTCATTTTAAGACTACTGACAGTCAGTTTGGCTAACAGTCGCTAACAGGTGTTCATGACAAGATACGTCAAAAAATATGTGACTCACGTGAAAGCCAATATCTAAGTAAGAGTATTGTTTCCTGCAGACTGCTTTTGGTTGGTGTACTTGTTTCCCTGTCTATAACTGTGGTCAGTGTATGTCAAGTGGTCGGTAGAGCCTGGGATACACTAATTAAAATTAAAAAACAGAGGGCGCAACTTCAGGCTTCAGTGTGTTGGCCTGATGAACAATCAGTGTACATGACTAAAATGTCTTAACTTCTACATAATCTCCCTTCAAAAGATGTTCACTGCAAAATGTAGAGTCAGTGCCCATCGGAGGATTTGCTCTTTTCACTGCCGTTACCCAGCGAGGCATATAAAGACTTCCGCTCCAGTGTTTTTTTTTTTATATAAAAATGTCCGTAACCTTTTTTCTACAGGCTTTTACCACGTGAAACTCATCAGAACAACCAGAGGCATCCCCTTTACATGTTTACATGCTTTATATGTTTACATTTTAAATGTAGGCCAGGAAGTTATTGAATAGAGGGAACTTCCATGTCGCAAATGTATTTCCACTTTATTGTGGGCATGCGTCCCACTATGTTTGAAACCAGGACTGGTATGTTGCATCATTACGGCCACAAGGCCACGCCCATTTCCTGGATTATTTAATGCCAGGATGTGATTCCTTCTCACTTCTTTCTCTGCATTGCACTGTGCGGGCTTTGATCAAAAGGAGAAGAAAACAATATTGGCTTTGAGAGACTTTGAATGAAGTTTTCCTTGGATATGACCCCATCTTGGAATTGTTTGTTTGACTGGAAAAGGTGGACTTGAATTTGCATTGTGGCATATATCAAGGATGTGTGGTAATTAATTAATGTCTACCTTACATAGCATATATTTGCATGTTTTGTTCTTAATGCAGAGGTAAAAATGTAAGTGTTTAGCTTTGCATGAGTGGGCCTTACTTAATTTGTTCTTAATTTCACTGTTTGAAATTTGCTGAATTGGAAGAAGATGCTGCAAAGTGATTACTAAATAGATAAAGATGATGATGTCCGACGTATGTTGTTGTTGGCTAAATTGTTTTTGGTCTTTGTGTGAGAGACAGTTACCTTGAAACCAAGTTAATTGCCTGATTGTACCATGCGCGTCGGCAGACACTTTTTACCAGGGTACATGGTAAACATGCGCTGTGCCCCCTTGTAAAATTCTCAATGAAATTTCATGAATGAGTCTATTTTTCATCAAAGAATAATACCCATACCCCTGCGCTACGACTGACGCATCTAGGAGAAGTAGACAGCTCCTGTGACAGCACCCAACCTAATAGGGCTGCAGCAAAATCACTTCAAAGAGTAGAGAGGTTGCATTGCAGGCACTGGGTGCGTCTATGCTGTATAATTACTGAATGGAAGGGGCAACGCCTAGCGTGCAAAATTTAAATACAATGAGATGGAAAGAGGTAGGTTAAGTTTTTTTTTTTTTTTTTTTTGCTCATGCACTGCGCCAGATGTTAATTAATTATTTAAGGAGAGAGCCCAGCTAATGTAGCTTATCCACAGGAGGCTAACACACTGAAATATGTTGTTCCATGGGGTATTTAAGGGTTGGGATATTTAAGGGTCTGTTTTTATTTTTAGATTGAGGTAACAACATACATCCGGTAATAAAGCAGGCATACTTCCTCCTGTCTTTTAACATCAAAATAGAACAATTAACAAAATGGCCTGTACCAGATTATTGTGCCCCTCTAAAGCTGCAGGCAGAGCAACTCCCCTGCAGTTTTGTTTTAAAATAAGTGTAGAAATAACCTAAGGGTTAAACTACCCAGGTTACACTTTAAACATGCCAAACTGACTGTCAGAAGTTAAAAATGAATCACTATCATCATATACAGCCACGCTTGAAAGCATTTTCATACTACTCAGGTCCAAACTCATTCCTGAGCCCGAGGGCATTACTTCTGATGCAAACTTCTCCAAAATATATCTTACAATAACTCTGTGTTTTTTGTGGATGTCACTCGAGACTTCAGCCTTCAAACAATAATTACTCCAATCCGTGTATGTTTTGGTCATTGGATTTTCCATTCAAAAAGGAAAAAAAATGAAAACAAAAACATAAAAACAAAAAATGAGTGGTTATTTGATTTCATTTTAAAATTCAAAAATAAAATAATTATAAATAAATTTTTAAAAATGAAATTCAAGGTATTTTTCTTTATCAGGGTCAAGAAGGGACAAACAAAACTTTAAAAAAGGTTGATTTTCATTTTCTGTTTCTAAAAACAAAAAATTAAATCGTTAGAAGACAGAAACAAAAAAGTGCCCGTTTTTTCATATTGTGCAACCGGAAGTTGCGGTTTTCAAAGTAAGAGTGGTATGAGGACAGTGCTGTGTTTCTGGCAAGAGCGCCAAAATATATGACTTCGACCTGTGGTTTCCCTAGCCCAGGCCAAAATGTCTTTGGAAGCTTACTCTGACATGGTTTTTGACATGGTAAAACAAGGCTTGTCATCTGCAGAAATCTCTGCACGCATATCACACCAAAGTGGGGGGTGGAGGAGGTCTTCAAGAAATGTGAGGCGATTTTGCGCTGAAAATGGCATAAGTTTGATGGGACTCCTCAACGCACATTTGGAAAAAAGCCATAACCCAGGTATGAACCTGCTATATCTCCCCGTTGCTTCGTGTGTGTGTGTGCGTGATCTTGCTTGTGGATAAGTATGCTTATGGAGAGAGGGAATCCTTAGCAACTTCAGCTGGCATTTTGTATGCCCACTTATCACAATTGTAAATGATACTAAGTAACAAAACACAAACCTTACAACACAGACAAATCCCATAATACAAACACCTACATGCACGCACATTGCATTGTCTGATTTCATGATCAACATTTTAACTGGTATGACTTTGGAATGTGGAAGTCATGTTTGTTATTTTCTAGACGGGACCTACATACAGAAGAAGGATGATGAAGGGGTATCTCGCCATGAAAGGAGTGCATGCTGCAGAGACACAAATTGGATCAGTGCTCAGGACTGCATCAGCCTAACCGTGACACAGGACGTCGGGTTTGATACTGTCTCAGCCTTAATATCCGACATCATCAAACTTGCAGAGATTATGTGTAATAGTTTATATAAAATTACAATCTAAGAGTTTTTATATTAAATGCTAAGTTTTATTTGTTCATTTCACTCATTTATTTGACAGTGATATCATTTAATTACATTTACAAATAGACTGAACTGCATTTATAAAGCCTGCAATCACTGCAGAGTAGAGGTAATGTTTTTCTGTATTTGTGCTTCATAATTTTCCTATCTTTTAGAGTGCCTGCAATGCCTGCAATGCAACCTCTCACCATATCAAGCAGACTATATGGGCCAAAAGGTTTATATGGACCAAAATGAAAAGCTGTTTGGGGTCACCCATGTTTTAGCCAATGATGGCTTCAGCAAAAAGGTTGTTGCTCATTCCACAATGCCCATAAAAATGACCTAGCCATCTATGCAAATGTTTTCAGGTAATAGCCCATGTATTGTCGTGGACACGAAAGGAATTAAGAAGTAATGCGCAAATTAAAACTTTTTTCTTTCATACAGGGCTCTAATTTCGTGGCGCAGTGCAGGTTGGTGGAGCGTGGCGCACCACCAAGCGCAGCCAATTTGGTAATTTGGTAGATCAGACTGCGCCAAGATGGGTTTGGGACTGCACCAGGGGGAGGGGTCCACAGATTCAGCTTGGTGCAGTGACAATTTTGTCCCAAAATACTGCACGGAAGGTGCGCTGAAAGCTCGCCAGCTCCAACCTGGTGCAAGTGAAGCGCACCCAGCTTATTGGTAATTTGGCTGACCGGTGCGCAGTTCGCATGCCTCACCAAAACCTAACAGGCACGTTTCCAGAGTGTCAGGCACATTTCAGTGCAATAAACAACCACAGCAACCACTATTTAATGTAACCGTCTGAACCAGCATATACATTTGTGTCTATTTTAATTGTCCCGTCACATCTGATGTCAGATCGAAGACGTTTGTAAAATAAGGTTGCCACCTTGGATTTGTGAAGAAACGGGATACTTGAACAAATGTGTGGGGCAGAGGGTTTGGCCACTATTACCAGGCCAGAGTGTCGCCCAGTCAGGATTGTAACTAGTCTAGTAACAACTACTTCCTCCCAGGCTGTTTTTGCATCATCAGCCGTGAAGGTCTGTTCGAATTACCATATATTCTAGTACTGCGAGCTTGGACCTCCCGGACCAGCACATCATATCCTCCTGAGAGAAGTTTGGCTGCCTGGAGCTGCTGCTGCTGTCTTCCTCCATGGTGGTGGCGAGGTGAAATTGGCACTGCGCCTTACCCGTAGGGCATTTAAAGGCATGGAGACGGAGGCGTGGGTGCGCCGCGCTGCGCCAGACTGCGCCATGCACGAAAAATTGCAAAATGTGCTGGCCACACCCCGTTGGCGCGGCGCAGGCGCCTGGTCTACAAAAATAGAGCCCACAGACTTCATCCACAAGGGTACAGTTCAATAGTTTGTATGACTGTTTTAGCAACACACCATGTATGCCCATTTATAATTTATAATTTTTATTGTGTTTTCTTCAGCAGCACTCTCTAATTGTATACATTACATGTATTTTCTTTACGATTACTATACTTTCCAACTCTCTGGGTAAAAATGCCATCGAACATAACTATAACCTCGGCCAAGAACATTTTTTTGTTTTTTTTAAACTCCACTTATAGGTTATGACTGCTGAGTATATAAAGTTACAGTGGCAATTATGCATGACCATGTCTCCCAAATCAACCCCCAGAATAAATGACAAATCTGTGTTCCTGATTTCAAAATCATGCAGTTGAACTTATCTGGCCTGAGGTCAATAATTGTGTCAACTATTCCCCAAAGACAGCCCTTCTGCAATTGGTGGATCAAGAGGAATCAGACATGGACAACAACCTTGTCAGATAATGTGCTTTCCAACCTGACTGTACAGTTATGTCAGCTTGGTCTTATCAGGGTGGTGGAGTCATGGAATGTCACCGAATACCAGCTGAAATAAACCAATGTAGTGAAGATTAAAATAATTACAATGGGCATTCATGAGTTTCATGATCAACCATATGTTCTTTATTTTCCAAATAAAGGCATACCAAACGATTTGGCTGGCAGTGGTTGTCCCAGAAAATTCCCACAGGAACTGCTGCCTCATTCAGTTGAAGCAACAGACATGTACAGCCAATAACTGGGATCCGAATTAACCACACATTCTACTTTTGGAGTTGATCCTTTTTCAACCGAACATGACAAACTTACAGTTGAGAATCAGTTTGCAGAGAAATATTCAGACACATCAAACTTGTTCGCTAGGGCAGTGAACAATAACTTTGCTCCATACAAAGAGGCCTTGCTCTATCCTATAACTACAACTCAGTGTAATGTGTGAAATGCCATTTGCTCCAGAATGGAAACTAGTAACGAAAAAGAAAAAAGGTTAATGGAAATGTCAATGTCAGTGAAATAGTGATGTCAATAAGAACTGTGGTCAAATTTTCAACTTCCTTCTTTATGCTAAAGCAACACTGAACAACAACTCTAACCCGTATCTTCAGTCAATAAAATAAACTCAAATACACCATGGCTTTCTGTGGGTATAAAAGTGCAAAATATTACTCCTCTTCTAAAAGGGATTTCAGAACAGAAAATGTCTCAGACAGACCATTAACCTCAAACACATTGCTGTGTCTGGAGTTCCCCCTACATTTTGCACAGTAGTCAGAGGTCTCCTGCCACGGTTCCACACGTCTTGCAACCAATGATGCTCTTGCAACACTGCGTGAAGACTGGCTCCTCAATGAACTCTAAAATACAAATTGAGAAAACCTTGTCAGTCTCTGTATGTGTGTCCCCATTAAAACATTTGAAGTGTAATAGGTGACTGTTTTCTTTTTACTAATCTTTAATGCTTTTAAAAATGTCTGTTTTTAAATCATGCTATTGCCTGTAACACAAGGGTCTCCATTAATACATGCAATTAATTGTAGTCGATGAGACAAAATGACGTTGATTAAGCCTGAATGAAATTCTGATTATGTTTAATTCAGCATTTGACTCCTCCCTTGTGTTGGACTTCTTCTGATGTCGCAGTTACACCTCAAGTTTGGGCACGATGAAAGCAGTGGCGGCTTGCCAATAGAGGGCGCTAGGGTGCCGCACTGCAACTCATCGCTCAGCATATTAGCTTGAATAAGACATAAAAAAATTAATTAAAATGAAATAATATATTACAAATATTATGAAATAAATGTATATCTATTTTTAGATGAGCAAAATAAATATTATATAGGTTATGATGATGAGCAAAGTTGTTTCATTCATCTGTGTTGTCTGATTGGTGATGTGGTTCCGCCCTGGGGCGCAAAAATCTTTGCCCATAGACCCTCCTTAAAAGTTGTACATGCGCAGTAACTCCTCTTCAATACAAGAGATAGGGCCATGTTTGGGCACAGCTTCCCTGCACCCACAGTTGAATGCAGCTCTATTATTTACATATCACCACGCTCCCGCCATGGCAGGGGCTGACGTCACAGCCGTCTGTCATAAAGTGCGGCTGATTGACAGGTCAAGCCGCGGGAGTTGGAGACGATAGAGACGCAAAATGGAGAAAGAGGAATTAAATAATGCAGTGAAGTCACTTAAATCAAAACCTTTCAAATGGAGAACATATCAGGAGAAGCTGCAGGTGAAATAGCTCGGACCTGATCAGCCGAACATCATAATTAGTCAGCGGTCCAAAGACAGAGGGCGACAATACACTTCGTCTTTTTCCAGAACCAGGTTTAGCAATAAGGCTTGGCTAACAGCATGTAGCGAGGCTAATGCTTTATTCTGCTTTCCCTGCCTCCCTTTTCAAACATCAGGATCTGACCCAGAATGGATCAAGACAGGTATGACAGATTTAAAGCACTTTTCAGAAAAGGCAAAGTAGCATGAACAAACTAGGATCCACATGGAAGATGCACTGCGACTAGCCATGTTAAGAAGAATAAACATTTCATGTCAGTTTGATGAAGGCCACAGGATAGGGATCTGTAAGCACAATGAGGAGGTTGACAAGAAAAGGCACATCCTGTCTGACATAATGGACTGTGTCAAGTTAAATTCAATTCAATTCAATTTTATTTATATAGCGTCAAATCACAAGTTCTGTGGTGCATTTGAACTTGCCCTGCATGGCCATGCTGAAAGTGAAAGCTCAGAAAATCCTGGTGTTTTTAGAGGATTGGTGGTCTTTGTAGCATCACTGGATACAGTTCTTCATGAGCACCTGCACACTGCCACTGCGTTTAAGGGAACATCTTAGACTGTACAGAACGAACTCCTTGACCGCATGCTGTCAGTTTTGAGAGAGTGCATCATTTAAGAAATCAGGAGTGCAGAATTTGCGTCCATCCAGGCTGATGAAACAATGGACATTTCCACTCAGTGTCAGCTGGTGCTTGTGATCTGCTACATTGACAAATCCCATGATGTCCAAGAGAGGTTTTTTGAGTTCATATCTCTCCAAAGTGCCACAGCTGATTCCATCACCACAGCACTTCTGAAAAGGTTGAGCTCCATTCTCCCTGATGACCAGAAGAGCAAACTCATTTTCCAAGCATACCATGGTGCAAGTGTCATGAGAGGAGCCACAGGTGGTGTACAGAAGAATTTCCAAGATGTCTATGTAAATGCACACTATGTCCACTGCTATGCTCATCAACTTAACCTTATCATGCAGCAGGTGACTTCCCATATCCCAAAAGTGAGGAACTTCTTCTCAGACTTGGCTGGATTCTCTGGCAGAGAGTATTAAAGGCACCCTTTCGTCAACGTGACAGTTTTATGACCCTCCTGAACTTTTGTGCGTGGCTGTGTCTAATAGTATGACTTTTAGGCTGTTTCTCAACACATAGATAATACAGAAAGCTGACTTCCTACCTATCACTTTGTAAACGGTGTGTATGCTGTTGTACAACACATTGTTTTATTCCTCAAATTCTAAGGAACTGATCTTTCTGTCTGTGATAGATGTTTCGACGCAAATTCATCTTTCCAATGTAACGTATTTCGAAGGCCTGCTGCAATCTTCCGTTCTGTTTACAGATGTGTGGCTTACTACTGTGTTGGATGCCTTGACATGTTGCAACATTTTAATTAGCCATTCTGGGCATATAAGCTTAAAGGGAAGGCCACTTTGAAAACATGTCTGTATCATTTAGTGAGACTTTTTAGGAAGTTTCAGAGACACAGAGAGCACACGCCTGACCCCCTTCCGTGTTACTTTGTAACAGTATCTGTGTCCGTATCTATTAGTGAGCCACTTAAGCTGTTTTATGACACACAGAGAAATCTGACTTCCTCCTTATTACTTTCTAAGCACACATTTATGACTGAGAGACATACACAATGTTTCACTCCTCAAATCTGGAGAATTTTCCCATCTTTCCGGTGTACCATATTTCATGGACGTCAGTTTTTCGAGCTGTTTACCGATGCTGTTTTTTTTTATGACTGTGCTTACTGCCTTTAAAAGTTGCAAGTTTTCGAACCTATATCCACCATTCAGAGCGGACAAGCCTTAAGAGACGACGACGACTTCGAACTCCTGTCTTCAGACGCAACCTGCCACGATGAACAACGTGAGGGGTACGTCTTTAATTTAATCTCAAAAGCTTATTTTAAAAAACTTTGATTATTTAATATAGAATAAAAATTGCTCATTTTCTCGTAGAAATTCAGGTTAACGCTGACATCCACAATTCTGACGAGATAACATTGTTTCAGTGTCCTGGTAGGTAAACTAACGTTACCTTTTGAAATTATGCATCTCACAGTTTTTGAGCGCACCGTTTTAAACTTTCTCTGTTTTAACAGTATTTTTTGTTCTCCTCACCCAGAAGTTACAGCCAATGAGTTCCATGGTATTACCTTTACTCCAACAGACTTTGGTAAATGACTTTTTTTTCCAAAAAAACTTTAACAGAGTCTTATTTTCTGTTTTTTATGTATGTGTACTTACAGAGCTGTTGAACACTGAAGTGGATTTCGGCGTTGAGAACAAGAAGAACAAGAACAAGAACAAGAATCCAGCTGTTTTCGAGGAGGAAGAAGATATCATTGTGATCTCTGATTCCCAGGGGAGTGCTTGTTCAGATGTCCCCAGCAGATCATTGCAGAAGAGACCTTTGACCCCGAGGCCTTCTACATCCATCTCTCCCGAGAACAAAAAGCAGAAGCGAGTCTCGGATACTGTCAGATCTCCGTCAGCATCCTACGCAGTTCAGAGCATCTACACACCATCGGACGCCTAGAGTGCTCCAAGCCGTCCGAGAAGCCCCAAGCCGTCCGAGAAGCCTCTCGACCTGGGGAAGGCCAGTGCAGGGTTCCGCCGCCGGGGCCACGGGGACGAACCACAAAGGGTCTAAACAATCCGGTAAGCTCATACCATCTTTACATCTTTGGTTCATACGTTTTTTCTGCTTCTCTGTTCTGAATTAATTGATAAAACGCATACGTTGTCACTTCTCCTTTTTTATTTATTTTATTATCATTCATACATACAAATGTATAAGCTTTTAACATATAGTGTTACTCATAAGTTATGTGTCAGTTTTTAACGAGTCGGAGGTGAACTAACATGTTACTTTTTTTTGTTATGTGTCATTGTGTTCTCAATGCAGAGTCTTAATTGGCTTTTGCTACCAGGCCTGTTAGTGGGAGCCCTGCTACTACCAGGCCTATTACTGTGAGACCTCCTGGTGTCAGGGCCGCTACAACATCAAGCCCTACTGCTGCAAGACCACCTGCCGCAAGGCCTCTTGTTGCTCCCCCTAAATTCTCCAGCTTCGTGACACCGTCTGTAAGAGACGTTTCGACCCAAACTCCTCTTTCTAAACCATCAGTGAGAGACGGTTCGACCCAAACTGCTGTTTCCAAAGCATCTGTGAGAGGCGTCTCAATCCAGAGTCCTGTTTCCAAACCCAAAAGACTGGATCAAGGTTTGTTTTTTAATTCATTATTTTAAGATCTGTTTGATTATGTTTGTCAGTTTACTGGTGCTATATGTAAATGCGCTCTCATCATCTAGAAAGATACACACACACACACACACACACACACACACACACAGAGGCATCGTCTAATGTAACTGATTTCTGTCATCACAGGTGCAGGACGGAGACCAGTCAGGAACAAACCACCAGCCTCACACCTGATCATTGTTTACAGCCTCAGACTCATCCTCATCTTCAGCTTCAGCTTCAACAAGCAACATAGAAGTCCATGTGGACTGAACTGTGAATCACTTTCCATTGCTTATACACAAAATGCATTCAGTGACCACAGTCACCA
>JAPZDZ010008271.1:0-15196 GCA_029783805.1 Acanthurus tennentii | reverse complement strand
GCTCCAATGAGAATTTGCTCCCTTTTGGAGCCAGCCTCAAGCGGTCAGTCGAGAAATTGCAAGTTTTTGTACTTCCTCGTTGTCTTCAATGCGGAAGTGGGAAGTTTGCCCCTTGGTTGGAACCAAAGTAAGAGTGAGTGGTGAAATAGCACCCTCCTCCAACAGAGTGTGCCAAGTTCCACCTTTTTCTCCAGCCCATCTTCAAGTGACATGACTAGTGAATCTCTGTGTCACCACTGAGGGATCAGCAATGGGTTGCAGGCGGTCACACCTGTTCAGACAACCAGGATAGTGAAGTCTTAAAAGTTCACTATAATTTCTGTTTGCCTTTACATTAACAATAGTGTTTTCTGTCATACTACAGCCTCTGCACTCTGCAACACCACATGACACACACACTGTGGCACACAATTACCACACAAAAATCTTACAGGTTCACTCTTCTGACATGAAATGGCATTAGATTTACTCCCTAGCTAGACTGGTAGTCTCTGTGCTAGACTTGATTTTACAGGAGATGCATGTGTAACACTCTTGTCAACTACTTGATCACTTAGGTTAGTATGTTCAACTTACTCAGCTAGACTCTTATTAGATTCCATCATTTTGTGACATTGATATAGCCGTACGGTGAAAAGTTTGCTGTATGCTTTAGGCTCATAAAAATCTTTGCTCTAGCTTTCTCAGAGATTTTTTCTATTTGTTTCATTTGATAACTACATTCAAGGTCCCTTAAAATGAGGCATCTGCACATTCTCAGGAGGAAAGCTGTCCAAAAATGTTCGACTGAAACTTTCTTCTCTCTCAGTGGGTTGCATAATCCTCTGTACTCTGTACTGATCCCTCTGCAAACTCTTATTAAAATACACAAAGACATCTTAATTTTCAGATTTCTACTACAAGGGATTGACAAAATTTATTTGAAACTCGTTGCCCACATAAAGAATATATTTAAATTTTCTACATTTATTTAATTTTGTGTTCAATTGTTAACATACAGGAGTTACTGACTTTGCTATGTTGTTAAATTATTCCCCTTAGTATTTCATAGCTGAGGTCACAGCAAAGTGATTTTTAAATAACTGACTTACCTTCAGACTTTCAGATTTATGTAATTCTTCCATGAACTTTTCCTGCAAAATCAGAGTGAGAACCAACATGCAGTTACATTTGGTGACATGTAAGCTTGACAGCAGCTCAAATACAACAAATTCAACTGTAGATATTGAATATGACATTGTTTTCAACAGCAAAGGGAGCAAAAGCAAAAATGTAAAATGAAGCTACCAGCTGCTCCTTGTTAATCAATGAACTTGCGATGCCAACCAGACACAGCAGAGTGAAGATGAAGAATGGGCCTTTGATGGCTCTGACACCTGCTGCTCCTCTGCTTCTGTACAAAGCTGCTGCTGCCATCACTGCTCTAAATTAAAAAAATAAAGCATATGATCAGTTGAGGACTGAAAGTTAAATGCTCCAATTAAATCAGAACTTGCAATGTATTGTACCTGTGAATTTTTTATATTTAAAGATCTACAATATAAATCATCTTAGAAAGTTTCTGATCTTACCTGCTCGGTTAATAACAGGAGAGTTGTTGCACAGGTGATAAAGGAAAATGATAAGATGACACACCACTAAATGTCTTATATACACCAGGTGTCCCCTCCTTCAACTCTGTGATGTGTGGTGTTTTGGTTTCTTTCAATTCTTGGAAATTGCATCTCCACTATACTCCTGTCAATTAGGTTTCATTTCCACAGAAATAGTGTCTGTCTCACAGTTTGTACCTACACTATCTGTTTATTGGTATATTTCTTAAAAGTAAACAAAAACAGAAAAAACAAGACTTTACAAACATATTATATCCATATTTAATACAAACTGCATAACAGTGAATCATAAATTAAATAATACACAGGAAAAAGAAGTTGCTGAAGGCCATATGGGGAAAAGAAAAAGAAATATTACAGGTTTGGAAAGGGCATTGGTCATCCATGCCAACTAACTCAGAACACTTTCTCCAGTTCATGTCATTATTTTTTCCAAAGAATTAATTTAAAAACTTTTTTAACTAAAACTTTTTAAAGTTATAGATTTTGAATTTTGGCCATTGGAGTTAAACTTTGCCGTTTTTATGAATCTTTGTATGTTCATATTGAGCCTAGTTTTCACTTTCCTGCAAGCCAGTTTTGATCTGTGTTGAAGTTCTTGGTCGTGAATAAAAAATAAAGTGCCACAAATGATCTGGCAATTTCTGTGAATGAACAACTCTCAAAACAGAGAGGCACAAGCAGGCACAAGAAACCATCAGCAGAGTTTTAGACATCATCATATTGAAGATGTGGAATCCAATTTGGAATCAGGAGCAAACAAGTTAGTTCGAGCATTAAGATCATGTTGTGCCCAATTGCATTTATTGTCCCATCATAAATATTTTACTGTTTTGGAAACCAAGTAATTAAGTATCATCACATGACAGCAGGCTATAAAGAAGAAAAGGCAGAGATCAGATAAGACTTTGTTGATCTCTCATGTGGGTACCACACCCACAGCAATGACTAATCCGAGAAATGATTTCCGAAATAGCTCAAGTTGGTGGGTTAAAGTCCTTTGGCTTTGTCACAAACCATTTAAACCGTCAATCAGTAAAAAAGTCTGTCTTTGCTCTGGTGATGTTCCCCTCTGACCCTGTGTGATGAGATTTAGTATATAAGTGCAACACTTCTAAAAAACACTGATGTTGACAGCTGTTAACACGTGAAGAATAAAGAGACATTGTCAGATGAACATTAAGTAAAAAAGTGGACACATCATGCATCTAATCCTTTCGCATGTGCTGTTTTGGATGTTCCTCACTAATCCTCTAATTCCTTCTGTCCTTATTAGTGGGTGAACTGCTCTCTCATGTTGTCTGATTTCATCAGCCATACCCCCAGTTTGTCTTAAAACCTAGGTGAAGCCCTCCAGGCCTTCTCACCAACTCTGCTAGCTATGATTACCCTCATCCCTCCCTCGTCTACCTGTCATCATTGTCCTTCTTTTCTTACTGTCTCTGGATCTTATTGTTCAACATTATTGCCTCATAATTATTCTTAGTTATATAAAAGCAACCCTTTCACTACCAAGCCCACCTGTCATCTTTGTGCAACCCACAAAAACATACAACTCATGGTCATTTCATGATTGTTTGGTCCAGATAAAAGCAACCTGGAACAAAGCAACAAAAACAAAATAACAGACAAGCATAAACTACTCTGTTGTTGGTTATTTTGTGTGCAATTGGGGAAAAAAAAAACCTCTTTTTGTGATGTTTAAGTAATATGTGGACCCAGGAGCAGACACAGACAGTGAGCAAGGGTAAGGAATTTGTTGTAATAATCATTATAATGATAACAATGACAATAACGATAAAAAAATAAAAGGAGAGATTGGAATTGAGGCAGGGGGCAGTATGAGAGAGTTCAGGAGGTGGTGGGGGGCTCAGGTTGATTCTCAAAGGTAGAGAGTGAGGCTTATGGCACTAAGCAGGTGGAGCAAAAGGCTAGATGGTGTGGTGGCTGAGACACTGGAGCTGGAGGTCAGCACAGGTGAACTGTAAAGAACTTACAGAGAGGCACGTGGTCAGTTACACGTCGAGCAGCAAAATCACAAACAAAGAGACAACTGGAAAGTAGCACTGCATGGTCTGCCAAACTCCACCACTGAGCAGCAGAGGTGAGTCCACAGCCTTAATGCTGTGTTTCATTGCAATGAGACACAGGTGTGTCGCAGTCAGTCTCCAGCCACCTGGAAAGCCACGCCCAGCCTTTGCCAAAAACAACGGCACACACAGAAAAATGACCCTCACCTCTCCGCAATGCACACGAAGAGCACTAGTAATTTCCACACCACCACACCTTCAGGTTAACTTTCAATTTGTTTGAAATGACATTAACACTAAGAATCTCCACATCACCACACCTTCAGGTTAACTTTCGATTTATTTGAAATGACATTAACACTGATTGTGTCAGTATCACTTTGAATATACCAACAACAGGTAGAAATAATTTATAAGTTTTAATCAAACGGCGGTGAGCTGGAAAGATGTTTGTGTATTTGGCTTTTCATGGCTGTTAAAATATGTGTCATTAATGTTATACAAAACAAGTTTAAGAATAAATTTTGCAATCTAGACCTTGATAAAGTTAAAATGATCTGATTTGATTGCTGAAACTCTGAAGGCAGATGATCTTTGCTCATGAAGCCACAGTACTCAACCTTTTGTCTTGTGTTTGGACAAATTGTGATGCCGCCCTGATCATCTGATTTTATGTCAAAAATGAAAAGAATGGGTCACTGTTTAGCTCACTCAGTAGCGTGCATGGCCCATATAGGGAAGGCTTGGTCCTCCGCGCAGCGGTCGTGAGTTCAATTCCAGCTCCGACCTTTTGCTGCATGTCACTACCCCCTCTCTCTCTATCTCCCCGTTTCAACTCTATCCTATCAAATAAAGGCCAAAAGCCCCAAAAAATATATGTAAAAAAAAAAAAAAGAAAAGAATGAGTACTTTTAAAGCCACAGACACATAAATATGAAGCTTGGAGTGTGTATCTGAGTTCAACTGACAGTCTTAAGATGATGGCCAAAGCATAACAATATTTCTAATATCTACATTTGTCACAAACTAATCTGTATTATTCCATAATATTAACACATAGATGCGATATGCTACTCAAATAAATATAGACGTGCTGCTTTTAGGATGTCACTTCATATAATAAACTTAATATTGTCCTGTCAAATTTCTAACAGTGTTCTTTATGACTGCATCTTCAGAATTCAAAAGAAATCCACAACTATAACGTTATCATAACAACACATAGTTCATGAATACAGGGAGATTCAGGCCTCAAAATTTAAATTAGTGGACTTTTGCACCACCTCCTGGTTGCTAAACAAACAGTGTCATTCAAGCTCTGTAGAGTAATTTATTCAAACACCGAAGTGTTGTTCTGCATAATGTGCGTTATATTTCTCTAGACATGCTTTACAGATCCATCCAGATGTTGTATGAAGCAACAGGCTGTCTTCTGTTTTCTGAGCTCCAATGGTCTACAATCATGGCAGAGGGGGTTTAGTCCAGATTGAAGCAGCTCTCAGGTAAACATGATTTATATGTTATTCTGTTTAAAAAGCACTGACAAATTTGACATCCCAATTTCTCCAGGTGTTAAAGGTATAAGGTAAACAATAAAGTAAAATGTGGTACTCTCTTAAAAGCATTTCTTGAGAAACATGGCAAAACATGTAAGGACTATTTGACAACATAAGTAACGTGACAGGTGACAATTTTGTCAGCTGAGTCCTTACTAGCTCTGGATGGATATATATATACATTTATATTCGTAAATTCAGTATTGTATACTCGTCTGTAAATGTGATTTTAATTTGTTGTTTCTTAAGTAGCAATGCTGTATGGATGATGAAAGACACTCCACTGACACTGACTTGATTGTGTAAAAACAAGTTTATTACAAAGAAGTCCAGCGTCGATCAGGCATCCCAGTTTGCCTGAGAGAAAATTCTTATTTTCCTCTTCTCTATTTTCATTTCTCTTTCTCTTGTCTTCTTTATTTTATTTTTCCCAGTTTTCCCTGGGCCCAGGGTTCCTTTTTTCCCCTTTTTCTATTCACAAATTTGACTATTTTCAAAGCCAATTTTTAAGCAGCAGCTAATGTACACATGTCTTATTGTGAAGAAGATCTGGGCACTTTCTTCATAAATCTTGCATGGTTATTTAGCTCACTGTAGCATTACTAATTCGGCTATACTATATTTTTAATCTCAACTTTTATTTTTTTCTCTTTCTCTCTTCTTTTTCTATTTCTTCTACTTTTTTCTGTTCTTGCATTACTTGTTTCTCCCCTTTGCATTATTTACAACATAAAAACCCCCAATTTAGATGGCATTACTCTAAACATCAACACAGCACAGCACACCCACACAAACGATTCTTTACGGTGCAGCCTGCAAACAACAACACAACAGCCTCAACGAACAAACCAGTGCCCATGTGAGAAATGCTCACCTTCATGTCGACTTGAAGCGGGAGTAGGTGCACTGCAGCTGTCAGCGATGCAGCAGGCCACATACGATCCTGTTCGTGATGCCAAAATCATGTTGTCTCTTAAGTAGTGATGCTGTATGGATGACGAAAGACACTTCGCTGACACTGACTTGGTTGCATAAAAACAAGTTTATTACAAAGAAGTCCAGCTTTGATCAGGCATCCCGGTTTGCCTGAGAAAAGATTCTGAGCCAGAACAAATCTCCTCCTGTACATCTCAAATGCCTCACTTATATAGGACTTACATATTTCTCATCTTACACAAAGAATGCAGTTTGACTTACTGACTGAAATAATTAGCCAATGACAACTACTTGAACCATGCCTTAAACGAGTGTTAGGTCAGGAAGTGACCCCTTTGTTACCAACTTATCTACCCTTTTGGTTAAAAACAGGTGTCCAAACATTCCAAACCAAATAAGGCTTTGGTGTAAGATACTACAAATTCAAAGACAGAGTAGACAATAGGCCTCTATCGCATTGTTACATAAGAAATGTTGGTATATTTGTAAAATATTTATATACAGGAAAATTTAAAATTTACAATAATCAAAATATTAAGATTAAAATTAGTGCTGACGTATGAACTGTAGTTGCTTTGGAGTCTGAATATAGTGAAGTGACTTGTTCCTTTTTCATCATTTCACTCTGAGACTTTGGATGAGAAACTTGGAAAAACTTTCAGTCAACAAATTTTGAAAGCCTGAGCAAGTGACCATCGAATAAAGGACCTCAATTGATCCCTGTTCATCAGTTTCACAAATGTATTGAAGAAAATGAAAGGGTTTAGACAGTTAAAGTCATTTAAAGTGTAATTTTGAGCAAATTTATTCGACGCAACAACATTTTCAGCTTTGAGGCTTCAAATGTTTTACAGGCCCAACTTTCGATACAGTGACAGTAAAGTGGTTCAGTAAAGTAGCCTTTTAGGGAAAAGAGACCAACATTTGAGATTTTTTAGGGGGTTATAATTAATCATGAAGATTAAGTCTGCCAATATTGTCAAATTCTATGTCATAAACTGCTTTTCAAACAAATTGTTAGGCCTACATTTTTTTGTCTGACCTTTACATTTTTCTCAAGATGATAGCCTTTATTTGTGCTTTATTTGTCAAATTATAAGTGATTGTTTTCTGTATCTTAAATGCTGTCAATGTGATATTTTAGCTAAAAAGTATGTTAATGATTACAGATGAGTTCTCATTTCTGTGAGCATAATTACTGAAGGAGAGAGCCGAGCAGGAGCGAGAGTACCACTGTGGTAAAACACTCTGTCCACTCTGTCCTCCTCCTCTCCAGTGTTGCCACAACAGCCCTAAGATGTTGAGATGTAACTCCTTAAGATGTCCTGCGTTCCTCCTGATAACAGCAGTAACATCTGTCTTCAGTTTCTCTGGTTGAATGTACTGCTGGCAGCTGAACCTCTGACTGTTTTCCTCCTGCAGGTCTTTATGCGCACTCTGGACGAAGATGTATTGCTCTGCTGGCTGTGCATTTAATTACCCCTCAGTCCATGTGTTACACCATGTGAGCACTAAGTTTGATGTGTCGCTGCAAGTTTATAGACCAGTGGATGTGGGTGCATGAGAAGAATTGTGTATGGAAGTGTGAAGTGGAAGTGTGTGTTAGAGAGTTGAAAGTCTGGTTATATTTTGTGATGTTGTCAGTAAAGGCCTACAAATTGGCAGTAGCAGGTTGACCATAAAATTGTAAAGCTGAGGTGGTCAGACACCCTGATCCTGATCGACATGTCTTAAGTTGTGATCACTTGAGTTTGTATTTGATGACCCAAATGACAGTTACACTCATGAAATATGTGGCTTTTTCTGTGTGAACTCTTTTCCTTAAAGCTTCTTGATTTAGTTCATAGTGTTTTAGTTTTATCATGTAATAGAGTTGGGCTTTGGTTCAGATGAGGTGATAAAACACCTCAATAAAATCAACAAAACACTGTTTGACAGCACGCAGCTCTTGAATGTCCACAAGGTGGCACTAACTAGCTGGGATGTGCTTCAGTGTCTTTTCCTGTTGCTTGGAGACTTGAGCTCCTGAAATGTCTAAGTTTTTTTTTTTCTCTTCTGTATTGTGTCAATGCCTGTCACACAGGTGTCCCTGTTAAATAACAACATATGACTGTGCTTGTTTCAGTTTTTAATTTTTGCTCAAATGAGTAACTTACACTGTTGTGTATTTAACCAGCCAGCCTTCTATGATTGCATTGTGTATGCTAACACTTAAGTTGTCCTTACAGAGACACCGTACCCCTGTGTTGTATATGATGTGTTCCGACATGTGTTAAGCCACTAAAGAGAAGTTACGAGCAGTACTACTCCGTCTCACTTCTCTTATTTATTGGTATCAGTATATAACATACACTTCTAACAGCAAATTAGTATATTTGATAGCTATGGTTTCTAGTATTAGAGACCCATGTTCACCCTTTTATGTACCATTTTATAATGAGGTAGTGTGTTCATGGCCTGGCTCGCTGACTCTCCATACAATCCAGAGACGTGAGCCTCCTGCATGCCAGATGCCAAACATGTCCATTTTTAATATGTAGAAAAGTTTTCAATAAGTTTTTCATTATTTGTTATATTTCGTAGACACATTTAAGTCTTAATTGATGTTTGTAGTTTTTAGATAAGTTTCAGTACTGTTATTTATATTCATATCTATTTATACCTTTATAACTTGAAAATACGTTTTAGTACTTTATTCATTCTTACAATTTATATGTAAATTTTAAATCTTTTTATTTTATATTTTGTAAATAAGTTTAATTTTGTTTTTATATTTATTAATGTTGGTTTGCTTTAAGTCTATAATTCATGTATTCACTTTGAATGGGCTTTAAGACTCTATTCACTAAGTCTTTTATTTTCTCATACATTGTAGATGAGTTTAAATCTTTTATTTATTCTTACAGTTCAAAAGACAATATCACATTCTTGTTTTAGTATGTAATTTAGTGATAATGACTGTAGCACATCTCTCTTAGTAGGCCAAGGCCACTTACAAGTGGGTGTAAATAGGTTTAGTTATTTTAAAAAATATTCAAAAATGTACAAGGACAAAATGCATTTGCTTGAACAGCAGAGTCATGGAGATAAGTGTCAGGTTTTAATGTTTTGTAAGCCTGCATGATGTTTTTATGCCACAAAGCTTTCAATGATCAGGGTTATTACAGTAAACTTAATGAAAGTAAATGAAATTAAAACCAATATGAAAACCAATGTAAACTTAAACTCAGTAAAATAATATGTTTCTCTAATTAACTCAGATCGCTGTTTTTAAATATGTTTCTATTTTATGTGTTTTACAGTCTACAAAGTCACTTATGAGAGTTTTTCTCATCCTAGCAGAGAATTCCATCATAAAAGTTACTCCAATGCAATTTTTGTTCAAAACATGAAAACTGACAGACTGACTCACCTTCTCCGAAACCAGTTTTTTCTCTGCTTTTTTAACCTTTTTCTTAAGCTCATCCTGTAAATTCAGGGTGAGAATCAAGACACGATTAAATTATTGTCCTCTCAAATTTCCAAAAATGTTTCTTTATGTATGCATCTTTAGAATTCAAAAGAGATCCATGAGTATAACTTTATCAAAACAACAAAAAGGTTAATGACTACAGGGAGATTTAGGCCTCAAAATTTAAATTAGTGGACTTTTTGCACCACCTGCTGGTTGCTAAATAAACAGCATCAGTCAAGCTCTGTAGAGTAACTTATTCAAACACCAAAGTGTTGTTCTGCATAATGTGTGTTATATTTCTGTAGACATGCTTTAGAGATTCATTCAGATGTTGTATGGAGCAACAGCTGGCTGTCTTCTGTTTTCTGAGCTCCAATGGCCTTCACAAAGTCACGACAGAGGGGATTTACTCCAAATTGAAGCAGCTCTCAGGTAAATATGATTTATATGTAACTCCGTTTAAAAAGCACTGACAAATTTGACTTCTTTTACCAATTTCTCCAGGCGTTAAAGGTATAAAGTGGGTTCGCTAACAGTTACAGACGATGTACATCAAGTTTGTTCAATATCCTAATAAAGCCAATTGGCGACAACAGATAATATGTTTTACTTTCAATCTGTTTCCCAACAGAGACTTTCTGCTTATCTACACATTCTCAGGAAGGCAGCTTAAACTTGAAAACATTCTGTCTCTTCCATCCATAAATATTCAACTGAAAATTTCTTCTCTGACAGTCAGTTGCAGAATCCTCTGTACTCTGTACTGATTCCTTTGCAAACTCTTATTAAAATATACACAGACATGTGTAATACACAAGACATCTTTATTTTCAGATTTCGACCACAATGGATTGACGTAATTGATTTAAAAATAGTTCCCCATGTATAGAATATATTTGAATTTTCTACATTTAATTTTGTGTACAATTGTTAACAGGAGTTGCTTGTTACAAAAGTTCAAATGATTTCATCTTGCAAAAACATTGTTTCCACATCCAAAATTGTAAATTGTTTGTGAGTAATTTTGCAAATGTTTTCATTAAAAGCTGATTGATTATCAATACATTTCACAATTCTGATACAGATACAATACATTCAGTATACGGGATGGAGGCACTGACTGAACTAGAAGTTACAATTCTGCCTGTTGCTCCTCAAGTATTTTAAAATTTTGCCATGATTCTCTCAATAACTGTTCAAAGTATTCAATTCTTCCACCTAACACCTTATTCTTCTCATACAAGTTAGTCTCGGCTTTCTCCATGTAGCCCTTGAGGATCAGCAGACGTCCGTCAATCGACGGAAAGTCTTTCCTCCTGAATGCTGCCATTGAGTACAAGTAGCTCATGTATTCATCATGAAACAATGAAACAATGTCCATTTCTGACTCGTGTAGTGCCTAACAGGGAATAGCATAACAAGTTCTTGACATATGGACAACTCACTTTACTATGTTGTTAAATTATTCCTCTGAGTATGTCATTACTGAGGTAACAGCAAAGTGATTTTTAAATAACTAACTTACATTAAGAAGATCCATATGTTCTTGTGCTTTACGTAAGTGTTTCTTGAGCTTTACCTGCAAAACCAGAGTGAGAACCAACATGCAGTTACATTTGGTGACATGTAAGCTTGACAGCAGCTCAAATACAACAAATTCAACTCTAGATATTGAATATGACATTGTTTTCAACAGCAAAGAAAACATAAGCAAAAATGTAAAATGTATCTACCAGCTGCTCCTTGTTATACAATGAACTTGCGATGCCAACCAGACACAGCAGAGTGAAGATGAAGAATGGGCCTTTGATGGCTCTGACACCTGCCGCTCCTCTGTTTCTGTACAAAGCTGCTGTTGCTGCCATCACTGCTCGAAATAAGTAGTAGTAGTAGTAGTAGTAAAGCATATAATCAGAAGAGGACTGAAGGTTAAATACTTATATTAAAACGGAACTTGCAACGTTTTGTAACTGTGAATTTTTTATATCTAAAGATCTACAATATAAATCATCTTAGAAAGGTTCTGATCTTACCCACTTGGTTAATAACAGGAGAGTTGTTGCACAGGTGATAAAGGAAACAGTATTTTACAGAAAGAGTATTTGACAGCTACAGTGACAGTGCCAACAACAGTTAGTGTAACAACATTCTGTGTGAGACAAAACTGTACAAATATATGATACAAATATATGATCTATTTCTGGACAGAGCTGTTGCTGCCAATGTTGTACTTTATAAAAATATAGCATATAGTACCAATGAAGAATTAAAAAGGCAATGATTATATTGCAGCTTTTTATAGTTTCATTGTGAAAGGTCTACAGTCTAAAAGATCTTAAAGTGATTTTCAGTTTCTGATCTTACCTGCTGGGTGACTTGAAGAAGAGCTGCTGTTCAAGATATTAAGGAAAAGAATGAGCTGATGAGAGGACACACCACAACATGATTTATATCCTTTTATATACTTCTTGTGGCCCCTCCCACAGTGCCCAATCTCACCTGTGGAAAAGAATGTGTGTACGTGCAGAACAGATTTGATCTTTATGTCCAGTTTTACTTTCACTAACCCAGTTTGGGACTTTGTCCCTGGCAGTTGGTGTAGATACGTGAAACAAATTGGACACTCCTAAACAATGAACCACAATAAAAGTGCATAAAATTATGTAACATAAGAAATATTGTGAAATACCACAGGACACAGGAACTTAAAATTATGAAGCGATATTGTACAATTTGGTAGCTTAATGTTGAGAAAGAGCACAGATGCCAGCAAATGACTCCTTTTGACAGTGTTAAGGGTTAAAACACAGATCAAAAACATATGCTATCAGTACTTTCCTGAAATAAATTTTCAGTCTGGTCTATTCCTACATCCTTCACTTTTTTACTCAAAGAAAAACTGCCAATAGCCATTTGCATTAGACCTTGTAAGTTAAACATTCCTATAAACAAACCACATCTATAAAACACTGCCCTAATACCATGACCATATATGTAATAAAAATGTTGCTTGATCACACAAAGTGATATAATTCTGAATAAGAGTGTGGTCAGCAACAAGATGTGAGTAGGAATGAGTCCTTTAAGTAAATGCACCTACTTACTAGTATCCATGAAAGTACTTTTTCAGCTCTGAGTTTAGTAAAACTTTAAAGGGCTTGATTTGTCATATATGTACATTTCAACTTTTTGCCAAAAAAAAAAGTTAAAATCGCAGCACAGTATGTCAAGGTCTCTTCACCGCCTTCACTTTTAATGCACTCATCGCAAACCTGGATGTTGGCCAGACCAATTTAATGTTTAATTAATTTTACTGACCTTATATGTAACAGCTGTAACAGTTACCACACCCAAAAACCTACAAGACTTTGATACTTTATGAAATGAAACTAACTTGGCAGATCAAATTGGTTGATTTGTTTTAAATTTCACTCACCTTTTAGCTATCCTGCCATAAGAAATACTGTTAATAATGATACTCATATTTGCATTAAGCAATTCTATTGATAATATTTCTAATGTTAAGGAATGTGGCCACCCATAGTAATTAATAAATACCTTTGATTTTCTATAAATACCTTAAATTCTTAATTGATGATTCTCTGTCTTTCGTGCTTTATATTCAACAACTCATGAATAAGTTCAAATTGTTGCTTGTTTTTTTTCTTCAGATATAGATCTTGTTCTCTTTGCTGTAAAAAAAAGAGACTTGTTTCTGCCACTTTTATGCCTCTGATCGACTACAGTGATGTTTTATATGTGCATACATCTTCTCAATGCCTTAAATTATCAGGTACTGTATATCTTGGAGCACTGAGATTCAGAACAAATCTCAAGGTCCTAATTCTTCTTTGTCCTCTTTATGCTCCATCTGGTTGGCTTTCAGCTGGTATCTTTAAACCCTTTTAAAGGGAGACTAAAGGTGTTGGAGGAAAATGCATCAGGTTGTAGATAATTTGACAAATGAATTTCTGCTCCATGACCCTGGGTTTTATGTTCTTGTAATGTTAAATGTGCAGCCGCTGTCTTGGCCAGACACTCTTGTAAATAAGACTGTTAATCTTAAAGAGATTTTAAACCCTTTTAAACAGATTTTAAATTAAATTAAATTATATCAAGAAATTTGTATTACAGCAAGAAATTCTCTATTTTTTAAAAATATCTCTTCAACATGTCACAGGAACAAAGCAATTTAAGTCCAGCTAATAATACACGACATTGAAAGGAAATGCAAACTTAAGTGTTTCCATTGCAAGACTGACGGAAGGTCCTAACTTTCATCCATATGTGCCAAAAAAGTCTTGTCATGTTTGTGATTCTGGGACAACCATGATGTAATATATTACAGAGTGCCACATGAAGAGTTAGATACCATGCACCTTACACCAATTCATTACACAAATACATTCCTCTTCTGTCCTCTGACACTTTCTTTAACAAGATCATGTTTTTTTTAAAAAATAACCATGTGGACTTCTTTTCAAACAAATTAAAAAACAATTTATTCAAAAGTCACAAAATTTTAAAAAATACAGAACTCAGCAACATTGAAGAAGAAATCAAAAGTTATTTGTTGTAAAGTTTAGATTAAATGCTACTTAAGGTGCAGCTGTGTTGTTTTATATTTAGAGCTGTTGTAATTCTGCATTTGTACTCGATGGACAAACGCAAACACAGGGGACTGAAGCAAGTTTAATGGACCTGGCAGCAGAGTACATGAACATATGAAGAGAAAATGTTTTTTGCATCATATGTAATGAAGGTGATGGTGCAAAATAGTTTGTTGTTTTATTAGTTGTGTTTATTTTTTGATCAGACATTTTCAGGATATATTCAGTATTTTCTTTTGTTATTTTTTGGTTTAGTTTAGCTATTTGTTTTGTTTAATTTATTTAGTCTGTTTGTATTTTGTTTTGCTAGAGTCAGTCAACATTTGAGGTTCCTCAGCTTTTGTTTAGGTAAGCAGGTGAATGACCAGCATGCACCTCGGAGGTTCTGTGCTACAAGAGAGGTAGCAGGAGTAGCAGCAGTTTATTTGTTTTGATTTCCCTTTTTTAAAATTTTGTGTGACAAAGGGACTTAATTTTGTACACTCAAAAAACTGAACTAGGTGGGTTGTTAACTTTATAGATACACTTCTGAATTTCTACCCTTGCCTGTTTAAGGGTTAACAGCAGCTTGGATTCAGAAGTGAAAAACCATCTGATATCAAAAACGGTCTTATTTGGACCTTACAAAAACATTCCCACACACTTTTTTGTAAAATGTAGTATAATTTGGATTTTATAAATTGTTTCTCTTGGGATACATTGCCCGCTTAGGGTGTAAAAACAGTTATAATGGTGAAAAATGTAATGACTTACTACTTAAAAAAATGATACATTCTTTCTCTAAGTGACCATTTTTATCACAAAAAAGTAGTTTTAAAATCTATTGCTTCAACATTTAACACACTATAAGCCTTCCACAACATTTGGTTTTAACTGTCTATTTCAACCTTAAAATATGAAAAGTCATGGGGTTTTTTTCAAGAGAAAACTAAAGCAGACATGCCAGAAGGCAGTAACTTCTTCTTCTGATATCTGAATCAGGAGATTTTGAAGAGAA
>JAPZDZ010008246.1:0-15198 GCA_029783805.1 Acanthurus tennentii | reverse complement strand
CTCACACACTCACACACACACACACTCACACACACACACACACACGCACACACACACACGCACACACACACACACAGGCACACACACACACACGCATGCACACACACACACGCACACACACACACAGACACTGACAGTTTTCCAAAGCAGAGAAAAATTTGGCAAAGTTTTACTTTGGGAAAAGTAAATCAAAGTATATCAAGTATCACCAGTCAAATATATGAAAGGTATAAAAGGGTTTGATCATCAGAAACGTTAAAACAGCTGTCCAGCGTTAGTAGAGGTGTTTCATTAAAAAAATTAGATGTTTTTTTTTTAAATAACACTCCCCTGCAGGGTCACTTCCACAATCATCACATACATTAAAAGTGTGAAAAGTAAAAGTGTTAAAAGGTATGTAAGAACACTGCAATTAAAGACAAAAAACAAACAACATTTCCAGATATTTGATTTATAGTTTTTCACTGGTAGAAATAGTTGTGACCTTGTAAATCATCATTCATTTATTGTGATACTTGGCTATGCAAATATACTTGACTCAAATCAACCAATATTAATGTAACTTTGAAAAGCAGCCAGTGTTGGAGGAAAGTTCACAATAATTGTAAAAACATATCACCATGAGGAAGAACCTCGGAGTGCAGAGAACAAGCGGGTTTTCATTCCAATTAAAGTTTTCTCTGGTTGATGTCTTGTACTTCCTCCTCTCTGAGGGAATCTGAACTAATTGGAAGTTTTCTGTCACACTGGAGTAATTACTGGTCTGTGGTAATGAAGGTATTAAATTCAAATAGCAGAAAAAACAAAACCCATGTGCACTGAGACACTTCAGGTACATTCAGCACCTTGGACAGCGTCTCTGTTGCTGTGAGCGCCACTGGGTCAGAACCACGGACAGCAGCCCTGATCTCCTTTTACACAACAATTAAATAATAAATGTGAAAAGACAATTAAAAAACTAAATAAGTGATCCATAAATAGATGTGGAGTTAAAAATGTGTCCCCACAGTTTTAACATTACTTATATATATTTAGGTTTTATACTAAAAACTGATTGTTCATACATTAGAACTTAATGGAACCGGCATTTCAAGAGTTAACAAAGATATTAAAAATAACAGGAAAAAGAAAAAGCTTGTGAGCAGAACTCGATATAAGGCCATTTTGAAAAACCATTTCCCAGTTTAAAAAAATAAGCTTTGATGCAAAACTTATAAGCCAACATGGACAGCAGGTCCTTCAGTGACTGTTGTTATTTCCTGCACATGTTAATGAATCCATTTCAATGAGATGCAGGCAAAGGCACAGAAAAAAGGCAGGAAGTGGAGCTTGATTTTGGATTGTTTCATGAAACATCACTATTTTTTATAAACACTTTTTTATGAGCTTCAATGACGTTTTTAGCCTCTAGGGGCAATTGTTGTGACACTAGACTGCAACTCCTCCACCTATAAGTCAAGAATTGTGTCCATGTTTGTGCTTTGTATTTCGTGTCAGTCAGTGTTTGCAGGGAGGTTTGAATTGATTCTTCAGAGATCATTCAACCATCTGAAGTCTTTTTTCAGCTCTACAGTATGTATACTGTGTATTTGTGAGTGTTGCCTTGTAAGGGCCAGATACGCCTGTGTGTACCTGCTGTCGGCTGTGTGTCTGCAGTCTCACTGCGGTGTGTTGAGATGCAGAGCGAGTCCTCAGAGACTTCTGTTTTCTCTCAGCGTCCCTCAGCACGAAGCCTCAAGGGAGAGAAGAGAAGAGAAAGGGGATGCTTCGTCAATAATTTAACGTGCGATGCTGAAATCTGTCCCCTGTGGAGCTTTGTGAGGGGAAAACTAGGTTCATGTCTGTCCACGTTTTAGAAGAGGGAGAGCCTGGCCAAGCATAGCAGACAGACAGACAGACAGACAGACAGAGAAGAGAGAAGGGAGGATGAAAAGAGTCGAGGGAATATTCCAACTTTCTGCAAAAGACTGGATGGTTGCAGCACTGCAGACAAAAACAGAGGAAAGTTTGAAAGTGTAGGAAGAGGCCAGAAGTATGTGGACGCCTGAACCGTTCAGCTGTATGTGTTCAATCTGTCACTGTGAAATCACAGGTGTCCATCACAGTGAGTGTTCTCATCCAGTTTTCAACACTGTCATTATTAAATGACACACTCAGCGGATGGTGCAGCCTCGGAGGATGTATGAGCTCTCCAAGTTTGTTCTGTTTTCTTTCTTTTGTCTTTCTGTCTTTACCTCCGTCCAGTCAGGCACTTTTTAAAGATTTCTCAACAGATTTCTTATCAGCAAATGCATGTAATTATTAACATCTTTTGTTGTGAAAAATAAAAACCAACAACGAATGCATGGTGCTAACACTTGTTGCATAGAATGGCATATTCCTTCATTACCATGAACACACACTGAAGTTAATTCTTACTCAGTCTCACACCATCGTGCCACCCCAGATTCTCACTAAAGCACCAACTGTGGATTAATTTACCACAGTCATATATATATATTTCACAGTATCCAGGCTGGCTTCGCTATAATGATCCTGAAAGGAGCCAGAGACATGACGGAGGCAACACACACCCATCCACAAACACACACAAACACCCACAACCCCCCCCCAACACATACACAAAGTCTTCTTGTGAGCTTGATGTAAAGACAAGTTAATCAGTGAAGCCAAACTTGCTGTAGGCGTTGCCTGCTATCTTAAAATAAATTTTTTACAAATGATCAGATTTCTGCCTTCATCTTTCTCTCTTTCGTTCCTCCACAGTCCCACTTTCCTGTCACTCAATCGATACATTAATATTTTTACTCTTCTGCCTGTCCTTCACCCAGGTATTCACACACTGCAAGTTCACACACCCACTCTCTCACTCTGTCATCCGCCGGCTGTACTGTCAAATCAGCTGCATTCTTTCTTTGTGAGACACACACACACACAAACACACACACACACACACACACACACACACACACTGTTTTAAGGAGACGAGCTTGGTTGTGTTTGTCTCAGCGTTTGGTGTCGCTGTGATACCATCTGATTCTCCTCTGACTGCACAGTTTGAATGTAGCAGGTGGTTGTAGAAGCAGCTTTAGGGGCTGAAGTCGGGGTCAAAGGTCAGGGATGTTTAATGTCAGAGAAGGGCCTCATGAGGAAAGAGTACGAGTGTGTTTGTGGGTGGATGGGTGGGTGCATGTGTGAGTTTGTGTGAGTGTGTGTGTGTTGCAGAGCAGATACTGCTGTGATGATGTGTTTAGTATTCTGACTTTGTCTCATCCATTCTGTACTATTGACAAGCCAGCAGTGCTGCTCAGCCAATCAGAGATGTTCGCTGACTGCTGAACAACACGAGCAGGCAATACATCTTTTTCTCAAGGTGCAAGTTATGAGCTTTATTGATCTATTATCCTCCAACACAGTTTTGTATAATGAAACAATAGCAGTCTAGTTATGCTACTCACACTGCAGAATTTTATAAATGGATGAATAAATAAAAACTCATGAAAATAAGCCAGTTAATTCCAGAGTTTAGAGGATGAATTGAAGAGTTTCGCAGCCTGATGAAATACTCTATTTGTCAGATCTGAGTGTTTCTAACAAAACATGAGACAAAACCAACAGCACGTCGGACTCTCCAGCTTTTTAAACTCTGTGTTTAAAACTGTTCAATCAGGATGTGAATTTAAAAATGGAGAAAAAGACTCAGTGTGAGAAAACAGCAGACACACAGAGTCATCACCTGCCTCTGCAGTTCCTCTCATCTTCATGGGTCGCTGTGGCATTTTTAACTCATTAGTTTGGTTCTTAAACATGAAAACTTTTCAAACATGAAAAAAGTCAGTCTCACAGATCTCATCAGTGCCTTTTTCAGCAGCAGGAGGCAGCTGTTTCCCCGAAAAAACCTCTGTATGCTGGAAGACATGCAAGAAACAAAAGACAAATACAGTTGAAGACCTTCTGGTGGAGAAACTGGAGCATTTGGCAGCATAAAAAGGGCCAGGTATTTTTTTTAGTAGCTGTAGGAAATCAAACCAGAGCTTAAGGAGAGGAAACGTTGACCTACATTGTCAAACCTTGAGCGAATGTTCATGTCAGACATCTTGTTTACCTGCTGCTTGCATACATGCCTCTCCTTGGACAAACTTGATTATTACAGATTCACTAGCAAGGGTCTAAATAGCTAAATCATCACTGATGAGTTTGTGATGTGTAATGATCATTTCAACCCCTAGGGGTCACTGAAGGGGCTTTAAACTTTTACAAATGATAAAGGGTACAAACAAAATGTCATTTTTATTCCTCTTATCTCCTCTATAATTCAACATATCATAGTTCTCAGAAGAAAACTACATTTTGCCCATTTATCTACCTCGACATTTCTGGGCAGTTCTCTCTTTAAATTCTTATTTCTTTTCAGATTTTTTCACACACACACACACACACACACACACACACACACACTGAACTACACAGCATGAATCCTCTTTGAAAAACTGATTGTGGTAACTCAAGTAGTCACAGCAAATTACTTGTCTGTCCCGTCAGAACAATCAAGAGAAAACTGCTGCAACAACCTCTTTCATACAAAGTTATTTTTAACAACAGCACACAAATTACTCCAACTGACCGTCCCACAGTTAGTGTCTGAGTGTGTGTCTGAGTGTGTGTCTGAGGAGTGTGTGTCTGAGTGTGTGTCTGAGTGTGTGTGTCTGTGTGTGTGTCTGAGTATGTGTCTGTGTGTGTGTGTCTGAGTGTGTGTCTGAGTGTGTGTGTCTGAGTATGTGTCTGTGTGTGTGTGTCTGAGTGTGTGTCTGAGTGTGTGTGTCTGTGTGTGTGTGTCTGAGTATGTGTGTCTGTGTGTGTGTGTCTGAGTGTGTGTGTCTGTTGGTGTGTTTGCTTGCTCCACATGTATATACAAGGTGCAAAGTGCATAAAGGGACATAAGTTGAATATGTTTTGTTCCTTTATGAGTTACATTTAAAAAAAAAAATATCCAAGGTGGATTAAACATGCACATTCTGTAATAAAACATCTGAAAGTAAAAGTCTTGATAAATTCATTCCAGAGTCTAATTTCTATTAGTTTAAGGTGACAGAACCACTGAGTTACATAATCACTGTAAAACCTCGACATGTTTATTTTACAGTTATTTGACAGTTTTACCTGCATGGCCTGTGTGTTTGACCGTCAGTCAGGTTAAAACACACAAACTGAAGCTAAATTGTAGCTTTGAGCTGAATATTTTGGAAATATCAAACATTGCAGTCTCTGTAAATGTGGAGCTTGTGTTTGTTTCATCAGACGGTGAGAGTTTTATTAATTTGTGTGCTAAGGGTCCGGTGCGGTTTCTGTGTTTTGCTGAGTGTTTTTTAACGAGCTCTGGGTATTTACGCAGACTTTTCTTTTTGAGATGTTTTGCTCTTTTATATTACACTGCAAATACAGAGGCTATTACTGATTTACATTCACATTAACATATTTTGTGTCAAACAGTGTTAGAAACTTATTAAAAACTAACAATATCTGTAATTTATGGAACATTCTGTATGCTTTCACACAATTATCAGTGGAAGTAAGACGAAATATGTGCAATCAAACAGTACAGAAATGCACACGGTGTAAAAGGCTCCATGCTAGTTTTAGTTTTAGGGCTTTCTGACTCTTCCTGTTGGTGCACAGCATGTGGGGAAGAGAAAAATAGATATTGTGATTTGTTTCTATTTACTTACCAAAAACGCCTTCTTTGAGAAGTTGTGGCTCCCTTAGGATCCATTTCCAGTGATGTTTCCATGTTCACAGATCTCAGTGATTTGAGTGAAATGTTGTTATTACTCACAGGAATGTCATGACAAGTGTCTGTTACTAAAATTTGAAATATCCAGGCTGACAGAAGCAGGGTTTTACTGTCACTTGAGGACGCTGTTGTGTTGAAGCTTTAACTCGTTTAAGCAGCTCATAAGATTCACCTAAAGAGAGGAGAAGCAGGACAGAAGGACTTTCAGGTTCAAGGTAAAGGAGAAATAAAAAAAACTCTTTATATCTGTCTTTTTTTTCTCCAGGAGTTGCTTGGAGAAAAAAATGACAAAATCAAAAGTTTCTGTCACTTCCAACATCGAACTCTTACTGCTTACTCTCCTAAACTGAATGATGAAATTGCAGCTGTGAGTCTGGATGGACGAGCAGCACTGTGATTGTAGATTCAGCTGATCTCTGAAGACACACACACAAGTTTAGATCACACTTTTATGTCCAATGTCACACACAGTCAAAAAGTTTAAAGTTTGCTGGACTTATAGTCAGGATTGACCACAAGCCAAGGCGGCATAACATGAACAATAATTATTCTGTAACAATTCTTTGAAACAGCAGTAGAGTTACTGCTGAGTGTGTGTGTGTGTGTGTGTGTATGTGTGTGTGTGTGTGTGTGTGTGTTGTCCTCTCTTGCTTTGAAACATTTTAGCTGATAGATGATTTGCTGTGGTGCTGCAGTGTGATGCGTGCAGTGGTGAGGTCAGGATTTTCAGTTCAGCGGTGTCATCGTCTCATTGAGATGCATGCAACTTTGTGTGTATGTGTGTTAAGTAGTGTGTGTGCTTTTCTGTGTTGTTCACTTGTGTGCGTATCATGAGTTTTGTGTATCTTGCAGCGTGCTTGCTGTGTGTCTTTTAGCCCTGCAGCTGCACTCACCTGTCAGCCAGCGTAGAGCAGCTGAAGCCGACTCAAGTTTCTCGTCCTCATTATCCATGATGCTGCAGACGACTCAGAACTCGGAGTCGAATCACGTTTATTCATTTTTATAAACAACAGCTTCCTCACAAAGTACTTTCATATAAAGAAACCACGCCGATGTGCATGTTATGTACAAGTAAACTCTTATATTCAACATTGTGTATCAACCTTTGATCAGTTTGTTTTGTTTCTGCTCTGTGAAAAGTGAAAAGTGAGGGATAAACGTGAAGCTGTGGCTGCTTTTTTCTTCAGCTCTACAGATCGTTTTAGTGATGGTTTTTAAGCCCTCAACTTTTCAGCCTTACAGCCATGCTGTTACTGTTTAACTTGTTTGTTAATGAAAGTGAAGATGCTGCATCTGTCAGTAAAAACTAGGCACAAAAATCTAAAATACAAAATGTCAAAGTATCGTGTTTGGTGGAAGATTAGTGAACCACAGAGGAGTGGAGTGTAATAATCAATAATTCATTTTCAGGATTTGTTCTGCTCTGCAGAGCTGACTGTATGCTGTTTGACTGGCAGCAACCTGTGTGTGTTTAATCTGTTAACATGGATATAACAGCCTGAGTCTTCAGCGAGAACTGAAAGCAGACATACAAAGAAATAAACTGTTTTATTCACTAGTGACCAAACACAGAGCTTCTTCAATAGAAACAGAGTAAAAAGAAAACTTAGAGAAGTTTAACACGCTTTTCTATCAAACAGTGTGAGATCTTTATTTTGTTATTCTCTAGTGATAATGAAATGAAATTAATGATAAAGAAAACACAACTAATGCTCCAACACTTCAAGATAACCTCAGCATGAACTTCAGTTTAGCGTGTGAGGAGGAGGAGCACTGAAACGATGTACTGGGGCCAGAGGCAGAGCGGGTTATCTATTATCAGGAGGTTGCTGGTTCGATCCCTGATTCCTTTAGTCTGCATGTTAAAGGGTCCTTAAGTAGAAACCGACCCCCAAAACTACTTCCAATGGCTGTTACTTGTGTGTGTGTGTGCGTGTGTGTGTGTGTGTGTGTGTGTGTGTGTGTGTGTGTGTGTGTGTGTGTGTGTCCAGGCTGTTGTTGAAGGATGTCCTCTTACACCCACACCTGTGCCTGAGACTTTGGTGGTGGCTCAGGTTCCTACTTAACTTCTCCTAACGAGAAGTGAACGCAGTTGTCAGGCCTGATCAGACAGAGCAGCAGGGAGATGGGTGAGGAGTGGGGGCGGGGGAGATGGTCGGGACAATGAAAAGTCTTCATCAACTCTGTCTCAGAGTTTCAGCAGGAGAGATGATCACACACTGACGCAATCAGGTAAACACTTGAACAGGGTGATTCTCATGGACCTGGTACGAACCCACCCGGTTTGCCCACCAGGCCGCAAAAATGCTTTCTGACATCACACACAACATTTAAACTCAACTCCAGAGGAGGAAAGTTGAATAAAAGTTGTGACACGACAAAACGCTTGTCTTACCTCTGCAGCTCTGATCCTGATCACACTGCTGTGTTTGCCAAGCAACACCCACACCACCGCCTTTTATTACCTGTGAGCTGCACATGGAAACTATCAGCAGCATCTGCAGGCAATCAAAAACTCAGTCAAACAATCCTTAAACTTACCTGAAACTACAAGCAACCCACTCATGCTCTTTGAAAGGGTTTCTTAGGAACAACCGCAGCGACAAATATTTGAGTTTTCCTCGATTTTTCTTGCCAAAGATGCAGACGACTCTGTTGTCCTCCAGTTGAACTGCAAAGCTCAGAGTGGTGGCTGGTTGATTATTTACCTGGTGGGGGTTTCAGGCACTGAAGGCTTCTGCTTACACACTGATGATGTTTTGACTCAGTTTTGACACAATGATTTTATTCAGTATCAAAGCGAGCCACTGATAGCTGTCTGTAAATCCACTGGTAGACTGCAAACAGGCAGTGATTATAGCCAGTCTGGCATCCTTTCAGTGATGCTATTTTGCCAAATTGTTAACAAACACAGGATGAAAAAACAGGGATTAACAGATATTGCAACAGTCCGTTTGATGAGCTTTCACTGGGACTTGCTCTCCTGATGGCACCAATTTTCTGGTGTCATTTTAGTTTCCAAACAGACCTTTTTCCTGTTGTTGACATGTTTACATCTGTCAGATTAGCAAAAACATTTTGGAATGACTCCAATTTTAGACCAAAGCAAAATATTACTCCAAGAGAGAAAGGGGAATAAATTAGGACAAACATTTGGATTAAACAGGACTTACATTACACGAGGGCCAGAGAGAAATTGTGGCTGTAATTATTATTACTGGCTTTGGCTGTAAATTTCCTACATTTTACCACAAAATTCTTGAGTCCCTTGTGGTTGCTGGTAAACTGAAAACAGTATTTATGTTTTTCTTTTGGACTGCAGCCGCTGCAGCGTGAGATTCAGATGACAGTCGGCTGGATGTTTACACTTCATTCAGTTATAATATGTGTGTTTTTAAAAAGAGCTTCAACCTGACTCTGTGTCTTACTCCCATTGTTTCATTTTTCATCCTTCAAATGGAAAATAGATCACCAGCTCCTGCACAGTGTGTCTGTCTCACTGACACACAAGCGTACACGCACGCACACACACACACACACCGCATATGTACACAGAGTTCAGAGACTTGTGCTGTGGGGCTCTGATTATATACTCTACACACAGTTACATTCAGTTCAGTAAGACACACGCACACACACACACACACTCACACACAGACACACAGAGACACACACACACACACACACACACACACACTCTGGGTCTAATCCTTCGTCACCAGGGCAACCAGACAGCACAAAGCCAAATAACTGGCTGGGCACATAAACAAACCAAACGAGAAGAAGGTGGCCTCGCTTTGAGGAGTGTTGGAGAGGAACTTCAAATGCACCCTTCCTCGCCCTTTCAAAATGTTTTCTTGGTTGTTTTCTCCCTCCTCTTCCTCCCCTTTTTTCTCTGTCTGTTTGTGTTTTGTCACTGCTGTCCGTTTTGCTGATTGTTCAGCCAACCTCACTTTAGAAAACAGCAGCAGTTTAGGACAGAAGCTCATGTCTGAGGAGGGAATTCAGTTTCAGCAGAGTCAAGTTCAGGCCTGTATGTAGTTGGAGGAATGTGGGTGAGGGAGAAAGAGGAAGGGTGAGGGAGACCCTGAAGAGGGTGAGAAAGGATGAAGGAGGAGGTTTTGAGAGTCTGATACATATAAAAGAATATTCTTACTCGTCCAGGTCAGAGTCATATCTGTGCAACTAAAACAAAAGCAACTGGACTTTGTCAATCTGTCATTTGACAAAGTCCAGTTGCTATTGATTTAGTTGCCCAGACAGGGATAGTGTAATATGTAAGTGTCCCTTCATGGAAATCTGGTAATTAATTTTTTTATAACCAAAGAGCCTTTTTTGAAATGCAAAAGAAGCTCATTGGTGATTAAAAAAAAAGTAGAATTGATGCATCAGTAGAATTGATGCATCAGACCTTTTTTCCCTTTAGCGTAGCAGGACAGGGACTTCCTTTTTTAATAGGACATTAAGACTGTGATGTCTGTGTGGAAGTTCCCTATTTCTTAGAAGGTCATCTGAGATGTACAGAGAAGGTCAAGTCAAGTTAACAACACTGTGAGTTAAACCAGCTTGCAGATAGCTGGAAACATCCCAGTGGGTTACATAAAAGTGGCAGTCAAGAAACGGCTACTGATAATTTGCTTAAATGTAAAATGTATAAAATAGGAGAGGAAACAGTATTAAATATCTCCTCAACATTAGAAATATAGAAATCTCTTGGGCAATATGAGAACAACCGGTTTGAAAAGGCAGTTATCTAAATTATCTAACTTGTGCATACAACACAAATGTATTTGAGAATTCAAATGATTAAGAAATGTAAACTAATTGAGTTTTATGGAGCACAGGAGGTGATATTTATTATTTTTAAACACACAGGCGCTTTCTAATTCGCGCTAAAATGCACGCGCGTTTTACTCATACGCACGCCATCTTAATCGAATCCACTGAATCGCGCGTGCGTTTTATAAAACGGGGGCGCGCGTTTATTTTTTACCGCGCGCAAATTAAAAAACGCGGGTGCGTTAAATAAAAAATGCCCGGTCCATGTTACCTCCGCGGCTCCACAGAACAACCAAGCGGCCTTCACCATGTTTGGATATTTTATCACGTTGTGGACTACTATTTTACTGGACTTCATCGTCTGGACCAATGTCAGTGTAACAGGACCATTTTTGTCCGGATTTGTCTGGATAAACTTCTTGGTGAGTCCTCCTTTTGCCATCACTTTGCTTCTTGTTGGTTTGACAATGTTGTGGGGGAAGCCTGCTGTACTGATGATATCTTTAAAAAGTTTTGATTAATCCGTTAAAAAGGAGCCAGATTTTTTAAATATGTGCTTCATGAGAATGTATTCAAAATAGCTGTTTGTCAAAATTAACATTAATATTAAAATGCTTATCCTGCTAAGCTAGCGGCCTGCATGCTGGATTTACTGCAGGATAGTCAACAACAAACTAAATATATCCTTAATATACAAATCACAACTCTGTCACAGTTGTCTGTTTTGCCTCAGCTGGTCTATAGCCATGCTAGCAGCAGTTGGAGGGCAGACAGCTTAGTGGTTAGCTAAATGCTAACCTCAGTGTGCTGACCAAGGTGCGCACAGTGACAATGATAACATGCTAACATGCTGAGCAGGTGTAATAATTACAGTGTTCGTCATCTTATATTAGCATGTAGCTCTACAAACAAAGTAATTAGAGATAAAATGTAAGGATTTGGGAAAGACATTATTTTATTTTATTTTATTTTATTTTTTTTTACATACACTGAGGAACAAATCAAAATTTTAACCTGGTGGTGATGCTGGATACAAACATATGGGATTGTCCTCCTGGTAACATGAACCTGTGAATCAGTTTTTAACAGTTAAATTCCATTCAAAAGTTATAATGACATATGAATTAAAATTACAAATGACAGACTAATGGGAGCACAAGAGGCACATATTCACCACCTTATGATTACCATTAATGTCTGTACAAATTTTCCTGGGAAACCAGTAGTTTAAATGTTGTCCAAGAGCAACTTCATACTTTATAGGTGAAGATTTGTTTTCTCTGCTTGGTTTTTCACTGGTGTGATGTTGTTGCACTGCATTGGCTCACATTGCACCAGCTTAGTTTCTCCTCTCTGCTTGCCAGATGTCTCGGACACTGAAGCATCATGCTGTTCTTGTGTGTGTGTGTGTGTGTGTGTGTGTGTGTGTGTGTGTGTGTGTGTGTGTCTGTGTTTGTGTGTATGTATTCACATGGGAAAGAGAGAACTCTCTAAATGATGGTTGGATGAAACCATGGTTTAAAAACTACAAAGCCTCTGCCTCTCTCCACTTCATTCGTTCTCCTCTCAACCCTCCTAATTTTTCACACAGAGAATTTAGGATTATGAGATCTATCTGTGATCAGCTTTTGGAAAGCTTTTTAATCCTTTTGGCTGTGTATGGTCTGTAATGCACTGTTTTTAAATGTAATGCTTATTACAGATTGAATTTCTTTTCTTCTGCTTAAATTTGTGGTAGAACACAACTAGACCCAATCCTTAATTTGGTTTGTTTGGTTGGTCAAGAGCATCTGAGTATGAGAGTGAAAGAGCCAGAATGCTGGCCACAAGAATCTAAAAAAGATGGTAGTTTTTTAGGGATTCACAGGTGTTATGTCATTTTTGTGTTCCCCTGATAAGTAAATAATTATTTTTTTAAGGTTTGAATGCAGTTTAGTATGTATCTTTGCAGGAGATTATATGGACAGGTAGTGCTGCACATTTTCATAAGCTGTGAAACTGGTGACGAGGCCTCATCTGTATTTGATGTGTTATTGCCAACATGATTGAGTTGTCATAATCACTGCTATTATTCATCTTCAATTTTCTCTCAGGGATCCTTCACATTTCATCTCGTAGAATTGTACTTCTTTAAATGCTGATCAACACACCTACACAAACAAGCCAATGTCCTCATGTATCATCAGTCTACTGCGAATGAACAATTCAGCAAATGAATGGCAACAGCTCTTTTCATCAGTTTGATTCTGCCTGCCGACAGCATCCCTTTACTATGAAAATGTCTTTTGTATTATCAATGTAAAACCTTTGCATGTTTTACCAAAGATACCTATAAAAATTGAAAATAGGTACGTACTCTGCAAAGCTCCCTCTGTCTGTTTTGTTGTGCATCGCCCTCCTTCTGCTCCTCTCATGTTTTTTCAGACTCTCCTTATTCCTGAAAAACACATTATGTGTCTGCTTCTTTTATTTCTGGATGTTCAGTGCTGTGCTGCAGTATTGTATTAAAGTCAGTGCTGTACAGGCCAGATACAGAAATCTCCATAACTCAGTAGGACTCCTCAATCAATATCTGTCATTGTTTCATTTTGTTTACTTATCCTTGTCTGTTTCTGTTTATGTGTACATCTACAGGCTCATTATTACGAGTGTTTTTGTGTCCATTTATTTCTTGTTAAAGTTCATTCCCACCCTTATTTCCAGAGCAGATTGTTGTCCAGCTTTGATAAAACTGACACTCAGACAATATGCTTTTCAGCTATCACATGCTAATTCCAGGCCAAATTATAGCCAAGACTTTACTCAAGGCACTGATTGGTAAGGATGTGTGTGCAACTAATATGATGTGATTACAGATTAAAATCATACCATCAGGTCAAAAGGTAGACTCTTTACTTTTTTTTTTTGTAGCTTTCACTCAGTCTAAGTGTAGCATTTAACTATACCATCTGTCCTAATCGACATGAATGCATCAGAGCTTGATGCTGCTTTGCCGAGCATTTATTCATTTATTTGAAATTTCATCAGTTGCCATTTTCATTCTGTTGCACAGGCGTTAGTCCTTTTTTAAGCAACATCGTAACATCACAGCATGTATTCAGGCTGCTGTGACGCTGTGTGCGGTGTGTTGAATGCTGTGTTTCCACAAGGAGGGCCGTTGTTGCATTGCAGTTATCTGCGCACGCCAATACTTACTGTGTTTGTGAGGAACCAGTGAGGCTGAAATAGGTAGAATATTGAAAGAAATGAGCAGGCTAAACACAGCCATTTGGGTTGAATTAGAATGAAGCAAAGCTGGATAGACAAAGGAGAGTGTACTGGTTGGAAAGAAAGATGGAGAAAACAATCTATGTTCTTAAACCACACAATTGCTTTTTTTGTTTCACCAAAAAGAAGCTAATAATGGTTACCAAACACAAAGAAGCATGATTTATAAATATAGCAAGGAAAGGAAATATTACACCATAAATAACATGGTATATTAAAGGCCGAGCGGAAAGACAAATGCCGGTTGTCCGTCTCTTTGGTTGTGATGCTTTTAACTATAAACCTTTGGGTAAAAGAAAGACTTCTTGTTGTTGTACTGGGACGCAAGAGTTAAGACCAAGGAAAAGAGAATCTAAAGGGGAAGAAACATTTAGAAGGAAAACTGAATAAAAAAGGGGGGACTTACACACACACACATACATATGTAAGAAAACCAAACACAATTCTTTTGCATCGAGGAAAAGTATCTTGTTGATTTTCTATCGGATGTTTGCAAGAAGTGATCAGGGCTCTAGAACCTGTTGATGCAGGTCTGATATTTTTCCGGAATAAAAGCAGCTTCAACAAAAACAAGCCTGAGTTCCTCATAGCTGCTAAAGTGACAGTGATTCTGTCAGACTAAACTGAACACTCCATACACTGTAAAAAATGAGAGGGAGGGGGAAAAGGGACAAAGAAGAGGCAGAAAGAAAGTTAAAAATAGAGAGGAAGGAGAACAGAGAAGAAAGGACGAGGGGGAGGAAGAAATGATGGGAAAGGAAAAAGGGGTAAGAAGGAGGAAAAATGGAGGAAAAGTAACAAAAAAGAATGAAGGAAGGGAAAATGGGAAAGAGACAAAGGAAAAGAGAATCTGAAGGGGAAGAGACAGTTAGAAAGAACTAAATAAAAAAGGGGGACTTGCACACACATAGGTATGCACACACACACACACACATATGTAAGAAAACCAAACACTATTTTTTTGCCTCATGGACCCTGTCGTTGTTAATGTTGCAGCTGATTCTACATTTGACTTGTCTTTTTATTTCAGTTTTTCTTTGGGTTTTTGAGTCTTGTTCCTACACAGCAAATTGAGAAGAGTTGTATTTCTGGTGTTGGTGAAACATAAGCAAAAGCAGAGTTAATTCCACTCTGAAAACAGTCAAATCCCTTATAAGTAACTCTAAGTTTACAAATAGTTGGAGTCAAAACTGTTTCAAAGTGTTAAAACGAAGTGTCTTCAAAACAAATCTGTAAGTGTCATTCGCTGGGTTTACATGGAGCCTAATATTCCAATTAGAATCAGGTTAGAAGCCCAAACCGAATAAAAATGTTCCATATAAACACCTCAATCAGAATAAACAGGCCTAAACCGAATGGAA
>JAPZDZ010008236.1:0-13758 GCA_029783805.1 Acanthurus tennentii | reverse complement strand
AACTGACAGAGCAACCAAAAGAGGCCCTATCAGATAATAATTTAAGGGACAGCTTTGATGCAGGGAAAATTCCTGCCAACAGGCCAAATGACACTCATTCTGAGCTGTCTAATTCTGCTTCATCACTTACATCAACTAAAGAACCCGACTCCATTGCGCCTGACTCACCCGAACAAATTACACAAAAAACTGATATTGTGGTTAAACAGTCTGCCACTGAAGAAAATACAGCTGAAAGAGTCTCTCATGAGACAAAGAAATTCAACACTGACAAGAAAGAAGACCAAGGAACCAGAGATGAAAGATGTTCTGATGTCCAAGATACAAGAGAAATAAAGAATTCTGCTGATCTGCTTTCAATAACAAAAGGAACAGCCGAAAGCTCTGAGGTAATTTTGAGTCAGATACATAATCATCAAACTTACTGCTTATTTTCCTCATTTTCTACAAGAATACCAAATAACAATCTAACACTGACAACAATTTTCTAATGCTTGATTGATAAGATTGTAATCCTTATCAATCTGGAAATAAAATCATATTGTTTTGACAACAGTAGTGGATTAATTTGTTTTATTAATGTAAAGTAAATAATCCTCAATCTATCAATCATGTCTGTCTCAGAAGCAGGTTATATTTCCATTTTCAAGGCCTTTACTGAGACCTAAGTTTCATAAGTGAAATGTGATAATTGATACATACAGTAGGTTTACATTTCAACAACATATTTTTCAAGAGATATGGTAAGGATCTTGTAATCTGATTAGGATTCTGTTAACTCTTTATCATTTTGTTCTCTGGGTTGCTGACACTAAATCAAACCAGACAACAAGTAAACATTTGGCAAAAAGACAGGAACAGCAGCCAGACGAAGGGGATGTAGATGTCTCCACATCCACCCCCAAACAGACTGATGAAAAGACAGAAAGTATTTCGGAAACATTCACTGAATGTCAGACTCCACAAATGTAAGTTTTGAGTCATAAGAAAATTTGGAATTTTAATGTGAATAAATATATTTTCTTTCATGTTATTTTTCATCTACTACTACTTCTCTCTTTTTTTAATTTACTAAACAGTGGAGGTATTACTGTATACTTTCACGCTGTTACTTTCAAAGAGCTTCATTGGGATCCAAAAAAGGATACGATTTTTTTAAGGTCTGAAAAACTGTTTGGAAGCTGGGACAACAGAGGCTTGCAAATGTTTATCAGGTATGACTTCTTTTGACATTTATTAATATATTTTCTCACAATTACACAAAACAACTATTTTATAGATTTTCCACTATAAAGTTAAAATAATCAGATTGTGATTATGGATTTCTTTAAGAGATACTTTTAGTTTATACTCCTCTAAAAGATACTTTAGCTCTACTACTAGTTTATTATGGTGCTTTACCACCAAGCACCATAATGACTATTTTTCAATAGATTGTTTGCTCTGATATTATGGATTTCTCACCTCTTTGCCACTGTTCTATCGCTAATAGTTACTGCTGTGTTTCACAGGCCACTGGAGGACAAAATATGTCTTGTTGAAGGAAGATTTGAGGTTCCCAGGGACATCATCAATGAAGACATACCTTACAAATACAGAATTTGCAAGCACAGTGATGACGGCCATGATGGCATTTATGAGTTCATCCACCAGAGAGATGGAAGGTCAATTGTCAACAGGTGCTTGACAATCAAGGAGGATTTTTTAACACCTGAAGGTAATCTAGATTTAGACTCAGCAGCAACTACAATTTGGGTTTATAGACTAGGGACTAAACATTAACCAAACTGTAGTGTGTGTGTGTGTTTGCGTGTGTGTATTTATCCTATTTTATTGCTTTGTATTCAAAGAAGAACTATGAACTTTCATTTTGTTGCAAAACCCAGTGTTGAAAAAGGGTGAACAAAGGCATTAATTCATTCATATTTTATTTTTCAAACATGTTAAAATAAAGTAAATAAAAAATTTAGTCTGTATAGACAGCAAAACAAAGTGATAATAATAATGATAACAATAGGGAATGTTTTTACTGTGTAGTTGTGATGAAGACTTTCTCTGCCAAAAAATTAAATCATTAAATGTTCAAATGGAGTATAGGATGAAGTTAAAAAACTTTCTAGTCCTACCCTTTTTTATAAATCCACAAGTTCATAAACAAAACATTTGGAACAAAAGAAAAACAAACAACAAAAAAAAGACATAGAAAAACAATCATTGTCACAGAAACAATGTCTGCAGTCAAACAACAAAATCACAGTACAGTCATTTGTTCCTCCATCTTGTATCTGGCCAACTTGCTAAACTTGAAGATTTGCTTAAGTTTACCTAAGGGTCTACATGTCCATTTCTTTGATACAGTTATTCCAGAGTTTGACCCCCTTTATTGTGAGGCGGGGAGGTTTTGTGTTGGTCCTCGCTGGTTGTTTTATTAAATATACTTATATTTCTCAGATCATGCTTACTTTTGGAACAGCTTTTGAATACCATGTGACAACTGGTGATTTTTAACTCTGTGCATGACTTGTATTGCTTTGAAGTCAACTAGGCCCTTACATTTTAGTGTTTTTAGTTTGATGGAGAGTAGGTTTGATGGTTCTCTATAAGTGGATTGTATTTAGTATTCTTATTGCTAGTTTTTGCAGAATGAAAATTAGTTTATTGTTAGATTTGTATATGTTCCCTGACACCTTAATGCAATATCTAATGTATGGTTGTGTGTAGGAGCAGTATAAAGTAAACAATGATAACTGATTCAGGAAATCTTTAACTGTTTATAATCTTTCAATTTACTTTTCCATTTTTTCTTTAATGTAATTTATAGGTGGCTAACAACATAATTTACTGTCTATTATTACTCCAAGAAATCTGATTTCAGACACTCCTACAATTTTTACATCATTTATCATGAGTTACTAGTTAGACCTCGTGGGACAATTCCCCAAATACCATGAATTTTGTTTTGCTTAAATTTAGTATAAGTTTATTTAAATCGAACTAACATTTCATCTTTGTCAAGAGCTGTTCCAGGCTGCCCCACAATAGAGTAAATTTGTGTCATCCGCAAATAAGAAGGCCCTACAATATTCATGTCATGCTTTACCCTGTGGACAGCACTTAATTATGATGGCCTTCCTTCTTCAAGACCCCTTCTCACTTTATACAAATCTCCTATTTTACCACCTCAAATGCTAGACCAATGCTTAATGCCACCTGTCAAACATGGGGGAGCTAGCGTGAGGGTCTGGGTAACCATCAGATTAACAAGAAAAATTGATTGCTGCAAAATGTGGTTATATTGATGAAGGCAACATCTAAAGTACAAACTCATAATTTCGATTAAACTCATTATTTCCTACTTTGACAATGTCATCATGTCCTGTTCATAGCTATATATATGCTATATTTCCTATGCAGGATAATCTTGTGTGTGTTTACATTGAAAACAAGAAAATTGAAAGTGATCCCAAACTTTTGACCAGTAGTGTATATGCAGAACTTTGTGTCAGTTAATAACTATTGTAAGTAAAATCTTTCACTGAATTGTTTAAATTTTAGTGTTTTAGGATATAGGAAAATTGTTTGAGTAAGTGACACTTATGTCAAGAAATTAACCTGATTTATTCAATTACATCCTTTAAGGAAGCTCTTACTCAATCCAGAAGGAAACATGAAGAAAAACAAGTGTGGAAATTAGTACATAAAGCATCCCCACTAATTTTTCACTTACTTTCAAGGGGAGTGGCACCAGTATGACGATGTGATCTATCCTAAGATGAGGAAGGTTAATTGGTTTTGGAAATTTTTCACGGAAGGAACTGGAAAGAAAGAGAGAGATCAAGCTGGCAGAGTGATGCTGAGTATCATCTTTGACCTACTGACAACCTGGGAGGAACCAAATGTGGACAACTTCTTTCTCTTGCTACAACAATTCTTTTACACATACAGCCATCCTGTACTTCATGACAGAGAGAAAAGACCGTGGGGAATACCATACGGTTGTGAACAGGTAAACCTTGGGAGCTTAATCCTAAGAAAGCACGCAGTCCCCTTAAAACTAAGAGAACCTGATTTAGTAACCTTTAAACGTCCACCTTTTTGGACATATTTGAAAAAGCAGAATCGAAAAGCTTTTTACAATAAACTTTTAAGCCAAACAACATAAATTAATTTGTAAATTACTTTGTGGGTTTGTAAGTGGGTAATTGAACAAATTGAAAAATGTAAAGCATGTTCAAAAAATCCCAAAAAGGCAAAATTTAAATATTTAAATCCAAATAAATTGTATGTAGTAAATAGCTTCAGTGGATCACCGGCGATCCAGTGGTTGTGTTAGGGTTAATAGAAATGGTTTTCTGCAAGAAGTATCATCAGAATATTAGTATGAGAGGTACATTGTAATGTTCCTTTTGGTTTTTTTTTAGGTTGAAGATTTGCTCAGACTTTTTCTGGAGGAAAATTTGATTCCTAAATCCAGAAAGAAGGACCAATGGAAATCACCTTTACCACCTCTCCATGCAGGAATTGTTACTTTGCTCATTTACAACAAATATCTGAAAAAACAAGACAAAGCTGGTCAACTGTCAAGTCTATGTGAGCTTCTTTGCTTGCCAAGGATGTCACAATTGCAGTTTTTGCCCATCTGGAAACATTTTCTAAAGCCTTTAGCAGATAAAAAGAGGTATTCAGTGTTTTATTTATGTTAGCATAACCATTTCAGTACATAAACACATTAACAAAAAATAGAAATTTTAAAATAAATAGAATAATAAACAAAAAAACAGTTATAGCAAGGTGAATGTTACCAAATGACATGACTTATCATATTTTTTAAGTTTTTTTAGAAATGTTTTACCTTTTCTTAAAGAGTAGAGACAAGCTTAAGATATACATTATGATATAGCATTTTTTAAAATCAACATAATGGACTTCCACATATTAAATGCTTACTTTTTCCTACCTTTAATGTTACAAAGCTAAATACTGATTATCCACTGCCATAGTGTTGCAGATGATGTTGAGAAGCTCTGCAACAACGCAAGACAATGCTGCATTGAGAATTGGGTCTTGGTCATCCCTCTGATTCACCTACTAAGAGAAGAGAGCAAGCCATTTGAGCCGGTCCCACCTGTCTTCAATCCAGAGTTTGACTCCTGGACTGGCTTGAAGGAGAGCAAAGGAGCACATGTCAAAAGAGGTGATAATGCAAGGTACGGAATTTTTCTTCTACAAGGCAAAGGCATCATTTTTTTGCAATATCTGGTTAAGTGTTTAGGCAAAAACTTAGCACTAAAAAATAACAGTAATCAACAGCCAAGAATTTAAGTATTTTATTTCAATATGCAAAACATTTCAAACCAGAGATTACAGTTTTATCCTAATATTTCATGACCAAACTTCTCAGTGCAATAGCTTGACATTGCATGGGTGGCAGACCTCTGTTTATAGGTGGATATCCATCAAATAATTTTTTAAAATCTTTTTTTTTTTACCCTCTATCAGTCCAGTATAGTAACATGCGGCCAGCAGATAGCCTACTTTTGGTTAACTCTTCATGGGTGGCGATGCTCTCTTTAAAGTCAAAGTGTAAAACACAAGTAGAAAGACTATAGTAGGTGAATCCTAAAACAAGCTCAATACTGCAACTGTAACATACAAAAAGCTATCAACATCAATGGCCTACAGTTCAACAAACGTGCAAAAATACACACAAATACAGCTCATCTTTGGAATAATAATTTAATAATATTTTTTTATCACAATAATCAATTCTGATTCACAATTAGGAGTGTGATCAAGATCATGAAAGCCCATGCATATCTGGCGGACATTGATCGTCTTCTTGTGCGCTCTTGGATGTCTCTGCTGCATGTGGATGAGATTACAAGCTTCATATCCAGTGTGCAAGTTGAACTCCTAGACATCCTTCATTATGTTAAGTTCAGTATTAGATCTGGAACACCAAGATACGAGGTTTGTATCTTTAAAATGTCAATAACCAATATCAAAGAAAAAAAATATATCCATTGTAAAACACAGTGTGATCATTTGAAAGGGGTCATTTGCAGTGTTGAACTTAACAATTATCTGATCATTTAAGAAACTGAGAATGATCAATTTAGTCTTTTACTTTTCTTTGACTGAAATTGTGCTGTTCTAAGCCAGATGTTTCACTCAGAAGTTTGTAGAGACCAAAAATTGATCATATATCAGTGTTTTGTCCCCTGCTTGTTTTTCACTGGCCCCAAGGGGCCAAAAAAATAAATAATAATTAAAAAATGAAAAAATAATAATAATATGAAATAAAACAAAATTAAATTGAATTAAATACCTCATGCATATATATGTGATCTTAATGACCTTATCACTGCTGTACTGCTGTATATCTTACGAAGATCTGTGCCCTACTATTGGCATTTCAGGATTTGAAAAAGTTGGCGTCTTATCTCATCGATGAAGGCCATCATCTCATCGAAGGGTAAAAATAAGAGATGTCAATTGTATGATCGATGTTTTATTGTTTGTGCACACATGACAAAATATTTTTCCTCCTAGCTTCGATGACAAATATGGAGAATATTGCCTGAAAACTGCAGCAGTGCTTCTTGGTTCCGTCTGCCATTATATAACACATCCAGATCACTGTGATGTTCCTATTTGCTTCCTTACTCTGGTCCGTCTGATTGCCAAAGCTTATGACCACACCAAGTCCCAGGTGAGACTCATTGGTCAATCACTTGGTAAGAATACACCATACGACTACATATAAAGCCATAGTTAAGAATTGACAGAAATGCTTGAATCAGTTTAAAGCAGCTTTATTCTTTTATTTTGTCTTATCTTCTCTATATAGGAAAAATTTATTTAACTAATGTCGATTAATACAGTTTGGAAAAGGAGTAAATTGTTGCTTTTTGTCTACCAAACTTTAACAAATTGTGGAAAGAATATGCACGCTTGTGTTCTATGGTGAAAAGACTCATCTATCTGATGTTCCTTATTGAAGGCAAGGTGAAACCACAATGTTAAAATATTAGTCAAGTCTTAATGCATAATTTCAAGCATTAAAATTTTAGATAAAAGATGAACAACGTTTAGGCTTATTGAGTTTCTTCATACCACATAAATAGAAATTTAAGTCAGAGAGCTATCCATAGTAATTTACAACTACTTTTCCAGTCAAGGGAGAAAATTCGTGAGGAGGTATTTTGGCATGCATTGGAAACAATGAGGGAATGGCGGAGAAAAACTTTCACTAACAAACTGCTCACGCCATGGAATCGTACAGAGTTTTCTGTTCCCAGTGAAATAGAGGTAAGCAGAAAATAGTGTTATTGTGGAGCATAATGTGGTTCATCTTTCAACCTATTTAGCAATTTGATGTTGTAAGCAGTACTTGAGTTGAGATGTACAGTAGCTAACCTTTTCAAATCCATATGTTGGGGGTTTTTTTTAGGTGTGGGACAAGTTACTTTCATTATCCTTCAATCATGAGGAACTCACTAGATCCTGGAGAGCCACCTTCCAAGGGGATTTTGAAGGAAGACTGAAAAAAGTAAAGCTACATTTGTTTTTATGTTAATATGCTTTACATTTGAACTTGAGAACAAAAGTTAAGTTTTGTGTGCTTATTTGCTAGGAACATCCAATGGACCAGATCGAAATATACTCCTACAAGATGGAAGACCTCAGTAAGAAATGTCCATCAATGCGCTATACAATGGAGAAATGTGCATTGGAAGCAGTTGAAATCCTGATTTGTCAGGTACAGTTTTTGAAAGTGATAAATACACAGTTAAGAAACATTTTGTAATGTCACATAATGTAAATGTAAGTGCTTAAGGATATATTTTTGTTTTTTTTTAATAAATATTGTAACCTCTAAATAGCAGTGAAGAATAGTGTTTTTAAACAAATTTTGTAATTTATATGAAGAAGTGAAGAATAATTGAAAACATTTAAGCTTTAAAACAGTGCTTTAACTACTTATGATTATCATTACAAGACTTTTTTGTCAATAGTAATAATAAATGACTGCTATGACGAATTTTGCTCCAATACACTTTTATAACCAATGTGCATTTTTTCTTATACATCTTAACAAGACATGAAAGAAAAAAATGTTTTGATTGGCTTAAATTTAGCATTGTCTCTTGATGGGGATGTTACTTGGAATAATCAAATGTTCCTAACGTTCTTATTTATCATGTAATTTTTTCTATCAGGATAAATCTGGCGAAGCTGTCTCAACCCTATTACAGAAACATGATATCACAAAGTTTGGGAAGTTGATGTCTGTTGTTGTGCTGAAGACATGGCCGACAGATTTACATGGAGTCCACATCGAAGGCGAGGACTTGATATTTGAGTACCTTCTAAACTGGCCCTTGGCCAAAACTGTCTTCCAAGTGACAGGTAAATACTTAAATGAAAAATATAATATCATTGTAATGACTTGAAATATGCACAATCTAGTGTGTGTTCACCAGTACTGTGTGTGTGTGAATAGTAATTTCAATTTTATTATTAAAACAGTAAAAAAAAATAAAAAATAAAATAAAGCAAGAAAGTAAAGGTTGGCTGGCAGCAGGCTGATCTGGGCTTATCGCAAGTAATTTGCTTTATGTGACTGACTGTAAATATTTATTTTCTTTGCATACCTCATTGTAAAATGTTTTATAGTTTATGTTTACAAACTTGTTTTACAGGTGCAATGGGAAGACTGATAGACAACTTGTCAGATGAAGCTCAAGTGAAGATGACTTTGGCGAGTTCAGCGTTTAAATCTGTGTCAGAGAAGCTTTTGAATGGAAAAATCAAAATTAAAACTTTGAACCAAATACTTCAAAAGGAATCTGAATTTGTTGACTTGCTGAAGATAGGTAAATAGGAACATCTTTCTATTTCTGCTGCTCTTTTTATTTAACCTCTTCTTTATTTGACACCTTTTATTACCCTTCATATTTTTTTAAACACTACTAATACTTCTACAAAACCTAATTCCAAAAAGTTAGGATTCTATGTAAAATGTGAAGAAGAACAGAATGATGATTTGCAATTCCTTTTGGGTCTTTATTCAATTGAATATAGTACGAAGACAAAGTACAAAATGTTTTGACTGATAAATTTTATTGGTTTTTTGTTCTGTTTTGCTTTGTTTTGGCAGTATACACTCATTCTGAATTTGATTCCTGCAACACATTCTGAAAATGTTGGGACAGGAGCATGTTGACCACTTTGTTACATTGTCTTTTTCCTTAGCAACACTCAGGCATTTGGAAATTGATGACACTTGACATTGTTTAAGTTTTGAAAGTGGAATTCTTTCTTTTTCTTGTTTGATATACGCCTCAGTTGCTTGACAGTCCGGGGTCTCCTTTGTAAAATTTGAATTTCATAATGTGCCACACATTTTCAATGGGAGACATGTCTGTTGTAACACATGCAGAATGTGATTTGACATTGTCTTGCTGAAATAAGCAGGGACATGAAAGTCCCTTAAAAAAGACATTGTCTGGAAGGCAGCATATGTTGCTCCTCAACCTTTATGTACCTTTCAGCATTAATGGTGCCTTCACAGATCTTCAAGTTACTCATGTCATGGGCACTAACACAACCCCATACCATCACAGGTGCTTGCTTTTGAACTTTGCTTTGATAACATTTTTGATAGTCCTTTTCCTCTAGCCCAGACACAACTTCCATGATTTCCAAAACAATTTGAATAGTGGACTTATCAGTCCATCTCAAATGAGCTCAGGCCCAGAGAAGTCAGCAGCATTTCTGTATGTTGTTTTCTGTATGTTGTAATGTATGTATTCTGTATGTTGTTGATGTAAAGATCTCTCTTTGTATAGCAGAGTCTTAACTCTCACCTGTTGATGCAGCAACAAACCGTTGTAACTGGCAATGCTTTTCCAAAGTGTTCCCGAGCCCATGTAGCAATATCTATTACAGCACAATGCCAGTTTTTAATGCAGTGCAGTCTGAGGGATCAAAGGTCAAAGACATTCAGAGTTGGCCCAAGAACACTTTGACTGCAATTTAACCACTGACCTTCTGCCCAAAGATGCCCCAAAGAGGGTCAATTATTTGGCATTTCATAAATAAGCAAAGATTATAAAGAAACATTTAAAGTTATGCAAATTTCAGTTGCAAGACTTTTTTTTCCTGCAACTACATTGTGTTTTATCGTTGGTAGAGTCTCTCAGTTGTGGTTCTATTACTGAAATATTTGTGTTCTTCTAGATGGACTCTGTGATGATGGTCGTTGTAAAGATAAACAAACCATGACAAGATTACTGAGAGACAGAAAAGAGGAAGTAGAAGCTGTCCTCACTGAGAGGGATCTGGTCATTGGTCTTCTACAACTCTTGCAGGAACTTCCTCAACACATGAGAGGTAAGCAGTGCTCACACACTGAGAATTTTTTTTTTTAAATTTATTGCAGAAGCTATAGTTAAGTTTGTGATCACAAGGTGTGTTGTCTTGCAGAATTCTATGTATTTGCATACAATGAGCAGTCACTGGCCCCTGATTCAAATGAAAAATATTTCAAGTATGGAGTTTTCAAATACATGTATTTATACTTTTTGGATTAGTATTTACACGACTGACTCATTCCGCTGCGCAATCTCTATGTTTTAAGTCTTTGGTTTACCCGCAAAAACTGCTGTCCCTAATTCTGTGCCTGGAAAATGGAGGATTCCCGCTGATCTGAGAGGGTTTTTTAGAATGAAGCTGCAACTTCTCTTTGTTGAAAGGGATCTGTGATTTTGAGCTACATGGCATATGACCCTGGGGGAAAAAAAAAAAACACCATTATACTTGTGGCTGCACCTCTGGCGTGTTACAACTTCTCTGGTCTTGGTTACTGGAGGCTTTCCCCCTGCAGATGTTGTTTAGTCTCTTGGTCAAGCCATAGATGTAACTCTTGTCACTGGGCCTATCGATGGAAATCTTCACGGACTCCAGCACACTACTGCTTTCACTTGGTAGTCAGGGATATTGAAATGCATGCCTACCAGTATAAATAATATCACATATAACTCAGTTGCTGATGATAACCAAGAGATGTAACTTGGAGTACGTAAACATGAATGCTATTGCTTACACATCTAAATAGACATTATTGTGCAGCACTGTTAAGAGCAGTCTCTCTACTTTTTGACTGAACCTTGTATGTTCTAAATATATTTTTGATCCACAGTTGACTTTGAGGGGTTGGACAAAAAACTTCCTCAGAACACTGAGATGATGAATCTGAATGAATTTATGGAAGTTCACACTCTTGACGGACATATCGACCCTGCAGTGGGACAGGTCACTTATTTTAACCTTTCTGGTATTACCCGTCATATGGCTACAGAACTGCATGCCATCAAAGACAGCACAATCTTCAAAATGTTCTGGACAGGCCAAGTGGAAGAGCTGTCAAGAGACCAACTTGGTACAAATGACACTGAACAACATGATGGAAGTGAAGAAATCTACAGTCTGGAACTAGTCTATAGCAAAATATTCCAGAGCTGCTACAACAAGTTCAAAGAGCTTTACAATGGTCTTAAGAGTGGGGAGCTCTTACTAGAAGAAATAGACAGTGTCTTTGAGGACTATAAAGGAAAATATGGAGACTTGCAGAAAGAGTTTGAAATTATGTGCAAAACTGATCTATCTGATAACAGAAAATGGATTGGAGGAAAGATTAAACAGATTCAAGACTACCATGGTCTTCACCGTGCAATGGAATCTGCCAAAATCATCATGGATATTAGAAACATAATATGTCCAGAAGGAGACTTCAGTGTACTGGAGAAATTGCTGGAATTTGTAAGTTTTAGTCCTCACCATAGCTTACTCTACCTTATATTTATTATATCCTATACTTGATATGTAAGATGAAAATCTAAATAACCTTGATTGTACATTTATCCACCATCCCATATTATTTAAGGGTTAAAGGTACAGTGTGAAGAGTATTTAGTGACATCAAGTTGCAAGAATCTGGACTAAAATGCTCCCTTGCTCACCCAACCCTTTCGAAAAAACAATTCCAAAGTTCAAATAAGCAATCTTTTAATAATAAAGTACCAATGAAAAATCACTCGTACAGAGGAAAACCACCATGAGATAAAGTATCAACAGAAAATCGCTCTTCAGAGGAAAACTACTTTGTAACAAAGTATCAAATGAAAATCACTCTTACTGAGGAAAACAATTATGAGCATGGAAAAAAGGCATGGACATGACATACGGTGTCCTTCAAGGACAAAAGCTAGTTAGTAAAGTTGATATTGTTGTTAGGCACACTCTGCCCTCTTCGTTTTCTTCATTGTCCATCAAACCCGTGCATTTCTAGTGAACACCCACTATATATAAAAATGCATAAGGCCCATAATAGTAGCAACATTGAGTTTGCCCATTCTGTTCTACTGTAAAAACATGACGGTACAACACGTCAGCTTCCACCCTGCCCTGCTCTTATGTTGTTATAAAAGGCTAATTCTACGGTAATAAAAACAAAACAAATATTATTTGCAAGCGATGATACACTATAAAAAATACTCAAAATTATTATATTCCATTTCTTGAAGGTCTGTTCAGTTCAGTGCCAATAACTTCTACACACTGTACCTTTAAAGAGTTTGTAGAAGATACACTTTTTGTAGTAACAAAATCTTATCTAAATATGCTTTTAAATGCCCATCTAACCTGTAACCTTGAATCAAACACACACCAATCTAATTCTTCAATATATATATTTTTTAGAATCAAACTGACTTCAAGAAAAACAGCCTGAATTACATTGACAACACCTTGAGTAACACCAAAGATTTTCTTGTGGACATTACGAATAATCATTTGGAATGTCTTCAGAAACTGAGTCAGAGCCGAGAGTTTGTCCTGTGGGTTAAAGGTGCACTTGAAGGTACAGTACAATGTTTCCTCTATGGTTTAGATGAATCAGTAGATGAATAATAAATATTTTTGCTGACTAAAATGTTTTCATGTTGGATATGACTTTTGTATTGAGTTAACGAACAATAACAATAACTTACATAAAAGGTTCCACCATAAAAAACATGACAACTACCACAGAGTTATGTGGGGATCTGTTGTACAAGAATAAGGTTAGGTTTGACATTATTAATGGGATAAGATTTGTTTTTAATTAAACTGCCTTTGGATTAAAAAATGGTATCTTTAAATGCTCTTACCCTTTGCTAATTAAAAGTAAAAAAAAGTAAAGAAGTAAAAAAATAGGACAGTAATGACAGGTACATAGGAAAATTAAAAAGAATAAATCTAAACTTTCCTGTTTTAAACAACTTTTGTGGCAATTAAGATATTGATTTCCAGAGTTTTTAGGTGTACATGAATACACCATGAAGTCCCTTTCTCTGTGTGAGTATCATAATGTGATAAGGACAGACACCATAGGATAGAGAAAGCACACAGCAGAGACTCAGCATATATATTATTATATGACAAAGAACAAGCATTAAAGTGTTTTGAGATTTGCAGTAGGTAGGAAAAAAATTGCATTTGGTGCTCTGAGGAGAAAATATTGTTCTCTTACTATGGTTTATTCGATTGTTACAAGGATACAAGGAAGTTTATCTGGCATTATACAACAAGTTGTATAATGGAATTAAAATGTGGTTCCCTCTTGATTGATTAATAAATTGTTTAAAAAAGATAAATTATTGAACATGGAGGAGTGCAGATGGTGCATTAAGCAGTCTCACAGCCTGAGGGAAG
>JAPZDZ010008129.1:0-15210 GCA_029783805.1 Acanthurus tennentii | reverse complement strand
TGATTTAGTTTTGGCTCTATTATCACACAAAAGAAATCCAGACAAGACAGATTTTGCTACTTTGTACAAGGTCAGTAGCTGTAATAAGTGAGAGAATGTGTTGTTTTTGCAGTGGGACCTGGTATGTGAAAATGCATACAAAACTCCACTGACCACCTCTATTCATTATATTGGTGTGCTAGTTGGAGCGTTTTTCTCAGGCCAGATGTCTGACAGGTTCGTATTGTAAACAGCTCCATCTGAAACTTTTAACAGTTCTGTTTTGCTGTAAGTGAAAAAGTGAAATCATGACACTCACTTGACTACAAACTGTACTTCTTAAACAGGTTTGGGAGGAGGCCAGCGCTCTTCTTCATGATGGCCCTTCAGACCGTGGCAATCACAGCGCAGATATTCTCTCCAAGCTGGGAGGTCTTTGCCCTCATTTTCTTCTTTGCAGGTGCAGGGGGGTACTCTAACTATACCATTGCATTTGTCTTGGGTAAGTTTTCCATTATGGATTTTGAACATGCATTTTTTTCATACAGCTTGGTGTGTTTTAGTACTGTGTGCTGTAAGACAGGACATGATTTTTCTTTTATTATTATTATTATTATTATTATTCCCAATGAAAGGGTCTGTAACAGAAGCACTGTGGGCAAAAAAAAAAATAAGCCATGCTTAATCAAAGTGCATAACAACACAAAATCATATGTTAAAATCCTAAATTTATGTTAAAATATTCACTAGCAAGGGGATATTTTGCATATCTGACTAATATGCTCGTGGGTGGAATTTTTGGACTCTTGGCCCTTTTCTGATTAAAATCAGGGCAAATTTAGGTCAATAGGTCACCTCCTGTCATGTTTGTTTATACCTCCAACAATATGGTGGATAATAATTTGCACTGAATTGTTATTTTTGTTTTTTTGAGACAAAAGAGAAAAAAAAGGAATGTTTTAGAGATTAGAGATATCACCATTATCTGTATATGTCCAACCAATAAAGTTTATTTAGCTGTGTTTGTATTGGGAATTGGTTTGGGCTCTAATCAGAAGTACTTGGTGTGCAAACTAGAAGAGAGCCTTGAAACTTTTTACATTAATTTTTTACCCCTACAGGTACAGAAACTCTAAGCCCAAAAGCCCGTGTGATCTTTTGCTCCCTTGGGGTTTTTATGAGCTCCGCTTTGGGTTACATGGTGATGCCCGGTGTGGCTGTCTTTATTCGTGAATGGCGTTTGCTTTTGATTCCCATGGCTGCAATTGGCCTCATCTACATCCCCCTTTGGTGGTAAGAATACTTATTTTTGCATTTCAACTTTCCCTGTTACACAGCAATCTTAATATCTCTTGGTTTAATTGTAAACTCTCTCTTCTTCATGTGCTTGTCACATTTAGCTTGAAATCTCCCGCCCACCTCATAATTAAATGCAGTAGTGAGATGCACTGTACTAAATAAGCTGTCAAACAAGTGCTCTTTAAAGATGTCTTGAATCCTTAAAGGACCACCTAATGTTTGTAGTCAACCAATTAACAAGGTGATTAGCATTTTGGTTATTGTGATGATGAATTAAAATATCTATATTGCAAAGGAACTTGGAGAAAGTCGCTTTTGGTGAACAGTTTGTTGCTTCAAAGGCTGTTATGACCAAGCCCCTTATAGTTATGCTTAAGGACCTCAGACTGGTTTGTTTTCCTGTGTTTCTTGCATCCGTTTGTGTCAACTGATAACGTATGTTTTCCCATGTTTCATCTCTCCAGGTTAGTTCCGGAGTCTCCACGCTGGCTGTTGTATCAGGGACGAGTGCAGGAGGCTGAGGCCATCCTTAGAGAAGCTGCCAAAATGAATAAGATAGAGGCTCCAAAGGCCATTTTTACAGAAGATGAGGTACGTTTCGACTAATTTTCTTGTATGTATTGGCCAAATTTTACCTGTCAGATCAGTCAGGTTTTGTCAGGTGAGTCATTCTGGTCTATCACAGAGGGCTCTTTTTTAAAATGGCAGCACATCAGCCAGCTTAAGGAGCACTCTAACCATCTATTTAACCATCATCACAGCTGGTAGAGTGCACAGATGGAGAAGAGGCAAATTGAATAACGTCATCTCAACAATCCTTTGTGGCACTGCAGTCTTTCCAACTTCCTTTGGTTGCATGAATAATTCATGTCTACAGTACCATGCAATGTGATTATTCCTGAACACAGATTCGGGGTTGAACTTTTCAAGTTTAACTGTTGCAAACTTTTTTTTTTTTTTTAATTTTCAGATAGAAAATGCCCTGGCTATGAAAGACAAGAAATACAACATCTCAGTTATCTTCAGCAGCTGCAATTTGTTTTCTATAACCTTACTGTGTGCATTTTTGTGGTAAGTCTACAATTTCCACACAGCATGAATCCTTTAAGTATCACAACCAAATGACGCTTACATTTAAAATGGTCATGCCTCACATGTCTCCTGACAGCTCTGCCCAATTTAGAATCAAGTGTTTTAAAATTAATGGTTGCAGTCGCCCAAATTGTTTGATGTTTTTGTTCATTTTTAATGTTTCTCATCCTATGTCTACTCAATTTGTTGTTTTTTTAATTTGTCTGCAGGATGGTCATCACTTTGTGTTACTATGCTTTAATCCTCAACACTTCAAACCTGCATGGGGACCCTTACTTAAACTGCTTCCTGTCAGCTGCAACAGAAGTGCCAGCTTACATAATTGCCCTATTGCTCCTCCAACACTGCTCCCGGCACTTGTGCCAATCTTCCACTCTCTTTGTTGGAGGCGTTATGATATTCTTGGTTAACCTCGTTCCAATAGGTAACACTGAAATGCTTAACCTCCTTGAGTAAATGTTGTTAATTAAGGGACCTTTATACGATAATCTCTACTTTGGATAACTTAAGTGTACCTAAATGGACTTTTTTGTTTTCCTTGATTAAAGTTGTTTTCTTTTTCATTTCCTTAGATTTGCCAGGTGTGGCTGTGTTTCTTGAGATGTTGGGGAAGTTTGGATGCACAGCTGCATTTTGTATCGTGTATGCTGTAACAACAGAACTCTTCCCCACTGTTATCAGAAACACAGGGATGGGTTGTTGTTCAATGGCTGCTCGCCTTGCAACGATCCTCTCCCCCTTTATCTTATATTTGGGCAAGTATTTTTTTTATTTTGAGCATTTATGATGATATGATAATATGAGTTTGACTTTTTATCATTATTGCACCTGCAGCACAGGTATCAGTTTTTAAAATTTGTTATTTCTGATTTCTGTGCCCTTCTGTTGGTATTTTTTGCTTCTTTTTTTTGCAGGACAATATTATAAGGGAATTCCATACATACTGATGGGAAGTTTAGCCCTTTCCGGTGCATTTTTATGTCTTCTGCTGCCAGAAACGTATGGGAAGGTTTTACCAGAAACCCTATCACATATGCAGAAGATTTGCGGGTGAGTTTACACACTGAAAAAACATGTGAGTTTGCACCCTGTGGCTGTGGTGTTTCCCTGTACCCTGCACAGATGAAGTCATGTCCCAGGTCACACCTGTCTGGTTGGCTTAGCTTTCAACTACTAGCAGTTAGAATAAAATGTCTGTCAGCAAGTTGCTTCAGTGACAAGTCCAAAGTCTTTTTTCATCTCTACATCACCAAAATGAATGATTAATGGTAAACATGGAGGCCAGTTGCCTGTCATGAGTCCATTAAATTCACATTACGGACACTGTATAATTCATAAATAATATTTGATGTCATTGTCACTAAATTTACTCTCAATGTCCAAACAGGAGATGGCAAAAACAGGACAAAGAAGATGAAAATGAAGAGATAACGGCTGATTACAAGTGTAAAGAGTCCAAGTTATAGTTAGATATGATTTTTTTCATTGTTGTTGTGGTATTATTGTTTTTCTGTATTTGTTGTTATAGGTTCTTTTGTGAATACAACGGTGATGTTTGCAGACTGTAACTAGAACACAAGTACATTTTAAGAGGCTTTTTTTACCAACTTATTTGCTTATTAAATGTTTTCAGAGGTTCTGAATTTTTTGTTTGGTTGTTTAAGATGTCTTGTCTGTATATTGTAATTAAACACATTGCTTGTTTTTTGTTTTTTTTTAATAAATCAATGGCTAAATGCTATGATGCTAAAAATGAGAAAAGCCCTGTACATGTCTGTTTTTGGTTTGTCTGTTCTTCATGGTGTGACATGGCCTGCTCGTTGGACAGTAAAAAGATGTCAGAACGTTTTAAATGTCTTCATATTTTTAGCTAGAGGGACTAAGTTCTTTTTTTGTTCGTACCTTTATAAAAATAATAATTTACTTTCAAACTGGAACATGAATAAATACACTTCCAAATAAGAAAAAGAATTAACCACATAATTTGAAGCACTTAGGTGTTTAAGACTTTATGGAAATCTGGTACGATCTGTTGCTATTTTTTGATTCTGTCAGCATCTGGACATGTTGCCTAAAACCAGGGAACACACCAGTCACACTGGCCCTCCCATAAAATAATTAACTTCTTTGAAAGCTTCACACTTTACTTTTCTGCTTATTGTCAAAGACAGTTTCCACCTGCAGCTTTACAAAATCCTACTGGATGGACAGAAGCCTGCAATCCACTGTGTTGTGTTGCTCTGCTGCACTTGGTTTCCTTAACAGCACACTCTTATTGGGACAGGGGTGACATCTAGTGGACAAATCAGAAAAAGCAGTGAATTTATTGAAAAATTGGGAATAATGATTTTCTCTGCAATTTTCACACTTATACAAAGTCATCCACTGGACCACATTGAGGCCTTTGGTAGCCCGGTTCTGGCCTGCGTGCCTTATGTTTGACACCCTCCAACTATTAAGAACCAGAGGTACTTAAATGGTCAAATGAACAGAGAAGAACATAAATGTTTTTTTTTTCTTTTAAATTAACTCTTTCGGATGTAAATACAGATACTAGGTACTTAGATGTTATTTTCTAATAAAATATTTCTAATGCAGAAGAAACTTTTTAAATCTCAAAATAAAGTAGTTGTTTGTTGTTTTATTCATCCCTATTTTGTTTTACGGGAAGCATGATATTTGTTCTCACAGCTGCATTTTCATCTTGACTGAGGATTACTACAAATGCTGTTTAAAAGTAAGCCTGTTTATTTGTTTCTTGAACCTGTGCAGATTTTTTTTTCTCTCACTGTAACTGACTGCACGATTCCTTAAGTTTTATTCCTTCTTTTTTTAGCGAAATATTTCTGAATGAATAATTTAAAAAAGCACCCGGAACTATGTGACTCAGGGTTCAAAAGGTCCTTGTGTGTCTGCGTGAGTTTTTAGGGGAGGCCCCATAAAGACACGTCATCTTTTTCTTCAATTCAGCTCTGTCAGGTACCCCAAAAACATACAGCCCGTCTATATCGGTAGTTTTCTAGTTAAAAATAAGTCTTATATCTTTTAAAATACATGGCAGCGGCCGGTAAACCAACCCGAGCCCGGCAGCTGTAAATGGGAGATTCTGTGGAAGTGTTGATCCTGGTGTAAAATTCAACTGAAAGCTTGACAGAAGTGAAAGTGATAGTACAGACTGCGGTGATACACAAGTCAACCGTTCGCGTCTTTGTTTAATTTGTCCGACATTTACGAAATGGACCTTTTTTCAGATCACAACCTGTAAAAGGAATAACGTGATGGCTGCGTAATTTAAGGTGAGTTTTCTCCTCATGCGGGCTTTAACGCGTAGATCTATATTCTGTGGTTCAGTATCTATATGATTATGATGTATCATGAAGAAAAAACCTCATGAAATGTGATTTTAAATACAACACGCCGTCGATTAATAATTATACATATGAGATTTAAAGCGCCTTCAGTAATAGAAATTATCGAACCTTTAACGATTATGAAAAGAAAAGAAAAGAAATTGCGCAAAACGACAAAGTGAAAGCAACAGAGCTGAAACGATGCTATAAATAGAAACACAAGGCCAATCTCGTCTCTCGTTTCCTCGGTTTCTCTTCGTATCTTGCTCTTTAATGCGTACTTCTTATCTGTTTGTATTTTATAATATTAGATAGATTGTGTGCATTTAGTTTTAGCATCAGTGGTACATTTAATAGGCCTTCCTACACATTTGAGAGATTTAAGGAATATTGTATTGTCTTGCATATATTATTATTATTGGACTCTAAATGCTCAGAATTGCAAATAGGCACAAACTAAACGTGCTTTTACGAAAAATGTTAACGTGTCAAACTTGTTTTGACACAATCTAAATGTAACATAATTAATTTTAAGTTAATTTTTAAGTATTAATAATATTTAAGTTAATATCATACAGAAATGTGTTTCAAAAAGCCACAGATCTTTTTAAAACATGGAACTAATCTGATGATATGTTTTCTAATGGCTACTCCCAGTTGCTGTCGTCAGCAGTTTAGTGTATTTAAATAAACGCTCTGTGATATGTTGCCGCTAGGTGTCGCCAGAATGCCCTTTTAAAGGACAAGATGATTTGACTTGCACACACACAATGGCAGTAACCAAGCTACTGTGTCAGTACTTTTGATTTTTCAGCATACGGTCGTTTGTTTGCATTTACTCGGATTCAGATTTTTTAAATATTTGTGTTTGTTTCTTTTGAGAGTAGCTTCGTTTTTTCATTTATTTAAACAAAGGACCAATGTTCTTTTTGGAAATGGGGTAGGTGGTGCAATCCTTGAGTCAGTGTCAATCAGGTTTTAAGATAACCACTAGATGTCGCCACAAGATTTAGACAAACACGTTCTCTTGAGTAACCACGAGATGGCGCCAAAGCCTTTGCTATAACCAACAGGAGTGCTTTTCTGGCCCTCATGCTCTGTCAAGAGCATGTGAAAAAGGAAGTTTGCTAGTTTAAGTGTTAATGAGTCATCGAGCACATGTCATGTTTGTTGCTGAAACCTAACCTGGTCGCCCACACTTTTTTTTTTTTAATTTATTTGTGTGTTTGTCTGTTTGGTTGTGCGTTTCGGGGATTTGCATGTATTCAGTTGTTTGTCTCAATATATTAGCTCTGTGATGAACAGCTGGGATCTGTTGCAGATTTCAGTACCCTGTAAAGGATAAGTGGATACAAATATAGATGGATTGATGGGCACAAGAGTATGTCATTAGACCGTAACTTATCACAAATATCTCAAATAAGCTTTTATAAGAACTCTCCTACAGAGCTGTTGAATAGGAGTCCTCCAGTGAAAACAGGAAATGACTGTCTAAACCAGGGCAGCGATACTTAACCTACTTTAGACCTAATCAGCCAGGAGGGGCTTTTACATAACAATAGTATATGGACTTTTGTGCCGCCTGAGCAAGTATCGAAGTGGCCAAAGATTGTAAACTTTCCCATACCCTGCCCTGACGAATAGCCTTACATAAAAAGATTAATCAAGACGATGAAAAGTTACTTGTGCAGCATCATAGCTGCAGCTCTAGTGGGACTGTACATGTGTTTGTGTGTATGTGTGTGTGTTGAGGCATACAAATGCCTGTGCTTCAGGTATGCCTTTGTCTCATTTCCACAGAATCTGTTTTTCTATGATTATCAATTGTCATCAGTTACTTGTCTTGATCTAACAACGGCAAAGCAAACAGATAAGAGGCTGCCACAGATTCTCACAGACGGCTGGGAAAAAAAGGAAAACAGACGGTGGTTGTCACAGCCGTTGTTGAGTGCAAAGCCGTCAAAGGGAGGAAGGAAGTGATCTTTGCTTTGTAGCTTCACCTTTGGTGAGACTGAGGAGTATTTGGGTGAATAAATAATTTTAACAGTTTACAGCAATTCAGTCATTATTTCCCGTAAAGGCACAACATGCATTTTAGAACAAGAACCTTATGAAAAGTGATGCTTGTGATGTTTTGACTTTTTGAACCCTTCAGGATTGAGGTTGTGGTTCACATCTGTCTGTGGTGCGACTGTATGAAACTAACTTATGTGGTGTGGCATCTTTTGTCAGCCTCTCAACTTGCAGTTGGTGTGACTCAGTTTGCATACTTATTCTGGGCAAACACCCTTCAATTGCAAAATATAGATTTTATTTCTTTTTTAAATACCAGAGCTGTGGAGGTCCATATAAACAATGTTCCCTTTAAACTACTAAAATAAACCCATCTCTTTTTGTGTCAGAAGCTTAATCATTATAAAGCATTTTATCTGTTAATCCTGACCAGGTTTATTGGTGTTTTAGGGTATTTTGCAAGTGTAAAGTACCCACACCGTGCAGAAACATCATGCAGGCTTGTTGGAAGTTTGAAAGAGCTATCTGTCATGCATTTTGTGAGCATGTTGTGATGTATTTCTTGCCCTTAAAAAAATCTGACAGGCACCAAAATATGATTTAAAAAAAACCCTGCATATTCCTGTAAATCAGCAGACGCTGCCCACTGAGTTCAAAACAGCTGGTTCAGTTCCCTGCAGATGAGGTACATCAACTCTCATATGAGAAAAACACAATGCCACTGTCAGGTGATTTTTTGTAAATGCCACGGTTAAGGTGGCTTCTTATAAGCTGCTCCTGTAAATGGCTGTGCAGCTCAGTCAGAATAACATGTGAACAGGGAGGGGAGGTGGAAGTCACCAACCCAAGTTGGATTTCCTAACTCAAGGCAGATTTCTTTGAAATGCCTTGTCGTCCCCCTGTGAGCAGCACCACCTTCTGTTCGGACAGTGGAGCTGCATGGCAGTCCTTTCTTGCAAGTCACGTGATTTAGAAGAAATCGAGCCTCTACATTTTTGCAGGCAGTGCTGTGGCCCAGCGCCTTGCACAGAGGCTGTAGGGATCTTGACTCAGCAGTTGATTTACTTTATTGCATCATGTGTTTGTGCAGTTTTATATCTCTTATCTGAAGATTACAAAGTTACTGGTTCTGTGGAAGGCAAACATATGGTATGAGTTAACTTTTAAGCCTTGAAATTTGGTCCCATACACATGATTTCTTTCCCTTACAGATGGAACATCTGGATCTCCTTGTTGTGTGAATGCAACATAACATCATGTATCATCATACTGTAGAATATTTTGAAGTTGTGTGTTTTTATTGGGTCCCTGTTTACCACAACCACAATACGTACTGATTACCAGAATATCTCCTGTAACCATTTTGTATCAAGGCTGCAAATAGAATACTGTTTGCTATAAAGCATTTTATACCGTTTTATAAAGCAAAAAAAGTTGTGCATCATGCAATTTTATAAATTGTACATCTTATAGTGTTTATAGCCAAAGAGTGTCTTTTTCATCTCTAAGTGAAAAACAGAAAGATTTTACATAACAACTTTAGTAGGTCATCTTTCTGCATGTGGTAGGCAGGGTTGTGTCACAGCTGTTTTTACAGTAACTTACGGCGTCTTTAGTGGTGAAGTGAACGGTGGTGATTTTAACAGCTCTTATGTGGAGATAGTTAAAACAATAACAATTTAAAGCAAGAAATTAAAAATGGGGGATCCAAAAAGTAGCCTGACACTATCTACAGCTGTCATGATTTTCGATCAAGGACCCCAAATCTGATAAATATTGTTCCCTAGGATACCTGTGACCAAAATAGCTTTACATTACTTAATTACTTGGAGACGGGAACTGCTGGGGGTACCTTGACCTCCCTTTGAGACTGATCTAAATCACAAATTATATAAAATCTATTGTCCACTTTTGGATCAGTCTCGCCCGTTTGGTCTTACCGCTCCAGTTGTTTTCCTGTTTGTTGTTTTGGTGGTTGCTATGACACTAACCTTGTAGCATCAACCCATCTCACCTGTGACCACTCCCAACGCAGTTGGCGACACAAAGACATTCCTGCTGAAAGGTGATTTCAGGTCAAGGATGTTTTTAATTATGATCACTAACTAACATACAGACTAAGACTGTTTTATTTAATGCCGTTTTAAAAAAAAAAGTTTTTGTTTTTTAGAACTCTGCAGTCAATTTTGCATATTTTCTCGAAATGATTTTGAGTTTAGCAGAGCAGCACCGTGTCTTATGTTAAAAAAAATTCTGTTATATAAAGCAGGTTGCAAGGAATCTTGGCATCTGACAGATACAATCTACCTTAACTTTCAAGGGTAGAGAGATTATTTTGCATGCCTTCATTTCATCACACCTGAATTGCTGCAACCTGCCTGAACCAAAAAATGTATTTATCGGCCTTACAGGAGCAGCTCCCACATTTTTAACCAAGAGATGCAATCATATTATTCAACTCATATCACCTCTGACGGTATATTTTATAATAGAGTTTAAGATTTTTATAATTAGCTTCTACTCTCCATATATCCTCTCTCCCTGTAGCACCAAACAGGGTAGTACATCTTTGGGATCTTTGGACAGAGGTCTTTTGTCTGTTTCAGAGGCCTGGCTGACAGCTCAGCCAGACACAGACTTTGCAGTCGGAGCCTGTGAGGCTGTAAAACACACTGCCTGACAAACCCGGGTCAGCTGAGTCAGTGAGCTCTTAAAGTCCCTTTCCAAGCTATACATCTCTGGCTAGCTTAAACACATTGCACACTTCAAACAATGGCAGTGTCAAAAATGAAGTCGAGTGGTTCACTGTCTCACGGTGATTTTAAGTGTTTTCTGTCTCACAAGATAAATAACTGTTAAATAACACACACCACATTGTTGTGGGTGACTGTAGCTCATTTCCTTAGTGCTGTCTCCTGCACCAAGTTTGTGTTAACTTAAATAACACTTTGCACTCTAGATATACTGTGGCATGTAAACCTTCGTGCACTCTGACATTTATATGTCTCGTAGTTATTGGGGTCAAATGAAGGGTGGATTTTCCTTTGGGAGTACAGATGCTTGTTTGATTAGTCAGGACAGGTTACGTCAACCCAGAATTTCCTCAGAACTGGCATCCATCAACTTAATTCACTCATGTGGGTTTAACATTGACAGGACCTTTACAGAACCGTAGATATTACTGTTTAACCTGATGGTATGTGCAGGAAATTCTGTGTAGCCTTTTTTTTAAGAGGCTGTAAGTGGGACCAGTTGGCTGACCCTGAAAACCAGGGGTGGTGGTGGCATGTTGATCAACAAGCAATTCTAGGGCTCTCATGATGTTTGTGATGCAGAGATGTTGGCATTTCATTCTTGTGACACCCACAGCTTTACTGGCAGAAAAAAATATTTTAACACAAAAGCTTCGGCGATGCTTCAGGCTGGGGTTAGGGTTAGGATATTTTAGGATTAGATATTTTATTCTAAGGTTGACATATTCCTCAAGTTAACTAAATAAAATAAGTAATTTCCAAACCACAAAAAATGACATGTTCACATTCATTTGACATGGCTTTCTTGCCTTTAGGGTTAGTCTTAGGTGCCAAAGACTTCAGCATTAAGACCCTACAGGGAAATTTTGTAATCAAAGCTTTTTTTCCCTGAGAAGCAGCAGCAGGATAAATCCCCCACGGACAAATCTGGGAAGACTGGGCAAGTGATAGGAAGTTTGATGCCGGACTCATCAGCATGAACATACTAAAGTCAAAGAAACAATTAAATTTCATTTTATTCTGACCACTTAGGTGTGATGCCATTTTGAAATCTGTCCAGCTGATGAGATTAGCTGATTTCTTAACAGCAAACAACAACAGCAAGGAAATTATGAGTGAGCGTGTGTGAATGTTTAGAAAAATAAACTGCATGTGTGTGCATGCCAAAGAGTAATCCTTCTGACTGACTCTATTGTTTAAGAAAAATATAAAATGAAATTTGAAGAAGAGGAAGAGGTCGGTGTGGATGGACAGATGACTCCACCACACCTCAAAGTTGAAGAAGAGAAACTGTTGTTTGGTTCCTGTTTCCAAACCCCAGTCAGAGTTGATTTCCTTCAACTATCACCAAAATGGTTCTTTAAAGATCTTTTGAAAATCATGATGATTCATTAAAGATCTTTTGGAAGTCATGATGATCCTGTAGTCTTGATTAAATTACCATGATCCTTAACCAAAAATGTAATTTTGTGACTAAACAGAGACATTATAAGAAGGTAAATCCATCACTTGAAGCATTTTGAATAGAAGTGTTCGTATTGCCAGAGATGTCAGTTGTATCCTGGCACTTCACCCCAAAACCAATCTGCTGCACAACAGATTAGTCAGGGACGGTATCTAACGAGTTGTGTTGCAACTGTGGACTGAACCATAAAAGAAGTTATTGTGTAGTTAAACCTTGTACATGTGTAGTAGAAGCACAGCTTGTTGGGGAAAAAGGGGGATTTTAAACCTAATTTTTGTTGCAAAGTTAGTGATTTTTTTCAGCATTTTCAACAGCTTTGAATGGCAGATCATAATGTGCAGTTTTTTGTGCCCCAGTGATAATTAGAAGCGAAGTTATGAGCCTCTCCCCTTTTTTTTTAGATAGGGGCCCTTGTGTGGTTATTAGCTGTTGCCAAAATGCCAAGTAGCTGCTTTGTAAGTCAAATGAAATCCACCCGCTGGTTCAAAACATGGTCATAAAGAGCCGATGTATCATATTGTTTAGGCTCAGCAAGGTGATTTGTAATAGAAAAATTAATCTTTGTTTAAGTCAAAAATGTGACTGCTCAATTTAAGAGTTTCAGTGGCACATTAATTTTCTTGAAAAATGAAAAGAGTGTAGCGTTACACTTATACGCACTGGCACTTCACTCAGGTTTTATGGCATGCAGTCAGATATTCATATGAAGCAGGAAAACACCAAAATGGCAGTTATGTATTTGTAACTGACTTGGAAGAGAATAAATGTCTTTCAAAAGAATTGGCTTGGTTAAGTCATGATATTATGTAAAGCCTTGTGTTTATTTGAAATGCATCATTCTGTGTTAGTTTGTAAAGTCTGATGTAATGTGTCAGACATTTTCTGGATAACAAGTTGTTATTTGTGTGTAGTGGCCATCATGCTCATTTGCATGTGGTGAGCGCCTGTTGAAAATCCACCGCTACCTGACTTGACCTGTTTGTTTTGCTGCTTGGTATGGTATTATGGGCGCCACCATCCTGCCACCCCTATCCTGAACTTGGTGTGTGTGTGTGTGTTTGTGTGTGTATTCATGTGTGAGACAGAGAGAGAGAGACATTTCCAGTAAATCAGCTGACTTTACCAAACTGTCTTTTTCTTTTTTTTTCTCTCTCCCATTGGTTGTTGCAGACAGACCTTTGCCTACACACACATGTACACACACACACACATGCACACACACACACACACACACAGACTCAGAGTTGCATACAAGCCAAGCCCAGCAGTCCTCATGTGGTTTACAGAAAGTCAGCTGACTTACTATTTTATTACCTATCTATCTATGTATTTGATCTCTGCTGCCAACACCTATAGTACACTCATAATCTGGCTTGATCTCACACACACACCCACACACATGGATGTGCCTGAGTGAAGGCAAACAAGCATCCTGTATTTACAGAAGAATCACAGGTAAACATAATTTGATTACACTAAACATAAAAGTTAGCATGAATGAGGTCTCCGTTATCTCCATCAGCGGCTGTGCAGTATTTAGATCCTTTGCTTTAGTAAAAATAACAATACATAACTGTAAAATAAAACTCCACCACAAATAAAAGCCATACTTTGAAAATGTTTCATAGATTAAAGTATAAGGAATAAAAGTTACAATGAGCTCATACAGGATGAGTCTAATATGAAGTAAACTCACCTGCATTCATTATGCAAAATCTTCATCTTGGAGGTAATTTGAATAGCTGTCATATAAATGTAAATGAGTCTAAAAGAAAACTGGTTTGTAGTCCAGTACTTGCAAAGAATTGGATTACTCAAGTAAAGTAAAAGTACTTAAAATTTTTACCCTATCATATGGCTTTGATTGGTTTTCCCGTTGTGTCTTCAGTATTCATCTTTTGCATTCTTAACTCTCCTTTAAGCTTAATGCATAAAACATACAATCAATACACAGAAACATTTCACAGATAATACATTTAAAGAGTTCCTTTCAGAGGAGTATCATGGCTCTAATCTAAAGAGAACATCCTCATTTTCAGGTTTGTCCACGTCAGTTTTATTGTAGAAACTGTAACCAATATAACTTTGATTGTGTAGCACCTATTGTCACACAGTTTAAAGTGCCTCGTAAAAACATGTAAGACATTAATGAAAATTTAAAGCTAATAAAATACAGATATATTACATAAAATAAAACATAAATACTAAGTCAGTTAAAGCCAGTTTTATGTTTCTTAAAAGAAACTTGGAACATTGACAGAAAATACAGGAATAGGTTGAAGGGCAATTAGCTTCACAGTTTAATTGTTTTAGCTAAATTCTGAATGTAGCAAGTTACAAATAAACCAAATGGGAGAAAACAAAGGCCTGACTACAATATGATGCCAGACAAATTTTGAAAAATGCATCTCAACTGATTAAAACAGGTCTGAAATCTGTCTTGTTTTTGGTTGTGCTCATTCTGATTACTTCTGCTCTTAATTATCCCTCTACGCTCTGCTAAAAATAATTTTTCAACTGTCAAAAACCTTGACCCAACTATCCTACGTTATTTGGCTAACAACCTTTTACAACCACATTTATATTTTAGATTGGCTTCGGTCTGCGTGTTGACCTGAATTTCCAACAGGGACTTGAATATCCTTCATCAAGAGCCTTCCTTTTTTTTTCAAATGACCTGCCAGTGTAACTGAGCCAAAATAAATCCAGATCAATCACCATTATCTAAAGTCATCTATAAAAAAATAACATAAAAATTAAGAACAGGAAGTTTTCATTGCAGAATAAGTATTGACCCCATTGGATTCTTCCCGTTTCCTGCAGAGTCCAGAGATGCTCAGCCACCTCTCCTCCATTTGTCACCACCTGAAACAGCTCCGGTGTTTCCCGTAAATCAGCTGCCTCATTGTAACGATTAGTTTCTCTCTTACACACAGACTCTCTCTCTCATTCTGTCATTGTCCTTCCATCTCTTTGTAAGACACACACCCAAAAATCACAAGTATTTTAACAAACATTCATGAATCAAATGAGTCTCATCAGGGTGATCCTTTTTACTCTCAGCTAAGCCTTCAGGAATTCAGATGCAACCAAAACACCACAGGGGTCCAGCATTCTCCATGGCTTGCGTATAGATCAGTCGTAGATTTATTATCCCTACATTAGTTGGTATCAGGATATGCAGTCGGATGTTGAATCATGGATTCACCGTCATAGCTGTTGATTGAGTCAAACTTGAGTGATTATGTCTGACATACTT
>JAPZDZ010007983.1:0-15232 GCA_029783805.1 Acanthurus tennentii | reverse complement strand
TTGGTTTTTCGTCGTTTAGGCGGGCTCTTGGCGGAGTCACGCGCAGGCTAATGGCGGCGCCCAGGACGAGATTTTTTTAGGCTTCACTTTCACTCAGGCAGAAACCAACGGGGGACGTCACGGAGGGTTCGTACGGTGTTTTATACAGTCAATGGTGACGTCACACTTGACGTGAAGTGAGGATCACAAAGCAGCGCCACACAGTGCACTCTGGGTAATGTAGTTTAGGTGTCATGATAAATTGCCAAGAGGAACTCTGATGTGGAGATCAGGCAGGACAGGTTACCAAGAACCTGAGAAGAGTCCCGATGCGCTTGAGGACAGTGGCGGAGTCGCATACCGGAGCCAAAAGACACCAGGAAGCCTCTTCATGTCTGTTTCACACACTTAATTTTTCTGTTAATATTTTGTTGCTGTTGTTCTATTTGACGAAACTTTTTTTGTAACCATTTGAATGGGAGAGAGAATTCAGGTTACCTTGTTCTTGCCTCATAGACCAATCAGCAGCCGGCACACCTGGATGTCACACCTGCCTGGTGCTACAGCAGCAGCCAGTATCCGACCTGTGATTGGCTGTTTTTGCTGTTACTCTGATTACTCTGTGAGCTCCGTCAAAGACTCGCTGGCTGCTTGTGCAGGTGAGTCCAGGCTGCGACCAAGTGTTTGTATTCACCTGGATTCACTGACCTTTGACCTTTAGCTGCTTACCTGGGTGTTCCTGACTGAAGCTCACCTGTTCTCCTCTTACAGTGGAACCTGGTGAAGCTCAGGTGTGTCAGGTGCTGTTTAACTTCCTTCAGCTGATAAAGAAACAGATGATATGACAAACTTTCACATCATTTCTTTACAGCTTTTAATCTCCAGTGTGCAGGATTTAGTGCCACCTAGTGATGAGTTTGTAGAATTACCACCAGCTGAATACCCCTCCCATTCCAAGCGTGTGGTGGAGCCATGAAACCTGCAGATATGAGTTTGTTTTGTCCGTTCTGGGCTTCTGTAGAAACATGGCGGACTCTGTGGAAGGACCTGCTCTCTCTGCAGGTGTGCAGCCTCACTGTGAGGTAACAGAGACACAGTCATTCTTAGGTTCAGGTGATTACACACTGAAACCATAATTATTATCGTTATTTCCGTCTCTGTCGTTCCTCTACATCCTGGACTTTTGGTGCTTCCGGAAACACAACCTGAAGCAGCTGGAGTCCGACGCTAAACGTCTCCATCAGTCAGTTTTTTAATTTTGTTGGTATTTGTGGTTGTTTGTTTACATCATGTAGCATCGCTTCAAGTTGGTTTACAGGTTCGGATCGTTCTGGATGCTCCAGTCTCAGTCAGATGATGCAGACAGATAAACTCATACAGTGTTTGATTAAACAGATTCTGGTCTTCCGTCTTCACATCCAGCTGCTGCCGGTTGTTCTCAGTTTGTTTTAAACATGTTTGATATTTGCGATGATTCCTGAGCTCCAGCGCTCACAGGGTTCGGTGCTTGTTTGTCCAGTGTTCAGGTTTCTGCTGCTCCCCGACTGTCAACATGTTTTTTTTTATTTATGATCAATCATTAACACTTAAGAGTAGAAATTTCTGATTTTGCCTTCTTGGAAGAATCATGAAGAAAATAAAAAGTGTGAGGAGATCTATGCTGCAGCGATGCTTTTATTGTGAAACACGTATCCATCATATGTTAGTATTTATTCTAAGGTATGAAATTCTTCAGTAATTAACATTTAAATCAGATTGAACTGACTGACCACACGGCAGGTGATCTGTACCTGCATGATGTGTTAAACCCAGAACAGGTGAGAGCGTTTTACTCTCCTGAACCAAATTAGACAAACCAGTTAGGACAGAACACATCAGCCTCCAGGACTATGATGTCACATTAAGTCATGTGATGTCACATGATGTCATGTGATGTCACGTGATGTCATGTGATCGGTGATCACAGCCTCGTTGGTCAGAACGACAAAGAAACTTATGAGACTCCTCTGGTTTTCAGAAACAGTGGACGATTTTGTTCCTGATAAACATTTTGGTGCCTCCTCAGTTTTAACAAAACAAAGAAGTCCTGAACTCTCAGATTCTTTCACTGAAAGAGTCATCAAGTCCAGAGATAATAAAACGGGACTCTGATCCGGATCCACATGTGATCCTGATCCAGATTCAGATGACAGACGTATGAAAACAGAAGGTCCCCACTCCGACCACGACACCTGTACCTGTTGTATCAACACACATGTCATGTTGTTCTCATTAGCCCCCCCCTCCGGTCGTTGTATTCTGAGAGTTATGAGGCACCCCCCTCCCCCTCGTGGTGTCCGTAGAGGTCTGCGAGCTTCCTGAACTTTGGCCCGCACTCTGACAGGAAGTCGTAGCTTTGCTCGGGCTCTGACGAGTTATTCGAGTTCAGTGAGCTGAGGGACTCGGCGGCTGACCAGCTGCCCTCGAAGGCGTAAGTCTGCAGAGAGTCATATGGGGGCGCCGTCAGGTCCAGGTCTGCCTCCTGCAGTCTGTCGCTGATGAACTCCTGGACCAGCCTGCTTTTATCTGTCCTGAACTCTGGAGTTTTGGTGAGAAGACCCGAGTCTTGGTGGGTTCGTTGTGTTTTGTTCAGGTGCCTCAAAGCGAGCATGTTGAAAGCCTCGGTGTCTTCCTCACCTCCACCTTCATCATCATAGCGAACAATATTCTCACGAATGTCACGCTCATCATCCGTAATCAGAGGCTCCTTCCTCCTCTGTCTGACGGCAGCCGTCACCATGACAACACCTGAGGACACAGGAAGGTGTGAGCTTTCACGTAGATTAAGGGGAATGTAGCCGTGATGATGATGATGATGATGATGATGATGATGATGATGATGATGATGACTCCGGTCTTACCCAGCAGAGTGAGGATGGAGGTGAGGACTGCAGCAGTGGTGGCGGCGCTGAGGCCGACCACCAGCAGAGACGGCGCCCCCTGACCACAGGAGCGGCGGTTTCCGTGGTCGTCACACGTGCAGACGATGATGGACAGAGTGTTGGTGCTGCTGAGAGACGGACGGCTGCCGTCTGAAATCACCACCGACAGGAGGTGAACCAGCTGGTCCTGCTTCAGAAAATCCCCACGACGAGTCAGGACAGACGCCGTGTTGTCTGAGGACAGACGGACGAGAAGAAACATCGGGTGGGAAAAGAAAAATAAACTCAGAAATTAGAGAATGTTTTCAGACCTTTGGCTGTGGAAATATCCCTTGAAACTTACTGTAAAAATCTTTAAAATAATCCAAGAGTGATTCGTTAAGGTGGACCGTTATGTTACCTGTGTACTGTCAACGAGCGCAGGTGTTATGCTAACATCTGATCCTTTGCATTTTTAAAATAAAGCTACGTTTTAGTCGAAGCTTTCTTTACTCCACCTGCTCTGTTACGATGGACGTCACTGCTTATGCTAAACGTCCCCTTCTGTCAATTATTTCACAGAACTGAAAAATTTCTGAAGATTTTCATAAAAACTGCAGAGACGACAAAAGATTTGAAGGTTGAATTATGATTCCATAAAGGTTTAGAGAATCCCAGAATGACACATTCATATAAAGACTGCAAAACAAAATGTTCTTATTACTAAAACATATGAAGAGCTCGTGTCCCTCATTTGTTTCGTATAAATATTATTTATTCATCAAGACTTTTGTCTGACAAGCAGTCAAACAGTCGTGTTCAGACACAAAGCAACGTGAAAATCTTATCAACAGAGTCAGGCATCTTTTGTCTTTATCTTTTTTTGTTCTGTTTTGTGAAAGCTGCACTAGTTCAGTTCTTTGGCCACTAGGGGGCAGCAGAACTTTGAAGTGTATTAAGGTTCTCAGATTGTGCAGGTGGAGCTCCACAGTACAGACATAAGGCCCCTAACTTAAGAGGTTTTGGTCAAACTAAACACTTCAAGGTCAAAAGTGAACCTTCATGTTTAAACGCTGACATAATTTAATGTAATGAAGTAATTTTAATCTAAAATGTGTTCAAACCGCTGGTTCTCCGTGTTCTCAAGCTCAGAGGGAAACACGTCGCTGTGTTTAAGAACACCGGTTGGACCTTCATGATAAGTTATGCTGTTCAGGTGGACGTCACCTTTATTGTCTCTGAGGGTGAAGCTGAGGTTCCCAGCAGCCTCGGCAGTCAGAGAAAACAGGAAGTGGTGTCCATTCTCTGGCTCATCAGGATCAACAGCACTCAAAGTCTCAATGATCTGAGAGGTCAAAGGTCAGCACACACAAGAGAAAGTCAGCTGACACCAAATGGATCAAAAAGAGTTCTGTTTGTTTTGTCCAAACTACAGTTTTGGACTTAATCAACATGATTTCCTGTCTTATTTAATCTGCTGTGGCTGAAAAATTCCTGCAGAGATTTGAATTCAGCTGCAGAACTTCAAACCAAAAACGACAGCATGTCGCCGTCATCGGTCTCCAGCAGAGCAGGAAGCATGTTTTATAAGACTCAGATACCAGACTCAAAGACGGCATCCTGTCTCCGCCTGAGCTCGTTAATCATGTCATGTGACATCTGACTGGGATCAGATTAGCTGAACGGTGATGGAACATTTGGACGCAGATCAGAAACAGATTCAAGCAGATTGCGGCAATGATCCGACACTTTCAACATAAATAAGCCTCAGCTGATCTGAAAAAAGGTCACAGCTGCTGAACCGTAACCAAACGCCAAATGGCGTCCGGCTCAGCGGCGCTCAGGCAGCCCGTCATCCGTTCTGCTCCTCCCTTTGAGTTCATACATGTAGGTTAACTGGACATGAAGAATTACATCGACTCATCACACTGTGTTGGAGCTTAGCATCGCCCTTTGAGCTCAAAACATGACGACAGCTGATGTTGCAAACTTTGTGTCTGTGCAGCTTGAGTTCAACGTGAGAAGGAGCAGAATCTTCTACACGGCGTTTAAAACTCAGCTTGTAACACAGTGATGAGTTCCATGAAGCGCTGCATGAGGTGTTTATCAGGAAGTTCACTGGTCTGTGCACAACACACAGCCGTGCAATGAAAACAGTTGGACTTCTTCAAAATGCAGCACAGTTCACGGATGCCTACACAGATGCCTATATATAGATATATATATATATAAACACACACAGAGGAAGAATTTTGAATTTGCAAGAAGATAAAGCCGGTAAAACGGTCGACGCCTCACAGGAAAACACTGTGCAACAACTTCATCTGTTTGTGCTGAAAGGTGTTTGATTTATCTACAGAAACAACTTCAGACTCCAACTCCGGCTTTTTAAACATCAGTGTTAAGATGGCAGAAATATGACATTAATCATAAAGAGAAGGTAACGTAGCCAACAGTACCCAGGTGATGCTTACCTGCCCACGTTCTGAATTCTCACACACGAATGTTTCATAGTCGAACGCAAAGGTTGGTGCATTGTCATTAACATCAGTCACAGAGACCAGGACCACAGCTTTCCCCACCTGAGACCGATCCACTGACACACACACACATACACACACACACACACACACACACACACACACACAGACACCTATCAGGTTTGTCGTTTTAGCTACTTACACTGTCACAGGAAGTCACCTAAAAAAAACTGCAAGTCAACATCAACATGCACATAAAAGAGGAACTCCACAACCGCGGCCTCAGCTGATGACTGATGACTGGATGGAAACAATGGAAGAGGAAAAACGCTGTTGGTGCTGTTCTTGTTGGATTCAGTGCAGCGATCGATACACTTGATCATAAGCGTAACTGGAAAAGTTGCAGTGTTACGGCTCTGAAACGTCAGCTGTCGCTTGGATCAAAAGTCTCTCAAACAGGAAATATAATGTTCATTCTGATGGTAATTATTCTGAAGAGGGGGCTGTGAGTTGGGGGGTGCTGCAAGGGTATTGTTTGGGACCTCTTTTATTTTCCATTTGCACAAATGATCTACGTTTAATAGTGAATAATGCCGACATTGTAATGCATACAAGGATACATGGAAGTTTATTTGTCATAATACAACAAGTTGTATAATGAAATTAAATTGTGGTTCCCTCTTGATTGATTAATTGATTGTATAAAAAAAGATAAAATTATTGAACATGGAGGAGTGCAGATGGTGCATTAGGCAGTCTCACAGCCGGAGGGAAGAAGCTGCTCTGGGCTGTTACCAGGATGACGGTGAGAAGAAACACTCCTTTCCTTTTTGAAAAGGAGACGCCTACCCAGAAGAAGTACGCCCCCTCTTTTCTCCCTCGTTGGGAAATGTAGAGAGAACTTTTTAAAACATTGAACACAAACGCCGAGCAACGTTATAACATTATAATCCAGGCAGACGGATAAATCGTTCCCGAGTAAAAGGTTGTGTTTATTTCTAACCAACGTAAACGTTTCACCGCACACACAACAAACATCCACGACCTTTGAGGGAGTTTTCCTCAGTGACCACGACTGAGCCATCCCATAATATAAGTGGTGTGGTCAGACAATGATTACAAGCTGAAGACTAAAGACTTGGGATTGGTTCTGCAATGCAAGGTTTTTTTAAACTCCATAATGGTCTCCAGCCAGTTTAGCAACGAAACAGAGCTTGTCATCAGTCTCTGGTTCAGTGGAGCGACGGGCGACTGACTTGGGAGTGAAGGATGAAGCAGAAAAGAAAATGTGCAACACTGTGGTTGAACAAAGAGCACAGGTGTGTTTGTCAATGTGTGTGTATGTCAAGAAGATAAAGCAGCAGCTAATCATATTTATATTTTAAAGAGTGAAACTTTCACCAAAGTAGCTTTAAAGAGAAACTAAACACTGTCAGATTTTTGCTGATATATCAACATTCAAAGTTTTGCTGGTCTCATGTGTGGAAGTCTGACTGTTTCCCGGCACAGCGACTCTCATGGCTGACTCGTTGCAACAAACTTGTCATGAACTCTTCATGTCTGGAGGAGGATCACTAGAGCGACAATAGAAGTGATGAAGTAACTGCAAAAAAAGTGGATTCGGTGCTGAAAGTGAGATGAAGTGTGGACTTACATCGCTCTGTGGCGAGGACGGTGATGTTGTGCAGTGCGATGATCTCTCTGTCCAGAGGTCTGGCTGTCACGATCACTCCTGAGCTGCTGTCGATGCTAAAGTAACGTTCCACGTCTGACTTCCTGTCTATGGAGTACCTGTGCACAGATTTAACACTGTTAAAACACTGCGGCTGACTCTGCTCACCTACGTGTTGATGTTGGTACCTGATGGGGCTGTCGGTGGCATCGGGGTCATGAGCTAAAACTGATCCCACATCAGTTCCTACTGCAGCTGCCTCAGAGATCGCCATCCGACTGACTGCGAAGGAGAAGATCGGGGGCTCGTCCACGTTCTCCACCAGCACACGAACTGTTGCCACATCGCTGAACGGACCCATCGTAAGAAAATGAGCATCTACGTAGCGATTGGACGCCTCCACGCGCAACATGTAGCTTGACTTTGTCTCAAAGTCCAGACTCTGTAAGAGGGAAGGACTAATATAACAATTACTTTGCTTCTTCTGAGGAAATAAAGCTGAAATCTTGACAGCATCATGACTTTATTATCTCACCATGCAAAGACACAAGCTCACTCTGAGTTCTGGAGTCCTGGCTTTTCAGGACGTGATGCATGTCACTAAAAATATGTTTCTGAGCTCTGAGCAGTTTGTTTTGGGATCAGGAATAATGCATAATGTTGTCTTTGCCTGCATCACCGATACAATCGGAATGAAAAACAGGCTGGGCTGGTGGCCGACAGTCCTCTGGGACTCCGAGCACTCAGATACAAAACACCGACCGAACGGGCCGAGAGTTCAGAGCTGCTCATGTTCACAAGAAATGAGCTTTTTCTAAAATCTCAAATAAGAAACTGATGATCAGTAGCTTCTGTAATGTGTCCAGTACTTGTTACAAGAAAACAAGTATTTTTAAAAGAAACCAGTACATGCTACTAGCAAACCAGTGCCTGCCACAAAAAGCAGAACCTCTTACAAAGAAAGAATGAGGAAACCAGCCCCCTAAACGAAGAAACCAGCCCCCTCTCTAAGGAAACCTGTGCTTTCAGCAAAGAATGCAGCTGCTTCTGTAACCAGTACCTTCTGCAGTGTTGTATACTTGATATAAAGACATCAGTACCTTTTGTAATGTGAACAGTCCTTCCTGTGTCATTGGATCTGTAATGATCCTGAACGTCCCCAGTCCGTCTCCATCCAGGATTCTGTAGTCCATCTCAGCGTTTGAACCAACATCAAGATCCAGAGCTTTGATTTTGGCGACCACGGATGAAACCGGTGCAGACTCGGGAACGCCGAACTGGTAGCTCTCTATGCAGAGACACACAGGAACACACAGGTTTGGGGAAAAGATGTTATTTTGTCTTTACTCTAACTGCTGGTAACCAGCTTCGTCAGTAGGCGACTGAAGAAACCTGCTGGTCTGATCCGTCGGCCCTCAGTGGGCGTCATGCCTACAGAGTTCAGACTTACTGCGGGGAAAGCGTGGCGGGTTGTCGTTGATGTCTGTCAGAATCACAGTGACGGAGGTGGTTCCTGACAGACCACCCATCTGACCAATCATGTCTTTGGCCTGCACAACCAGCAGGTGGCGCTCCTGCACCTCCCGGTCCATGTCGGCAAGAGCTGTGCGCACTACACCTGCAGCACAGGTGAGACTCAGGTGCATTAAACACAACTACCTCAACACTAAACTTGATCACAAACAAAACACCAAATGGGCACATAACATCAGTTAGCTTAGCATAGTCAGAAGCCCCCCCCCCAAAGTGCATGACTCTGAAACGCTCAGATTTTTCCATAAACGTAAACAGAAATGAAACAAATACTTGTGCTTTTAAATATTTACTTTGCAGCTTCTGAACTGTAACCTTTGGAAGTTCTGCTTGTGACACTAAAGTGACTTTAACCTTGTAAAGGGGAAACCGTTTCTCATTAGGATCTGAACTTTTTTTGGTTTCACCTGATTTAGTGAAGCATTAGCTTGAAACCAGTTGTTTTTTTTGTGTCAGTCCTTAAACGCATCAGGCTGAAGGTTGATTTCTGTGATGTTTTTCAGTCTGATGCAGGAAGTGAAAACATCATGTGACCTCTGACTGATTCTCAGCAGATGATACTGAGGTCACATAAATGGATGACTTAGAGCAGAGGAGGCTAAAGCTGTTTATAATCAAATAATCCTGACACACACACACACACACACACACACACACACACACACACACTGAGTCTCTTTTAATCTGTCGCTCAGCAGAGGAGGATGAGTTCATTCATCTCATCTCTGTGAACCATAAACATCTCAGGATCATCCACAGGTTGGGGGGGGGTGAATACAGCTGTCAGTGTGAGGAGACGGTCGGAGCTCAGTTCAGTTCACAGGATTAAAAACTCCGATGTTTCCGTGTGAATTTCTTAGTTTGTGAAGCAACAGACAGAAAACACATTTCATAGTTTTGTTTCATCTTTGTGTTGATTTCTGGCGTCACTAATCTGTTAAAGTGTGTTTGGGTTGAATTTTTTCATCCTGTCATTTAAGTCACTTTGTATTATTATTATTATTATCATTATTATTAATGATTAACCTGCTGATGATGATAATAACTCAGTGTGTAACTTCAGTGTATCTCAGGGTGTGTTTGTGCTCTCAGGTGTGCTGTCTCAGGTGATGTGCTGCTGTGTTCACAGGTTGCATTCCAGTGTTGTGTGCAGGTGTGGGTGTCTCACCTGTCTTTGGCTCCACAGAGAAGTATGGCTGACCTTGCAGGATGCTGTAAACCAGTCGGGCAGAGTTTCCATAAGTTGGATCATCAGCATCTGTGGCCACCACCGTCACCACCGACGTACCTGTGCAGACACGGTTCAAAGTACAACTTTATGTGACAGAAAAGAGAGAAAGAGGCTGCAGGCCGTCTGCGTTTGATGCTGCTTTAAAAACTCCTGAAAGACACAAAACAAGTGAAACATTCAACCTTGAAGGTTACAAACGACACGAAAAGAAGAATTCAAAAGAACAAACAGAATTAAAGAAGCATTTCAGAGCATAAATGTAAACAATAACAACACAGCATCAATCTGATTGTCAGGCTTTGCATTTGGAACAATCCCATCACTCTAGGAAAAAACTTGTAATATTGATCTTATTGATCTTTGCAGTTCTTATGAGCTGTGGAAACATGATGATTTGTTAACTGTTTTTGATCCCAAATAGCTTTCGATGCGGCAGATTTGGGATCTCTTTTCCTGGAGGATGAACCAGTGCATCCTTCGCTAAAGGAGGACAGAAAGGCAGCATTCAGAAAATAACAGCTTCTGCTTTCGGGTTATTTTATTCAGCCAAAACCTTCTTCGACCATGAAAATGCAATGGATGTGCAGCTGCAAGCTGTGGTCAGCTGGCTGTTTTCACCCCTGACTTTCTCTCTGTTTGTTTCTGTTTGTCTGTACTTTAATTTTCTTTATAATTTGTAAAAAAGATAGTTTCTGGAAACAACTCTTACATGCTCCTTCGTGCAGCCTTTGCAGCCTTGAACCTGGTTTTGACAGACAGCAGATTAGAATCGAACCTCCTCTTACTTGTTGTTTTACGTCTTTAGCTTTTAAATATTTGCCGTCTGAAACGATCTTCAAATAAACGGACTCCTTTTGTCAGCATCCTTCGTTCGGACTCACCTACAGGAGACCTCTCCGCCACCCTGGCAGTGTACGGTCCATCCAGGAACTTGGGCTCATTGTCGTTGATGTCCTGGACTTTGATGATGAACTGGGACTCAGGTTCCACCGGCAGGTTGGTCTCTCGGTCTCGTGCCTGAGCTCTCAGGGTGTAGTATGCCTGCTGTTCCCGGTCCAGCCTCTTGGAGGCATGAATGTCCCCTGTTTTTTCATCAATGGTGAAGATGGACATCGCTCCTTCACCATTCAGGACATATCTCACCTGACCATCTCCTTTATCCACGTCAGAGTGAAGCTGCAGGGACCAGAGACCAGCATGTGAACAACAACCAGGTAAACCAGCAGAGGGAGGCGGCTCGGTCACAGGAACAGCGGAACAGCTGGATCCTTCAGGATGAACCCAGTTTACAGCGAAGACTGAGAGAAACTGTTAGAACAACAGCTGGAGTCTTCATCACTGGACATTTTTACAACAAATATTCAGCCTAACTAACCAGCTGTGTAAACCCAACACACACACACACACACACACACACACATTCATATACTGGCTGGTTGAATCAATGAGGCTGTTGACAAAAACACAGACAATATGTTGGTGATCTCCCAGAATGCCGCAGGGTGGTCTGTGACAGATCGACCAATCAGAGACCAACTCAGATCTGAAAGAACAAAACGAGACGAAGGTCAACGACCTCACGAAGGTGTGACAGGCTGAAAACATGGAGGCAAAGAGTGCAGCTCCTTCCTGTAATGACTCCAAGTGTCCAGCAGGTGTCGTGATTTAACATGATCCCAACAAATGAATATGACAGAAAGAGTCGGGACTCTGACTTCTGATCATGATTCTAAGTGATCAATTACTGATCAATGAGTGTGTAGCTGTCGTTAACAGAAATCAGTTCATGATGTTAACTTTATTTGTACCTTCCCGACGTACAGCGGCTCGTCTCCGGCGTACTCCTCCAGGACGAAGAACTGGTTCCACACCCAGCTCCTCCTGCTCCTCCGGTGGTCACCGACGGCTCCTGCTGCTCCTCCTGCTGCTCCTCCTGCTGCTCCTCCTGCCGCTCCTCCTGCTGCTCCTCCTGCTGCTCCTCCTGCTGCTCCTCCTGCCGCTCCTCCTGCAGCTCCTCCTGCCGCTCCTCCTGCTGCTTCTCGTGCTGATGCTCGACAAAGAAGCACTGAATTCAGGGTCATCGCCTCACAGCCGCGCTCCTCCAACTGGATGAACAGACTGAGCACGCTCAGAAACCTGAAACACTTCATCTCTGCCTTTGAAGAAACTGTGGAGATGTCGAAGTCTTCGGTGAAGAAACGTTTACCTGTCCAACAAAGAGACTGAAACTGTCCAACAAAGAGACTGAAACTGTCCAACAAAGAGACTAAAACTGTCCACACAGGACATCAGACAAAAGAACTGGAACCGTCGAACATGCTGGTGTCCCAGAGTTCAGTCTGCCAGGTCCACCTTTGGTCCAGGCTGCATGTGAAGATCTGGTTCCTCTGTGCCACAAACACCTGGAACAGTGATAATAATCCATAGTTTCTGCAGGTTTCTTCAATCAGGAGCTGAGCTGTCTGCTCTTGGGATTATTTGATGACATTTGGAAAAGCAGTTGTGAGAAAAAACATGTAAATATGCAACATGTAATATAATATAATATAATATAATATAATATAATATAATATAATATAATATAATATAATATAATATAATATAAAATAAGGAGTCACTGTGACTTTAAAGTAAAAACAGATGAAACATGAAAACATGACGACGTCTCTTCACTGCAGTTTTCTTGAACAGTTTTTAGATTCAGGTAGAAATGAAGTTTCTCTGTCATGATTGTGTTCATTAGTATGTTTCATTATTTTGTTTTCTGCATTTTCATTCAAATTAATTCAACAAACACCATCTGATCACTTTATCGCAGCACGATCTAAACACAGCTCTTCTGTGTGAGGACGGAGGAAGCAGCAGATTGGATTTTAATGAACATGTCAGCTGTGTTTCCTCTCTGCAGACAGAATTAAACTCAGAGATTTTTCACTAAAGTACAGTTTGAGATTTAAAAACTGAGATAAAATGAGGATTCTTACCGTCCGGCTGCTGATCTGCAGGTCGTCTGATCGCAGAGGGAAGGATGAAGTCAGAGACGAGCAGGCTGACGCTCTGTTTGCATCCTGCTGCTGTCGCTCATCCCTCCTTATAAAGACCTCATTCACTCTGGTGGGGGTGGGGGTGGGGGTGGGAGGGAGGGGTCACATGAAACGTTGGAAATGTTATTAATGCTGCTATCAGGTCTGTGTGTGTGACAGAGAATCATCTGGTTCAGAAGAAGAAAAGCTCCACTGTAGTTTGTGTCGCCAACTTTTACAAGTTAAACATTTAAAAGATTTAAAACGAACAAATAAGCAACAACGAACCTGCAGGCAGGTGAAGTGAGTGTCACACCTGCAGACGAGCGGCGGGACGTGAAATCCAAGCAGAGGGACTCTGGCAGAAAAAGGTCTTCATCGTTTGGACGGCCTGAACTCTTTGTTCCTCTGGTTTCCTCCAACACAGAAGAAGAGATCTTTCTGCGGTGGTCCGTCAACATCCAGACCCTCATCAGTAAACCGTTTCCATGCCAACAGTGAGAGGAGACCTGAGCCCCCTGCTGGTCGGAGTGATGTAGTGCTGAGAGTGAGTCCTTAACATTAAGACTTGTCATGTGACATGAAGCTCAGGAAGCTGGAAGCCAATCAGAAGCTTCGTCTGAAGTTTTCTCTGCACTAAAGGTCAGAGCCGAGGAGGAGGTCGCCTCCTGCAGGTGTGTGTGTGTGTGTGTGTGTGTGTGTCAGCGTTACAATAACAAGCCTTACCCTCTTGATGAAAAAATTTATTTGATATTTTATCTATAAATAATTTTTTTTTGTGTGAAAGAAAGAAATGATTGTGAGTCCGTTTTCTTCATCACTCCGTCTCTGTGGACGAAGAACTCTGAGAACCTGAAGAGGATCGATGGAGGACGGGACTCAGCGGGAGTTCGACCTTTCCATCGGACAGCAGGACGGACGAAGACCAGGGGGGCCGCAGGACGCCGCCCAGCAACAAGAGAAGAAGAAGAAGAAGAGTGTGCGCTCAGGCAGACAGACACTTACATCACTTTACAGTCTAACGTGTTGGGAGATCCGGTCTGAGACGGACCCAGCAGGTCGGTTCCTGTGGGTGAGGGGGTGGCCGGGCATGTGAAGGCGGGAGAGCTCAGGGACCCCTGGTGGACAGGTGGGGAAGCGCAGGTGTGCCAGGATTCACAGACACTCAGAGCGGATGAGAAGATCAGATTTGATGTTTCTTGTTGTTTTCTTTCATCTTTTATTTTCTCACATCTGAAATCGATGTTTGCAGTTGTGATCGACGAGCTGCTGGAAGCCGTCAAAGCGTCTCAGCTGGAGGTGGACGAGTCAGACCTTCATCAGATGTTTCATTGATCAAAGAAGAAAGAGAGCAGAGAATTCATTTCACAGCAGGTTGTTTTATCGGTTTACGGACAGAAGACGACCGCGGCTCCAGGCTGATAAACTACTCTCACTTTAATTATCTAATGATCCAAAAACAAAGTCAGCTGATCGATCGTTTGTTTGTTTTTGGATCAAGACTTTTCTGCTGATCAGAGGAACAGACGACTCACTTTCATCATTCCATCAGATCTGTGATCAGCCCACACACACACACACACACACACACACACCTTCACACACACACACTCACACACCTACACACACACACTCACACACACACACACACACACACACACACACACTGATGAGTCTCAGGTGTTCTGAGCTGCAACAGCCTGCAGCTGATCTGATCTCAGGTGTTCACACGAGGTAAATCATCTACAGCTGCAGGACACACACACATCATACACACACATCATACACACACACCATACACACACACATCATACACACACACATCATGCACACACACATCATACACACACACGGGAAACAGAAACGCAGAGAAGAAGAAGAGTAAAGATGCACAGACACAAAAAATCTGTGAAAAATACACAAACATGTGAGCAGGAAGGAAACAGGACGTTTCATCAAAACATTTTATTTAGTTGTTAAAAACAGTAAATAATTCGTATGTTTGTGTGGAACCGAACTTTAACTGGACAGGTTTTACTGCATCAGGACAAGTTTGAGTTTGTTTGTAAACTCATCGGACGATCAGCTGGACCAGCATGCACCTGGTCAAAGAGCATGCTGGGAAACGTTCCTGCTGTTTGCAACGTGTCGCCTCAGTGTGTCTGTGTGAAGCGAAGCGACGACGAGCTGATTGTTTCCTGTGACGACCCAGAAAAACACAACAGAGACGGATGAAGGCGACTTCCAGCAGAGTCCTGCAGAAAAACACACCGAACACACCGGAACACACCGGAACACAACCAGTGGAGCTGGAGACACAGAACCTGGGTTCTACCATCACCTCAACACACACACACACACACACACACACACACACACACACACACACACACACACACACACACACACACACA
>JAPZDZ010007847.1:0-15251 GCA_029783805.1 Acanthurus tennentii | reverse complement strand
CTATCTATCTATCTATCTATCTATCTATCCATCCATCCATCCATCCATCCATCCATCCATCCATCCATCCATCCATCATCCTTAAAATACCAGAATATGATTTTAGTCAACATAGCCCAGCCATTTGTACCTGTATACACATTATTTTATGTAACAATGTATTAATTGTGTTGTTTGCTAAAGTAAATTTGTCATTTTCTTCCAGAAGTAGACATTGATGTTTTAAATTGTTCACATAAAAGTATCACAAAGCTGTCTATTACTACTTCCCTACTGACATTGTCATTTCTTTATCAGAGGCTATGCCAATGGACACAGAAGTATATGAGAGTCCATATGCAGACCCAGATGAACTAAGGAGTTCGGCTGTGGATCGCAATCAACTCTTCTTAGAAGATGGAGAACTGGGCTCTGGGAACTTTGGTACAGTGATGAAGGGCATCTATAAGATGAGAAAGTATGTTAAGACACATCACATTACATTACATCTGTGTAAAAATATCTGTGAATGTTCTCATTCATCCAGGTCATAGTTATTTCTGGGCAAATAAATCGAAGGCAACATATTACTGAGTCCAGTTGCCTTCGATTTATTTGAAATAAATTTGAATAAACATTACTCCTCCACTTTCAACATCTAGTATTTAATGCCATAATTATGAATGGCCAGACAACTGCATACTTTTTCTATACTACAATTTTGTTATTATTCTGCTTTTGATAAATTAGAATAATGACTTGCAGTAGTATTTCGAGATTGGGGGGAATGCAAAGCACTAGCAAACTAATTAAATCAGCATGTAAGGAAAAAATAATTAAAACAGCATGTAAGGAAAAAAATATGATTGCAACATATACTTTACAATGTAACTGTTACAATCTACCGAGATCGTAGAATACGACATCTTAGTTCCACAGATCCCGTTTTTATCCTGAACAAATTTAACATAATGAGTGACTACAAACTATTGAATTACATGCCTAATTACAGGTCACAAACAATCACAAAAGCTTAAGCCTTTACAAAAAAAATGTTGCTCTTTGTTTGAAAAAAATGTAGCTCTGCTGCAATTAAACTTGTCCTCCTCTGTAATGTGAACATGCTTATGTCTAGATATGGAAACCATGGGTTTATTCACTGAGTTGATAACCAAAATCATGTGACCACCTAGCCAGATTGCATTTGATAGTTGTAGTACAAGTGTCCACTCATCAAATATTGGCAGAGTATTAACACTTACGCACTTACTTGGTGTTCACTATTTAGGCCAACATTCTAGTGCAACAATAACAGCTGTTACTAAGTTTCACAGTGTAGACAATACAAATCACAACCTGGGTCACAAAATGAAAAAATAAAAAATAGTGATTTTTGAGCAGAAATTTAAGTTCAGGAATATTTTGATACAGTTTGTTGGTATTTCCTTGAATTTCAACACAGTTTCTTTGGTCAATAAGTTAGTCTCAGTCCATTTAGTCTGAGGAGTCTTAACTCGTCAGCAAATCATGCAGTTAGATGTGAGTCTCTGATTCTCCTACTGTATGGCACACTCAAGTGAGGTTAGCGACAGGAAGAGGGAGAAAGAATGGTCTTCTCCTTTGGAAAGACGATCTCGGTTCAACTCTTCTGGTTGAGGAGTTGGTCGAGTTCAATGTTGACTTGCCATCTCCCTCATTAGGAAGAATTTAAAATCTAGACTCTGTTGGGATCTCCAGGGGTCTTAAAAACCTAGCAAAAGTACAAGCCAGAAATGATTCACTCCTGGCCCACAGATTTGGAACTCCGCTCTTCTACTTCATACAGATGTCATATTATTTGTCAATACACTATCATTAGCTTCTGGTTTACGTAGTACTCTTTTCACTCATGTCATCGTTTCTCTGGACTCCTTGCATAAACCAATAAGAAAATTGATTAGTCTATTAATATTTATTACAAATAATATTCAATCAAATAGAGCCACAAGCAGCAATGATCAGGGTTCAAGCTGAAAAGACTAAATATGATCTTCAGTGGAATTTAAAACGCATGCTAGATGAATATATTTCCACGTGGTTTACATGTGCAAGCTGCACATCTTGGGACTTGAACTAGCTTACCCATACTCCTAGAGCAGATGACTTACTCTCTGCACCACGTAGAGGTTGTTTTCTCTATATCTTGTTCAATCTTTCGGCAAAGAGATGTGCAAGGTATGTTTGTGTATTTGCACTTAAAACAGTGACATCACTCAAAATGTTGGTGAGATTTATGATGAAAATTAAATCATCAAGATTAAATTTTAAGACAGATTTTGACTTGTCTCGTAATTCAGATTTGGCAAAATCACTGGCTTTTAAGTCATACCACTTCCCTGGGCCTGCCTTCTCTGTCAGTCAGGTGGCAGCCATTGAGCAGTCTATTTTTGTTGTTTGGCTTGACTGCTGTAATTAAAGATTTTAAAAAATCAAAACAATTTTACTATTTGATATACAATTTTGTAAAAAGTAACACAATATTGTGATCAAATCCAGTATATAGAATATAATTTTTGTTTGATTATACATTTGGCAAAATTAAAAATGTTGTGCCTACAACAGTAACACATTCAATATCAACAAAGACTTGTCTTTCGACATATCTGAATACAATTAGAAACAGATGACATGTACCATCTAAAGAATGTCTCTGTCAAGTTTGGTGGCATTTGAATGAAGATTTGTGGAGACTGGGATGTTAATTAACTATGCATATTTAGAAAACTATAGAATGACAGACCTCTGAATCAACCATAGGTTGCTGTGAGGCAAAGTTTTGTCTTAAATCAGCGGAAGTGTTCAAGAACTCTCAGCTCTCTTGGACATAGTGGTGATTTTTTGTAATTTTTTGAAGTTTGGAGTGATAAATGTCATGACATTGAGATTTTTTGTGATAAGCTGCGCCCATTTTAATCAATAATTACGAAATATGATCTTTTCAAATTTGTGGCATCCCCTATGTGGCACCCTCTATGAGCAATGCGCTTTCACAGTTCAATAAACACTTCTCAAAATTTGTGTAAAGTCTTGTGTTGATTCAAAGAAAAAATTACCATTTACAGCCAATTTTGTTTTAACATATATTTTAGCAAGAGTTAGTCAGTGGCGAAATTATTCATACTTGCCTCAATTTAAAATCCAAATAGTAGATATGTTCAGCTAGGTCTAAAGATCATTCCCACAAAGTTTGGTGCAAATTCATCAAAATCTCTAGGACTAGATTTAAAACATCAACAACAACAACAAAACAGTTTGGGACAAAAAAAAATGGCATCAAATGTTCCATGTGAAAAGGGACAAGACTTATACAGATTCACATCACAGTTTCTTCAAAAATTGCATTTTCTAGTTTTTGATATTATTTTACCCATCTTTTGCAACGCTACTTTTCCAACACCATTCATCATATTCAAATCATTTGAACATCAAAAGATTCAGAAAATTCAGGGCATTATTGTATTCAGCAGGCAGGGCAGTTTGCTCTGCAGCAGGCATCCTAACAAAAACAAAAGGGTTCCAGCACCTTGACACATGGACCCCTGATAATAGAATAATCTAAACAAAACAATATTGTTCCATCACTTTGTGATTGGACCCCTGATTAAAATAATTCCAATTTGATTTTTTTAAAAGCTTAAGTGTTAAATTGAATTTTCATGTATCCTTCAGTGTGGCACAGATTGAAACTGAAATACAGTTCTTGACTTTGTACAGTGCAAATTTGACAATCAGTAATTTTTAACATGCATTGCTTTCTCGAGTTATTTTCACATAAAAGTGTTGCTTTTTGCTGTAAATGTTTTTGCATATTCTTTATTACCTAAGTAGGTGAAAGGTGATTAGTCCATTCTGTGTAGAAGCAGACTCATATGATGCACTTTGCCCCTTTGAGGGAACACGCATTTTGTAAATAGAGCAGCGAGGAAGTATTCTGCTATGTTGATAAGTAGTTTATCAGAGACATTATAATAAAATCAATTAGAATTTTCTGTTTCTTTATCACATGTTGACCGTTTTTACATCATGACTATTGAGATAATTAATTATTATAAGGTTTTACTGAAGATATCATGTCCTCATTGTATCCAACGGCAATACAAAGTTCTGCTGTAAAGCTTATAGGTAAGTTGTTGGCATTGGGCCTTAATGGGGTGAAATTGAAATGAATAATAATGATAAAGTGTCATGCTACATAACATTTTATGCAGGTCAGATTCTAAATGTATTGAGCACATACTTTATTTGTCCCCCTGAAAACACAAATGAAATTAAAGCTGCAAGCAGCGTTGGTCAAGCCCTCGCACTCTGGCCCGTCCGGGTAGTTATCCATTGCAAGTGTAGACAATTAATCAATTTTTAAGGTACTTAGGTCAATTTGAAAAAATCAAGAGCTGTTATTTTCAAATCCATACAAACTTTTCTTATTCTGGTAGGAATGGTCGTTCTCTTTCATTCGGCATAGGTTTTAAAGCAGTCAGACTTTTACTTTAGACTGCAGGGGCATCAGTTTGACACAAGTCTCTTTTTTTTCCCATTGACTTTTATGGGGAGACATGGACAAGGTTGTGTTGCAAACATAGTTTGAGCTACAGCCTTTATTAAAATTTTAAATGGGTCACAAGATTTGGATCTATAAATCTTGTATTTACATCATTTTGCTATCTTGTACAGTTTTTCAGTAATTACAGTTTTAGTTTTATACTTTTTTGTGCTCTCTGTCAGATTTTATAATGGGTGTGTATTGCGGAATGTCCCGGTGCTTAGAGTGTGTCATGTGACCAGGACAGTTGGAAAAGGGAGAAAATCAGGATAACAATTTTGGAAAAACTCCTCACAGATCCCACAAACTTTTTCAAATCTACACAAACTTTTCATATTCTAGTAGGGTTGGTCGTTCTCTTTCATTCGGCATAGGTTTGAAAGCAGTCAGACTTTTACTTAAGACTGCAGGGGCCTCAGTTTGACACAAGTCTCTTTTTTTCCCATTGACTTTAATGGGGAGACACCAACAAGGTTGTGTTGCAGCTCCAACTTTAAGGGCTTATAAAATCCAAACGATTCAAAAAACAACGAAATTCCTCTAAATTCTTGATAAGCACTGTGTCCTCAGACATCTATCAGCTTTTGAAGGCATTACCATATATGCCATTGTAGTCAATCATTTTTGTTCAAAGTGAAATTTTAGGTGTCAATTTTATTTTGAAAATCAAGTAGCGGACTTCCTGTTGATTTTAGGTCAGGGGTACCAGCGCGTGATTTTGGTTTGGGTTTGGTCTCTCTATCACATTCCTGTGGGCGGCAGTGGCTGTTTGAAGTATGCCTAGGTGGCGCTATAGAGCACATTTTTAGACTGAGGGGGTCAGTTTTTCCATTTTATCAAATTTTTCGCCAGACCTGGTGTGCTTCCCAAATTTGGTGAGTTTTTGAGCATGTTCAGGGGGTCAAATTAAGCGTTAAAGTGACGTAATAATAATAAAAAGAAGAAGAAGAAGAAAAAGAAACAGAGCAATAACAATAGAGCCCTTCTCCCTGTTAGGGCACAGGCTCTAATTAAAATATAATAGCTAGGGTAGCCTAGTCCTGACCTCAGAAAAGATGAGAATGTGCATATTTTCTAAAAACTGGAACCTATTGCTCTAAACCTTCAGCATTCAACATCCAAAAGCAAAGACGACATGAACTTGCCTGCAGCTTAACACTTAAATTTGGCTTCAAAAACTGATTAGCAGACATCATTTCTGACCACTGACTGCTTAAAAACACTTGATGCCTTGATGCTTTTAAGGAACCTCCATGAATCACATCAGAGGGAAAACCAGAGAGCATTTTTCTCCATAAAATATGACCCGGTTTCACCAAAGTTACTGTTTTGTAAGATGTAATCACATGCATCGTTAAGATTTGGTTTTGAAACTGCGGCCCACAGCTCACAATTACATAGTGCAATAATAAACTACAGGAGGACTAGGTGGCTAAGGCAGAGAGCCCAGTCAACCAGTCAACCCATGTACAATTACATTAAAATGATTTTGAAACTATTATTTCGTGGAAAAGTTACATATTGTTGCTTCAAGCCTGGAATGCTTCACAACAGATTAGAAAACCTTTACTTTCAGTTTTATCTTGAACATAAACTTTTTTTATGTTTATATCCGTTTATATCTAGATTACAGTCAACTATTGTCTTCTGGTATGTGATAAAAAAAATTTGACTCAGAAAGTATGTGGTGGAAAACTTTCCACTTTTAATCTTGTGTAGTTATTCATGAATGTATATAGTCCTGACTATGGTAAAAAGTGTCAAATATGAAAAAAAGTCATTTTTTTTACATACAATTCTACTGAGTCCACCATAGTAAAATTTGTCCTTTGCATTTAACCTATCCACAAAGAGCAGTGAACCCTAAAATGTAAACTTCTGTCTTCACAACAGCTGGTTGAGCACTACTCCTACAAACCAGATGGCCTGCTGCGAGTGCTAACTGAGCCTTGTCCAAGGCCTGATGGAGAACTTGGTAAAATGCATAGAACAAATTAATGAGATTTAGACTAATCCAAGACACTTTTACTTAAATCATGCCCACTGCCTATCAAATTATATATAACAAATACTAGTGTGGTAATATGTCTAAATCTGATCTGCATTTGTCATATTTGTGTTCATAGGGCTGATAGGAAGGCCAAAACTTCCACAGGACCATCCTGGACTAAGTTCTGTCCTTGTAAGTTCTGTGTGTGCATGTGACTTGTACGAATGTCTATGTGTGTGTGTGTATGTGACACTGACAGTGCATTATTTACATAATAAGAGGGCAATTACAAGAGTAGAAAATGTATTGCTAGTACTAGTGTTATTTATATATTTATTCAATATTGTAATTCATCAACTATTTACATGATTTTTTAGAAGAAAATAGTTGTCTTAAATAATTTTGTGGTACTCAAAGCATTAAACAAAATTCTTATATATATATATATATATATATATTAATATACAATGTAACAATGTATAGCATCAACATTATTTACAAATGCTGATACAGGATAACCTAAACAGATTGGACTATATGTGGTTTTCAGTAGAACTTCTTCTCGCCAAGGAAATGATCCCTTTGAAAACTGGTAAAAGTTTGTTCAGTTGATTAACTGGGATATTGTTCCATGAAAAAATATAAATACATGATAAATAATGTTTAAAATATATTTTAATATTGCTCTGATTACCTTAGGATCATTAACCTTCACTGACTTGGCATGGACACCGAAATTTAAAAATACTGATCTCTCAAAACCGAGATGAATTATCTTTCAACATGAATAGATACCTTTAGAGAGAGGACAAAAAAAGTAATTTTATATAATTTTGGTGAACAAACACTTTTTGTCATTTTTAGTTACAGGCTTACTATACAGTAAATTGAACAGAGATGCTGCACACTGTACAAGAAGAAGTTCATAGAATGTCTTCCTACTTCCTGTAAATTGTAGTTGAATAAACCAGTAAGATGATTCAGTATACAGTATGCTCCAAGGGATAAACTTGACCTTTCTCCAGAATCTATCTTACTAAAATGATCACATAACATCTCAGTGGATCTTTTGATAACCTCTCTGACATTCTGGTTTCTAGCACATTGCAGCAGGTGGAATTCTCTCCAGACTCAGGATACCAGGCCAGAAGGTGCACTACCATTCTTCCTGCCTTATTATATTTGTAAACGTAGTGGTTATAGTAGTTCACAACCTTCATTCAAGTCTTCCCTATTTGTCATTTTGCTATAGTGTGGCTTGCTAGCACAACTCTTTCATTTTGGTCCTTTTCTCCTTTTCACATCCCTTCTCTATCCCTCTGACGGAACCTTGAGCTAATAATTTTAAAACTTAAGATGGCTCCACTCATAAACTCATTCAATATACCTGTACAGTTTGCATGAAGACACAGTAGCTGCTCTTGTTGAAATTACAATTTACCGCCATCCAGAGGTTATTCAATGCAATTACATTCTTTTAGTTTGTTTCAAATCCAGCAGCTCTCTTTTCTTGTCATAATCAGCAAACATATCTTATCCTAAAGGCCCTTTTACATAAATACTTGAAGGACACAACTGATGCATCCTTTTAAGACTCCTGTCCCAATTTTTTTCACACTGGTCACTTTGTTTGTTTAGTGTAGTTTCATGTAATAAAAAACAAACAAAAACATTTCAGTTTCAATTTGAGTTGCAATTTCCTAATAATTCCTACCAAATTTATTAGAATGAACAATATAAATAGGTATTAATATTTGAAAAAAAATAGAAGAAAACAAAGGCAAAATTCTGTTGGTCAATATTTTTTCAACAGCAGGTCAAAATGCTCTTTTATCCAATAGATAACCTTGTCATCTACAACATGTAATTATAGTTTAACTTTTAAGTTAACACGTCAATGACTTGTCTACTGTCAGAGAGTCCTGTGTGTAGTGTGCTTACATTGCACTTACGGTGAATTCCAGAAAATTAATTTAGTGAAAACTATAAGTATGTCATCTTTGAGAGGGGGGAAATTTGAGGATTTAAGGTTTAGAAAGAACAGTAACTTGAACCCTGTTGTAGTTCACTTTGTATCAAAGCATATCAAAGCTCATTAATAAACAGATGATCTCTGTCAGAATCAAAAACCTGTTTAGATTTTAGTTTGTAACTAGGACTGTCTAAAGATTTTTAGCTTCTATGGCCTGTCAGTCATTTCTTTAAACAGTGTTACTGTGCTCACATTCAAATATTACATAACATCAAATTTCCCACTGCATAGAATAAAACCTCTGCCTCCTTTATAATGCCATGACTGTGACTGTGCACAAGACGACTGTCAGCTTGTTAGAATTGTGCCATTAAAATGTTAATATAACATATACATATAATAAACATAATATGTAATCACAGTTGAAATAATAGAAGTCAAAATAAAGCTTTAGATATTTCATCAATAAATATTTATCTTTGTAACTCATGATGGGATTGGATGTACTGCTTACATTACTTACTATAAAATTAGAGATATGTTGATATAAAAATTTGGCAGAATTTTGGTGCTGCTACAGTACGAACTTAAAAATTTTGTTTTTTAAATAAGCTGCACAGTTTATGTATATGTCAATATCTTTTCATGTTGGATTAAAATGGAGGCTCTGACTTTTATTTAACCATTGTCATGATGAATCATAGTATTGGAGTTAAGGTCCAGTAATGATGGCTGTTTCATTCCAAATGCATGGGATTCCCCTGAATGTACTCAGAGTTGTTAGAACTAATTCTTAGCAAAAAGCTCAGAGAGTTTGATCTTGCAGTTAGACAATCCAGATTTTGTTAAACTTGCTCCTTTGAGTAGGGGGAAATTAGCATGTATGGTAAAATATTTTTGAGTAGAGTTCATAAACAGTTGATTTCCTTGGAAAAATACCTGAAAGAATTTATTAAATCTTAACTATTGACAGAGATCCACTCTAATCAGTTTTTGGTAAATAATTAATTTTCTGGTAATTGTATGCTTTATATTTGTAAATCTCTTGGCTTGTCTTGTAATCATACAATAACCTTTTTATCTTAAAATCCTAAATTTTTCTCACTTTTTTAAGTGAGGTTTGTTGGTATGTGAATGTTCAAAGTGAGTGAAGTGAGTGTTAAAACGCTATCTCACAACCATTCCTCATCCAGGGGTTGGAGTTTAAAACCTGTAACCCTGCCTTCCTCTTCTTTTTTCTGCCTCCCATATTAAGATTCATGCGCAGCTTTACCAACAATGCATGGTACCTGCAACAGTATGATTTGTGCAGGTTGAAGAGTGGCATTTGCAGGTAGTCTAATGATGCTGTCAAGGTTTGTTTTTTTTTTTAAACAAACACCTTTAACAAAAAGACAAAGTGGCAAAATAAATGGCTCATTTATTAATTTATTAATTCAACATAATGATTACCATCTGTTCATGAGGAGATGTACAGTTTTAAGATACATCATACACATGAACAACACTCATAAATTGCTATATATAGCTGTCTGTTTTGCTCCATTTTGGGCAGGTTTTGTTTCCAAAAAAATACCAAAGAGTAATACAGAGCTCCAAATACTGCTGTCTTAAATCACCGCATAAAAAATGACAAAATATAGCAGTGTCTGCTGTCATACTATGGGACATAAAACAACTGAAATATGAATGATCTACCCAGGTCCATCAGAGCAGCTAACTGTTACACTGTGTCTGAGGGTTTTTAATGTGTGACATCGGAGAAGATATCCAGTTAAGAATATAAAAGACCATTGAAAAATGCTTGTCACTTGTCAAAAGTATTGCAGCAACGATGTTGATGATGGTGAGCAGCATATTTGTTTTGCATTAAGTTTGTTGTAATTACACGTCATTCCCCTTTCACGTATTAACACTGCAAATTTATTCATCCTGAAGCATTATGATCCCTAAGTTATGTAGTGTCATTCCATTTGTGGCCAAAGGCAGACAATCTGTACATTATTCATCTGACAGGTCTGTACCTAATATGATTTTCTTTTTGATAACAAAGGAGTGAATTCTTACTATAAGAAAATTTCAAAAGTTATCTAAAAAATGATCTTATCTTAAATCATTGGTATGTTCAACATGAACTTGCATACAGCTTATTGATTCTGTTCTTAATTAAAACTAAATTACACTGTTATTTCCAAAATTCTTCCAAATAAACTAGATTTGTGTATCAATTTCTTTCTTTCAATTTCTTACTAGATACCACCACAGTAGGAGTTTTCACAAGATATTGGCCTTACAATTCATTTTGATACACTGAGGGTCTCAAAAGGTTCATCAGTTGTGTCCTTTGGGTCAAAAAAAGCTAACATTTATTGCAAAAGCCTTTTTAACAGACTTGTCAGCCAGTTATGACTTTGCTAAATACTTTTGCCCAGTATTGCTTTTTCTACTGAACACCTCTGTTATTTTGAGTTTAGCTTTTCAACTTCTATGAATAAAATTGCTGAAATGTGCAATATAATTAAAGTCTTATAATGATTTTAAAGCCTTAGATTAAAAGTAGGGTTGCAAATGTGAACATGCTTTGGTATATTTTTGTGAATGTTGTCATCAAGTTGTTATAATATATTGCCAAAAATATTTGGACAGTAAATGTGTTTCTAAATGTGTTCCCTACTCCATCTTTTAGCACGATAATGAATATTTTGACCCCATTAACTTATTCTCTTTCTTTGAACCCTTGTGTAGATAAGACACAATGCCCGTATAAATAGACACCATGTATCTGTATTGTTACAGAGTGATGGCTGACTGACTGCTGATGAATTAAAACATTTAAAACAAACAAAAAAAAAACCTCTAACACTAACTCCTTTATGTATGTTGTGTCCAATGTTTAAATTTGGAAGCTAATTTCAATTTTGTGCTTTTTCTCCACCTAAACACACAATACGTAAAGTCTGCTACTAGAAGTACAGTACAGTCAATTAAAATAACTAGAACAAAAGTCTTAGTTTGAAGATGCAGTAAGTAACATGGGATCATGGGAATTTTTGTTTCATTGTTAAACAGGTAATATTAAAGATGACACTATCTCAGTGACTAAGGAAGAAATATTAACTGATGAGGTCAGGTATTTGCAGACTTTTGTCCTTACTGTCCGGTGTTACGAGTTAGCAAGAAGTAACAAAACAAAACACGTCACCTTTAAAAAAATCATGGAGTTGGAACAGTATTAGAGACATTTGGAATAACTAAGAAAAAACTCAACAAAATAAAAAGGTTTTTAAACATTTAAATGAGCTAAGTATTTCACATTTAAGTCATGGATGATTAAGTTCTTAAGATGACAATTTTTGGCACTATATTATAACAGCTTGATGACAACATTCACATAAATATATCAAAGCATGTTCACATTTGCAACCCTACTTTTAATCTAAGGCTTTAACATCATTAAAAGACTTAAATTATATTGCACATTTCAGCAATTTTATTCATAGAAGTTGAAAAGCTAAACTCAAAATAACAAAGGTGTTCAGTAGGAAAAACAATACTGGTTAAGTTCTTAAGTTCCTAAGATGACATAAACTTCCCAACAAATTTAAATATTTGAGGGAGTTTGTCTTCACTGAATCCAAACATTCAAGGAAGGAAAAGGAACGTTTATCATGGTAATGCAGGTTCTATATTAAGAGTGGGACTTATTTACTTATTGAGTTTGAAATTAATTGCAGATAACATTTTTGCAAGGCACCCTGTGAAAATATGCTGTATGTGTTCTTACTCTGTATGTCCTCTCTAAAACTGTTATCTCTGATAAACTGATAATAGAGCTGGGGATCTCAACGCAACAAAGATAATCTCAATCCTTACGAGACCGGAGTGCCCAATAATCAAGCAGTCAGCAAAGGTATGTTGTTTAAAGTATACACATGTAAGTACGCCATATATTTAACATAAATGTTGGTATACTGTTGTGTATTTGCTATTGCTAACTTGCTAGCGTGTAAGTACTTGCTATTACTCAAATTTCTGTACAAAAGCACATCTTCCTCAAACAAACTTCATTAAAAGAGTCAGTCTATGAAAATGAAAGAAAACATCCTTTTCTTGTAGTCTGTCTTGTAGTCTGTATATTTTTTATTTCTTTACTTTTCAATCTGAAAACCAAAAAAAAAGTATTTTATGACCACTGTATTGTGGTGGTGTCTGACGTCCCAGAGGCAGTTTAATACCCCAACAAATCATCTAGAAACTACGAACTATTAGCTTTCCATCTGACATGAGATGGGATGTAGTTAATGTTTATTTTTATATTGACCACCACTGTTCCCTAACCTCAACCATGTGGTTCTTATCGGCTTAACTTCAAGGACAAAAATTGATTTTTATTACCATTTAGATATTCCTCTCAAACCTCTTATAGTAATTGGGAAACTCAAACCTTAGAATCTCATTAGCAGAATTTGTCAATAATGACAATGGCACATCCATTGTTACCAAATGGTTGTGGAGTGGACCCAAATCTAGGACACAGACAAAGAGACCAAGTGAAGTAATTACCTTAATAATAAAGTACATGGGAATGGGATTGAAGTGGATTGTGTATGTAGCCACATTGACAGGCAAGCAGATGTGAGGTGATTTTGAGGCACTACCACTGTGATTAAACACTGATCCAACAAGTCACAGACGCAAGCCCTTTTTTAAAATATTGTCACCTTGTCTTGTGTTTTATAAAAGATCTGTTTTTAGTGACATGAGATTGTGTTTGTGTGTTGAAAAAAGGTAAAAATAGAAAAGTTAAATTTAAAAAAATACAGTCTGACTGAGCAATAGCTTCGAGATGTTACACCCAGCCAAAAAGGTACACCAGGGTGGAGAGAGGGTATCTAAGGATGGAATCGGGGCAATTCTGAGGAGCTCAACCTCTAGTGGAGGGCCATGGGGCTGAAGTAGAGCACATCAAGACACCTCAGATAAATGGCCAAGTTTATAGGAGCGAAGCAGGTCTAGAAGACACTCAGAAGGCAGGGCTGAAGGTTGGAGCAGTTCTGGTTGAAGCTCTGGAAGCTAGGAGTGCAGATGGAGTCACTGCAAAGATGATGGGCAGAGAATCTCCAAAAAAGGCAGAATTGCACTGAGGAATGGACAGGAGAGCTACCAGATTTGCAGAGCTCTTTTGGAGATTTAACCAAAGAAAGGATAAAAGGCTGGTGTTGCTCTGGAGGGTGACCAGACAGCAAGACATATGGGTGTGGTCACACTGGAGGATGATCTAGAGGCCAGCAAGATTCAGACTCTTACTGAAGCTAGTAAAAAAAAGGCAGCTGGAAACAGTGGTTGGGAATGGACTGGTAGACAGTTGCATGGGAGCCAATCAAGCCAGTGATTTAGAAGGCCATAGAGCCAAGAGATATTGGTGAAGCACAGGAACCTGTGAGAACTGCAACTCAAGCTCAGCAGGTTGCTGCAGCATGTCAACAGGAGACTGATAATATATTTACAGGAATTAGGGACTTTTTTAGCTCAGGGACTAGTATCATGTGCAAAGGATGAGATATTAGTGGTCTTGAACTCCCTGATGTGCCATTGTGCTTTACCTTGAACAGAGGATGGCAACATAATCCAACAGGCAAATGAGCCAGTCACTGCTTAGAATGTGTTCTTCTTTGCAAAAGGACGTCTTGGAGACATCCTAAAAGCAAATTGAATTTAGTATTTAGCAAGAGTGTCTGCCATGGGGGGATCCCTTGGTCACCTTCGATTAGATTAACTCTTTTTATATCAGAGCAATCAGTCAAGGCTGCAGGGGTGCTCCCATTGCTGCTGATTGTTGAAGCAAGAAAAGCACCCAGACGTCTGCATGGGGAGGTGACTGCTCAACACTGTTCTCTGCATGGTCCATGCCTAAAGCTGGCAGAATGTGGGTCAGTAGCAATGATGCTGAGGCATGCTAGGGCATGGACAAGCGGTAAAATCCATGCTTGGAGTAAGGCAGGTCAGTAGTGTACAGAGCCCCTCAAGGGACATGGGGGGGATAAAAAGAGGGATGAACTTTTGCGAGATCTGGCAATGTTTTTGCAAGGTCTCGCAAAGTTTTTGTGAGATCTCGCAAAAGGTTCTTCTTATGTTTTTTTCCTTTTAAAGCAGTTTCAGTGAACCGGAAGTAAAACAGATGCATAACGATGGATGTCGTTGTTTTCATGTCAAAGCCATGTCTACGGCCAAGAACTGATTTAATATCTTTATATGTGAGACCAACACCAAAATAAAAATCAATAAACTTCTCCCACGGATGATGCGTATACTCCTCCATCGGTATGCGTCTGTTTTATTTCCGGTTCACTGAAACTGCTTTAAAAGGAAAAAACCATAAGAAGAACCTTTTGCGAGATTTCGCAAAAACATTGAGAGATCTCGCAAAAACTTTGCAAGATCTCGCAAAAGTTCATCCCTCTTTTATCCCCCCCATGTCCCTTTAGGGGCTCTGTAGTAGTGAAACTTGCTATCAAAGGAAAAGGGATGGCAAAGTTTACTGCAGTTTATAATGGACAGCCTAAACATAACCCAAGATAAAAAAAAGATAAAAGATAAAAAAAGATAAAAGATAAAAAGATTAAAAAAAAGATAAACTTGTTTATCACCATTCAGCCGATCTATCTATCTATCTATCTATCTATCTATCTATCTATCTATCTATCTATCTATCTATCTATCTATCTATCTAT
>JAPZDZ010007416.1:0-11509 GCA_029783805.1 Acanthurus tennentii | reverse complement strand
GGTTATAAGGGGATACATTTAAGTGTGGAATAGTGACTTGCTATCAGAATTTGGATTTGGATTTGTATGGATACCTATGGTCTTTTTGCTTTTGGTACCTTTTTTTCATTTTCATCTTTTTTAGACAGGTGTGTAGTGTTCTTTTACACTTGAATAGGGGACTGTAATACTGCTCAGGTCGTACTTGTAGTGGATTGTCCCCCGAGTCTGCCTCACTCAGTCAGTAAAACATTTATATATGCATGATAACTGAGTAAATTTGAGCAATATAGCAGGACTAACCATCTGCAGCTCAAATTGTGGTGGGATTATTGGACAGATTAAAACTAGTAAAGGACTGTAAAAGCTTTAGCCTCTGATGTGTTTCTACTGGAAACTCATCTCAGGAATGACTTTCATGGAAGATTATACCGTAGGTGGATCAGTCAACTCCATCACTCAATTTTCAGAAGCAAACCCAGGGGTGCAGTGGTTCTAATTTGCAAGGGTGTTCTCTTTATTCACAAAAAAACTATTACTGACAAAAAGGGGAGATTTGTCATTATAATGGAAGAATTGCACTCTGTGTCATTACCTCCCATCAATATATATGGCCCTTTGACAGCCCACACTTTTTATGGCAGGTGCTAAATCTCATTCCAGGTATTTTATAGACTTATGTTATAATTGACTTTAACACTGTACTGGATCAATATTTAGATAGGACTAATGAAGAATTTCACCCTCCAAGTCAGTGAACTCCTGAACTTGACTATGAAGCATCTGAAGCTGGTGGCAGCAGTTTAACATAATTGTGATTGACCCTGTGCAAATATTTTTCTTATGTCCTCTCTCTCTCTAAACACAAGCACATGCTCATGCACTCCCAAGCATTGACATACAAAACATATAAAAAAAAAACATAAATGTAACACAAAAGAGAGGAGAGTGAGACTTTTTAATGAAGCAATTAAATGTACAACTGTACATACAAAATAATCTCATCATTTACAATCTTATCTTTAAACAGGTAGAGATAACTTAGTGTGAGGAAGCTCTTTGCTTTGCTGCCTTTGTCAAATAATCACTTTTTACCCCATCTAAGATAAGAGCTGTCTCAATGGGAACCCAGTGCTATTCAGTCAGTAGTGGATTGTATAGAAACAACTTAATTTGTCAGCCTTATCATCTCCGGGAAAAGTATAACGTTGCTGCATCCAACTTCTTCATTTACCTTCAAGAGGAAGTTAAACAATACTTGCCCTTTTTTTTATCAGCTTAGAACTACATAAACTCATTCTCTTCCTGAAATATATTTCTAGCACTAAGAAGACCATAGCTTTCTCACATGATGAGCTATCAAGCTTGGACCCTCACTCTACAGAAATCATCAACCCAGCATGGGAAAAAGAACTGGGTGAGGAGATATCTAAAGGCATGTGGGGTGATAGTTTACGTTCTACACATACATGCTGTATAAATGACGGACAGGGTTTAATTCTAGTATGTGTCAGAAAATGTGCCAAACTTCTCCACAGTGTTTTTTCAAAGGACAGTGCTTAGAGTGTGACTCCTCAGAGAGCCCTCTGCTACACAGTCTGACCTGCAGCTCAAAGCTGACCTGATACTGGGAGGATATCTCCTGCATCTTTTCCAAAGTGCTTGGTTTGACATTGTATCCTGACCATAAGCATTCTCGGCAGAACAGAGGCATTGAACTCATTAAGGAGGCCTCAAAGACAATTTATCACCTATGGCCTCATAACTGCCCCCTGCATTGGAAAACAACAGAAACCCCCTTCACTTCATCTTGTCCAACACTCTTTACTTGAAGTTGATCAGGTTGCCCTAAAAGACAAGGTGGATGACTTTGGAAAGATCTTGCCTGCCATCATCACTTTCTGGACAACCACCAAACCTGACGCTGTTTTTGTTGAACATCCCCAAAGGACTCAGACAGATGCAACACATGTACTTTACGTATAATACAAAGCCAACCATTTTTTATGTTTTATGTCTATACATTTATATGTAAAAGCAAAAATGTGAACTAAACTCTAACACCAAAAAAATTACCATTGCGTATTTCAGTTATTGTAAAAATGTTACTTAAATCCTTTAAATCTTTTACATGTAAAGGTCAAGACATCGCCAGCATACAGTACTTTCAATACTTATGACACATTTCTAACAGTACTGAGAAATGATAGAGATTAATCATCAGTCCAAGTAATAACTGTGAAATGATATGACTGACAGTATTAAATTCAAAGTTTAAATTTTTAAATGTTCCCTGAAAATGGGGTAATACTCTCTACTGTTCAAGACAATTTGCAGGAACCTGATGATTTGTGTAACATAATTCATGCGTGTAGTCCTCTATTTAATCCACAGAATAAAGATATATGTATTAATACACATATATCTTTAAAAAATAGTCTTATAACACACATTAAGCTTTGCAAGAGGCCACAGCTACATGAGGGTAATCGGTAAAGTGGACCTGTGGGGCGACCATTTTTGTTTAGCTTAAAGGTGAGAGCATTGTATGAAATTTCATTAAAAATATATTATTTCAATATAATTTGCTTTTCATTTTTTCACCTTTGCAACTTCCTGTAGGCTCCCTTAAGCACAACCTTTTTATGAGTATAGTTCAGGGATTCCCACTCATGTTTCTGTTTTTTTTTCGTTATGCTAAGATAAGTAATGATGCCTGAAGTTAGATTTGTAAGTCTGCTGTCCTGAACAACATTGTTATGACACGTCTAACTTTCTTGGAATCACTTCTAAAACATCTTTTAAACATCTCAAGGTTTTGAGATAATCATGTCGATTTAAATCATTTCTGTCAAAATGAGAAGATAAAGGGGACAAAGACATAAAAGAGCAGAAACAATAAAATAAAAATTAAATTAAATGATTTTCTTAAAGATGTAATAGTCAAGTAATTAAAGCTGCACATAATGTAGTTTTCAGGGCTGTGGACCTTAATGTGCTGATTAATCTGGGAATACTAAGATGGTTTTGATTAATAATTTTTATTTTTAATTAATCATATTACCAAGTTTAACCCCAACTTCTTTTCATAATTCCAACATGAATGTTTACGTGACTGAATTATTGAACAAGTGATTCTGCCTCTCTGCTCTTTTCTGATAACACATAAAACTGATCTTTATGATAACCTCATTAATTTATTTATGCTATCTATTTTTTTCTGGATAAGCAGGAAGTTGCTCTTTTGTTGCAATGAGGTTTAAAGGACTATTACTTTGGGATAATCAGCCTTGTCTCCAGCCTTTGTGTGTGTGAGCTTGTCTCTTCTAACCCCCCCTAACCCTACAAATGGGATACATATTTAATCTTTTATCAAAATCAGATAATTTATGTCATTTTGTTATATTTCAGCATGTTTTTGCAAATTTTTTTCACAACCTGCAGAACAATAGAACTATTGCTGCAGATGGTGAACTGTGGCCTGCCTTGTTGAAAGGGACCAATTCATCAACATGGGCGTGAAAAAAAGGGGGACGGCACTTATAATTGTGGCATCAAGAAGTGTCCCATTTCGTCATGCGTTCTGTGTAATGTACATCATACAGAGGGTAATCACAGTGGCTGTCCGTGACAGCGGCTTTACGATGCTTTAGCCAGCTGTGCTAATTTAACAGGACATTTCAAGTACAGTCATGCAAACACAGCAGAGCTGGAAGTTCAGCAAACGTCCCATGGGCATGAATAGAAGTCACTCGTCCGGAATTTTACCCTCAAAATAATAAAGTGGGTCCAACAAAACAAAGACCTATGGAAGGCAATGCTGACACAACAAAAAGCCCAACTTAGCCATGCTGACATCAGCTGAAAATGACAGGATGGCAACGTTGGGAAAGCTGCTGCATGCAGCTAAGGTGAGTTCCCTTTCTTCTCCACCTTTTTTTTGACAATAACAACTGTTAATCAAATAATTTTGGAGTAATACATATTGTCATAAATTCTATTGCTGTGTTTGTGTAGGTGTGCCACTGAGCCCCTGGATGGTGAAAAGTGTTAGGCTGTTTTGCTGAGGTGATGGAGGTCTCAGATGTTGATCTGTCCCTTCATATAGTGTGCACCATCAGAGGACCTCAGAAGACTAAAGGAGAGCACAAACCTGTCACAGCTAAAGGTGGCAACAGACCTAGATCCTGGATTCAAGTATCTGCAGAGAGGAAAAAGATGTGAAAACTAAGCAAGATGCTAAAGGACAGAGAACCTGCATCGCAGCCCTCCAGAGGGCAAATACAACCAGAGCCACTGAAGAAGAAGAAGACCCTGCTGTGGATGGGATCCGAGTCAGAGTGATGATGCACTGTCCATAGAAATAAAAACTAGACAGGTTTGAGCTGAGCCCAGTGTCAGTGTCAGCTCAGAGGCATGTCCACTGCAGTGATGGCTGGCACACACAGGTTCCCATGGTAAAGTGGCCCATATTGCACAAAAATACTTGGCCACACCTGCTTCAACAGTGCCATGCAGGAGTTTTTTGACAGGCCACGAAGAAGAAGAGGTCAGCTCTGTCATCTGAAAAATTGTACTTTATGAAACAGTTGACTGGAGTCAAGTCACACAAGTTCACATTGTTTCAAAGTAATTTAATTCAACTTGAGCATGTGAAAATGGACTGTTCACTTTGTCTCTTCAAAGACACTACAGCATTCAGTTTCTTAAATAAGCCCACTCACTGTGACATTCTTGTGGGTGAGACGTTTGCAAACAATTTACAGTCAAGCTGTTTACATCCATGTTGTAGCAGATGTTACTTTTAGCTATTCTTTTTGTAGTTGTCTGCTATTTAAATCTGCTATTCATTATGGATATGTGGGCAAAGCCAAGCAGCCTGTGAAACTTTTCTTATTTAGATTATTAATAATATTCTATTTTTAATTAAAAATATCAAAACTAAGCTGAGATATGAAAAATAGAAAACAAAACTCTGATTCTCAACTATTATGTCATGCATTCCTTTTTTCTAACACCACATAATTGAGTTTTTTAATTAAAATAAATACTAGTTTTTTTCTCACTTGTGATCACTAATGATTAATTACAGCTTTTATTGGGATTAACTGGATTATTCTGTTAATTGACTGACAGCTCTGACAGTTTATATTCTTACATAATGGATGAAATGATTTAGTGATTATCAATATTTTTTAAATCAGGGTTTTAGTTCCTTGCAGCTTGAGTTGAACACTTGTGCATGAGAGACTGACCAGTAGTCCAGTCATGCAGATCAATGAGTTGTGATTCTTTCATAATGTAAGTGGGAAAGCCTGCACAGATAGCTGAAGGAGGACTGAGTCAAGGACTCATTCTCTCTGCCCTCTCAGAGGCATCCATTAAATCATTCTTAAATTCTGAAATTCTCTGATATTATAAAGACTATCTGTGTGATACTTTCAGAGAAACTTAACCAATAAATAAATTTACACTTACTAACATTTATTTTGTCAAAACACCACTTTTTGTCGATTTTTGTCAATCACGCAGATGTAACCCACATTGTTACATTGTTTTAAAGCCTCCAGGTTCATGCAGTACATCTTAGTGAAGATTTACCTTGGCAGACCTAATGAGAGCTTTAATTCATTTTGAGTGCTTATTTTTGTCCAGCTAGACAAATTTGTAGGTGGAGTTGAGTTTAATTTGGGTGGCCCCTAATCAGTTACAGACGCTTTTAAAAGAATTTTAGATACAAATCCAGTTAAATCCTTCATTTATACTATGATACATTTCAATCAGATGAGCCTTAATGGCTTTGTGTGATGGTCCTGACATCAGTTCAAACACATCTCAACATCATTACCTGATGTCAGTATGTTGCTGACCATGACCTGATGTTGTGAAATTGTAACCTTGTTTTGTGGCATTATAACTTATGTTGTTACTCGTGGCTATAACATAATGTCCTTGACTTTCTCTAAAATCTCTCTCACTCATTCACCACTGTTTATTAAAGGGACAAGGCTTGACAATAACTATCTTAGAAACTGGCAGCCAATACTTGGCCTTTGGTTGCTGTCATTGTTAACTATTTTTTAATGTATAAAAAATAGGGACTGCATAAAGTAAAATGTGTCTCCCCAAATAACAATATCTGCAGTATTATATATACTTTTATTTATGCCACAGTGATATATTATTGCTGTTACATTTGGAACGGATATGAGGAAGTGCATGTGACAAAGTTGCATTTACTCAGGTGCGTATGGGTGTTTGTTTTTTTTGATATGGTGAAGCAGATTACGTTGTTAAGCTGTGGGTTGAAAAGTTTAACTAACCTGTCAGCATCAAAAACTACTGTGTGACTCACTTGAGAAACCAGATAAGCCTGTGAAAAAAAAGAAGGAAAGTTGTGAAGTCTTGATAGGTGAAGTGACCTGGCATCTTTAAGCTGGACAGTAAATGACTGTAAGCATGTACAACATACACAGCAATTAGTGATACGGAAAGCTCACTACTTACAGGTAGAACATCCTAAAGAATATTTTAATTACTAAGGTGATGTGTTACTGCAAAAAATCTAAAAAGTAAAACAGAAATTTTAATATGACTAGAAATGGTACAAATTTTTTTGGTTTGGCAACAAATTGCTGACTTCTGGTTGCCAGCCAGGCAATTACTTTTAAAGTTAGTGTTGACCCTGAGAGGACAATCAACAATTTACCCAACAGTAAACAGTAAATTGAGATTTTGAGGCACTTACTCATAATTTCAGGTCCTCACTGACAGGAGGAAGGCAGTTAAATGGTAATTTTGGCCTGTGTAAAATAAACAGCACTGCATTGTGAGATTGCAAATCGAAGAACTGCACATGCCATGGATGCTAACACTCAGAGTTTAGAGACTCATATAAAATGGTGCACAGTAAGTGTAGTGCAGGACAGTAAAAAGGTTGTGATATCAGCAACAGCCTTTGTGTTGTAAAATTAAAACCTGATGTTGTGACATTATGAGTTAATGTAAAATCACAACCTGAAGTCATAATGTTTTTAGATTAGCTGGCTAATTGATGGTGCTGCCTTATGGCCCTGATATCATTCTCCGATAGGCCTGCATTCAGGAAAAAATATGAATTTTTATTTTTTTTTAATATTTTTTAATATTTTTTAGTTTTGAATTGAAATCACGATTTTCTGCCACAATTTTTTTTCTCACAAACTGAAATGTTTATCCAACACATGAACTATGGTTCTTGGGTCCACACACCAGTAAACGGATGAGGTTTCAATGAAAAAAGAAAATGAAGGCTACTGGCCTACATTAGGCTCTGAAATTTGTAACATAAATAAGCATTAATAAATAAATAAAATACAATCTGTCAACCTATTAAGGCTTCAGTGATTAAAAAAAAAAAGCCATTAAAATTGAATAATTTCTTACAGACATAGAATAGGCCTCTCAAATGGCCTTGGATTAGACCCTGAACATGGCACTTCAAGATTCCACACCAACGAAGTACCACCTATTCTCGGAACGAGGTCGGTTTGGGTGGTGGGCTAATTCTCGTCACTACTACCTGGGCTTTCAGCAACATCCATTTTGCGTTCATTTGTTCACTGAGTTTTCCTTGCGATTAATGTTATTTCGGCAACGCCGCAGTCCCTCCTCAGAAACTTTCAACTCAACTATTTGATTCTGCGTGCCGTGGATCACGTGACCAAACGGCGCTTTGTCATAGGATAAGGGAGAAGCCTTGGAGCGCTTGTTTACAACTCTGACACATGCCGCTCTTGGAAAAAAATAATCGACGTAATTTAAAAATGAAATTGCATGTAGGGGTGAATCGACATTGAGGTTTTAAAACGATTAATCATGCAGGCCTATTGAAGACCGACAGTTATTGTAATTAACAGTCACTGAAACACCTGTAAAGCGCAATGGTACATAAGTTAAAGATCCCAGTGATGATGTATTCGAGTACAACACTACTGGAATGCCTCTTGTTCAATCAGATTACTTGTTTGGAACTATAGCTTTCATATTATGTATTGCTCAATATGAACACTGATAAAGATATATGATAAAAATAAAAAAACCCGTTAAGGCAGTTTTTAGGCTGTATCTGGTTTAGTTAACAGTGGGTTCAGTTTCAGAGATAGGTTGAGCTGAAGTGAGACTTTTTTTTTCACTCTGATGTTTTAAAGGGGAACTTCACTGATCTGAAACATTGGACTGTTTACAGGTGTTGGGGGGTCGCACTGTGAAAAATATGTAAACATTTGTGCCCACGTACCAGTTTCATGTCTTTGCAAACATGCTGTTTAAGAGCCTCACAGGGCTTATTTCTGGCTCTGGCTTAAATCTCATGGGACTTTTGAACATTCTAATAATTTATTATAAATCACCTCATCCTGTTTCCTTCTCAGTATCTCCCTGTGTCTGTAAAGAAACATGAAATGAAGCCTTTTTTATGAGTGGAAACAACTAAAAAACAGAACTCGGTACATCACATAACTGTATTTCTGGTGTGTTGGTGTCATGCCTGTGTTTGAGAAAATGATTTGAATTTATTTTTCCACTAGTTATTTCACTCTGCAGTATGACCAGAGCTCTGTGCTCTGAACATTAAGAGACAACCTATACATACACACTTTGCTCTACATTTCCTTTTCAGCTGGCTTCCTGTTCAGTGAGCTCAGATTCCTCTCTCTCTTCCTGTCTGCTAGTCATATGATGATTGTGGTCTGATCATTTCCCTACAATTTGGAGAGCACCAGTCAGCAAAGGAAAAACACTGCACTGCCTTTCAGACCCATCACTTCCTCAAAGAGACACAATGGTCGTTCTTAAACTGTCTTATAGATTTAAAATGTAGTCCCTGTTAACAGAATCTGCTTGCTTTGAGAGTTGGTATGTGTGTTTTTGTTCCTGTCAGACCATGTCTGTGGAGAACCCTCTTACTGTCAGCAGCCATACAAGAGCTTCATAAACCTTTTTCCATCACTTTGTCTCCTAGAAAAGTCTTTAAGACAGACTGCACCTGTTATTTTATTATGATAGCCAACAAGTTAAGCCCCTAGTGAGGAAAATTCATGATTGATTCCTAGCTATGTAATTTGGGCTCTAATGTGCATTTACATATAAAAAGTAGGATATCAGAACCTTTCACATAGTTACGCAGTTCTTTAAGGGAAGTCCCTCTCATTTCCTGTGTTACTGGTTGCAGTTGGGCATGACTAAGAAAGGACATTAATTTTGTAATAATTGTCAACACAATATATATATATATATATACACACACACACACACACACACACACACACACAAAACAAAATATACAAAACAAAAGTAATTTGTATTTATTGTAAATGTAAGAGAGCAGGGTAAAAAATTTGCTTTAATAACGCGTTTTAATCGACTGACAGCCCTGATACACACATATATATATATATATATATATATACACACACATGTGTATACATATATATATACACTGTAAAATGCAAAACGTTGAATCAGTGTAAAAAAGTTCTTCAATTGGTCACACCTAATAAAATTAAGTTGAGTGAACTAAATAGAATATAATTCAATTCATTCATTATTTTTAATTCCATTGAGCTTATTTTTATTTAATCAGTGAAAATGGAAAAATTTTATTCAGAACAACTTAATAAACTACAGAAAACTGGACTGAGTGAATTTGTTTTTTTTATTTAATCTAACTTATTTTTAGATAATCAGTGAAACTTTAAAACTTCTATTCAGATCAACTTATTTTTGTTTATGAGACTAATGATTAAATTAATATTTTTAACTCAATGTAACATGTTACTTTAAATTCTATCCATTTTTTTATATTCAATATGACCTATTTTATTCTTAAACAAAACATGTAAACAAAACAAAAGAAATAAATGAACAGAAAATGTTAACTTACTTGCTTCAACTTGTTCATACTGTAAACAAAAACAAAACAAAAAAAAAACAAGTGCACAATATTATTGAGCAAATGCAAAATTTAAATTTATTTTTTGCACAGTTTTATGAACAATGCACAAAAGACTTCCTTCCATAAAACCAGGCCTATCCAAATGCAACTCGCCTTGTAGGCCATACATTGTGATGTGTGGAACAGGGTAATTTTTTGACAATTGACAATTGACAGTTGTCCAAAAAAAATCTGCCATATATCGAAGCTGACTAGTAACCAGTACTTACAGTAATCCAAAAATCATTTGAGTATGATCCAACCAGCTTGTTTCACAACTTTTGTAACTGTAAACTGTACTGTACACAATCACAACTTTTACAGAACACAAAACTAATGAAGCTGCAAGAACTAGGTTCCTTGACACAAGTTTATCTCAACATGGCAGCTTATTCCAGACTGAAGTTACTGAACTCTATTCTACATATTTCCAATCCTTCTCTGAATTTAGAATCCCAAACATTTCCTGTCATGACACCATTTTGTCTCTCCACAACGACACTCCTTATTCTGGATAGAGCTTTGTGTTCATTCCCCGCACTTTGCCACTCATCCTACCTGGATCAAGCTGCATTACTACTTTTTGGAAAAACTCAAAGGTGTGTTCAAGTCCCTTTGGGTATTGCAAGTTGAGGACATATATAAACCCAAACAGTAAGGCGCAGGCAGATGCAACAGAGGGCAAGTCATTCAGCACTGTGACACCATCTATGACATTACCTATGTCTGCAGGTGAAGCATCAGGGTCACCTTCTGAACGGATGACCAAAATCACCATGGACTGCTGCTCCAGTTCTTCTCCAGTTTAAACTTTGTTCACATCCTGTAATTATGCAAAAGCATGCATTAGCATTACCATATTTTAGTCTTTAGCTTTAATGTTTTCTGCTAAACTCTGTAACATTGCCCTATTTCGAGCATTTCCCTGGTCAGTAACAAGTCTTAAACAATTGGCAGCTTTACCGTTTGTTGCCGTATTGAAAACAGTGGCTGCAGTACTCTGTATTTGATACAACACAGTCTCTGATTGGCTGCGTTACCTATCAATCATAACTCATTGTGGCTATGGGATATTGTAATTTCAAGATTTGGAGTAAGGAAGGGACAAAGCCAGACTGAGCTTAAGAACGATATGAAATTTGAGGTCTGTGATCAGAATGTTTTTACCAGGCTAGGAATATGCACCATCTTCAAAATGAGGCCAGTGGTATGATGAGCTCAGTCTAAATAAACATCATTAACAATTACCAGGTATTCTTTGAAGAGACATTCAAAATCTTCACCAAGGTAGATGGTCAGGAATTTCAGGAGGTTCTCTCTTCGGGTGTTGATGTCAACAGTCGGCAAAAAAAAGCTGCAGTTACATATACAATATTTTTTCAATCTGATTAAATTTGTGATCAGAAAATCAAACTTAATTGTTAACATCGACACTGTTGAGACTTTAACTTGAGTCAATATATTTCATTTGTTATCATTATTAATAAGTGAATGATTTAAAAACAGTTCATGTGAAAGGTGCTAGTTAAAAGAGAACTTTATATTTCATAGGATATC
>JAPZDZ010007061.1:0-12326 GCA_029783805.1 Acanthurus tennentii | reverse complement strand
CCATGTGTGATGGCACCTCATCTGGCACTGGACCAACCGTTAACAGGAGGGTTAGGGAGGACATGCTGGAACAAGAGTGAGGAAGAGGCAGGAAAAGTGTGTAGAGGACCAAAGGGAGGAGTGTTATGAGGTCTGACAGGCTTTCAGATGCTTGAATAAACTTGGTTGAAGATACATGCGATAGGTAATTGAAAAAATATAGATGATGTCTTCATCTTGTGTAGAAGGCCACAATAGCTTAGTAATTTAGGAGCACAGACTAATGCTGTGTCCCATTTCAGTGGTCATTAATTTAATCCCTATATTTCAATGTGTTTGTTGTTTCATTTTGCTTGTTCATAAACACTACTGAATTTGCAGTGATATAAAATCTAAATGTACAATGAACACTACTGCATTTCATGACATTAGGCATTTCAAAGTCTCCTCAGATACAGTCAAGAGAAGCTCTGCCAACATCCCAAACCCAGCATGAGACGGTTTTGGTCTTTTAGGACGGCCTGGATCATTAAGTTACAGACCTCAAGTCACAGATGTTTGATTTGCTCCTTTTCAACTTGGTTTGTTTGTCTGGCTTCATTTCTGTCTTTAATAGATTAGACATAGTGTGCAGGGAAACAGAGTAGTTCTAATTCTTGAAAATAATTTAAAAATGAAGCAGTTTTTTGTTTGTTTTTTTTGTTTTTTTTATAGTAATATTATGTTTAATATAAATTACCTTTACACACACACACACACAAATACATCTGTTGCTTTCTCTTTTCTGTCAATCATTCTTGTTCTTCTCCTCTGCTCTCCATTGTTTGTCTTTGTCTGTTCATCCGTCTGAAGATTTCTTCTGTCAGTTAGATGCCTAATAAACCCACCACGGTTGTGAGCAAATGCAACAAACAGTATCTGTTTTGGTGGTTGGCTGCTGCTAACACTAAAAGTAGCATACACATCATCTTGCTAAACATTTTGCTTAATTATAGTTAGGTAATGTTGTCATCCTGAATTTGTTTAATGAAAAATTTAAAAAATAGTTCATGGCAGAATTCTTATATGTGACATCTCCCTCTTTTTTTCTGACAGGTGCTTCACTCATCCCTTGTTTTGTTTTTTGTTTTTATAATTCATTTACAAAGACACTGTCTACCTGACAGTTAGTTTGGGGTAGACCATTATGCTGCAAGCACAGTGGGTCAACTGTAGGACTTTAAGGCATACCACTGTACTTTACCAATTATTTTGGTCTTTTTTTTTATTTAAAAGGGAAAAAAACAGGTGTGTTCTTAATGAGTTATACACAGAGTCATGACCTAAAGTTAAAGAAAAGAAAAAAATGTTTTGCATCTTTGGTGGTTCACCCAGGTGAGGTTGACCCCTGGGCTGGTGCCCATAAAGCCCTTTGATACATCCAGCATTTTTGCGAGAGTTTCTGATGATACTATAATAAATCCTCTTTTAACTGTCTAATTTTGCTTTATCATCATCCCCATCATTCATCAAGATGAGCTGCAATAATGTTTTATTTAGACAGCTTCTTATTTGTAACTGTGGATTTTTCTTGGAGCTGAATTTAATATGTATTAAATATTTGACTGTGCTGTATATAGAAAGGTTCAGAATCCAATAGAGGCAAGTGAGAAAGAAAGTTCTGACGATCCATTTTTTAAAGCCTAATGTAGTGTTTTGTTGCCTGTGTTTTCTGACACAGTTTTCATAAAATACCTAAAGAATTTTTACATCTGTTAAATAGGTCAGACAAATTGTTTTGCCCAGTGAGTTTTTAAATATGATCATGTTGTTATAGTACTTTTTTCCCATCAGCCCACGCTCATCAGTGGGAGTCTGTGAACCTGAGCACATTTTCAAAAACAAGGTGATTGTGACTCATTGTCACAGACCAATAAGTGCAGGCTTTACTCAGAGGAAAATAATGTTTTCACTTCTCCTGACTTATGTTACCAATTACACGTTACCAGTTTTTGTTTTGTTTGTTTTTTTGGGGGGCTTTTTTGCCAGCTAGCTTAGTAATAACTAGCTTAATAATTAAAACTTGTGTAACAACGACTTTTCTCATCGACTAAAAGTTTGCTTGACTATCAAGAAGTCCTTTTATCCGGCATTCAGCTGTTGCAGTGAGAGTGGAGCACTGATCTTTTTAAATACACTCAGCTAGAGTGCTTCAGTTTTAAGTGCTACATGGCCTCCTCCATACAGTCAAATTTTTGCAACATCATTGTCTTTTTTTTTTTTAAGCGTGAAGGCATTTGGAATGATCTGTTCCCTCTCTCTAACTCTCCCTCTCTGTCTCTGACTTTTTTTCCTGCAGCTGATACAGACTCTCAAGAGGCTGATGAAACCTTCTTTGGTTGAATTCAAGTCACCACTAGAGCTTTCTGCACAGGGTGAGAATACTACAAACATTTGCAAACAGTTACAAACTAGCACGGTATTTTATGATGGGGCTCTAACTTTAGACAGATAACACATTTATTCTATCCATCTAAGCAAACATTTCCTCAACCCCTATCAAGGCTAACAAATCTAAAAGACGTCAAGTCCCAGTGACTTGTTTTGATTATTTTAGGACATAAACTATAACAGACTGACTGTGATTCTCAGGATGAATTGTGTTTAACAGTGTTTTAACATAATAAATACTGTTGAAAAAATTGCTGATGATCTTGTCTGTTAGGCGTTAAAAGGACATCAGTTTATAAAACACCAAAGAAACTTTCGTTCCTCATTCAGACACTGTATCAACCTCCAGCGCAACACTGAAGAAACATCTGAGTGAGAACCATATATTTGCTGGGGTCCAACAACAAGGGTTGCATGCATCACAACATGTGCATACACAAAAGTATTTAATATGTACTATGATTGATAGTTTGCTATCAGCCTCGCCTGTAAACTCAATGCAAGTTAATACTGGTCATTAATCAATGCCAGTAAGCTGCTCAGCATGAAGAAAGCATATAAGGGAGTGTGTGCAAACATACAGGTGTGAATTCTGCTGAGCTCCTGACACATCAGTCATCCTTCATTCTCCTGACATGTACTGATGCCAAACTCAGAGTGTAATTATTTTCCTATTAAAATGTCATTATTGCTGCTAAGTTCTCTCTCATCCTCTGCTGACCCACCACACTCAACTGCTTGTCTACCTATCTTTTTTTTTTTAATCCTTACATACAACCTGCAGTGCTATGTACTTCATCCATAACTGCAATTACTGTGTTTTGGCACTGATAGATTCCAAAACACGGCTGAGCACAAAGCATAAGTGGTAGCATTTAAAAAAAATCATAGTTAAAAAAAAAGAGCAAAAGAACAAAAATCATATATCTGCTGATAGTTTCGTGTTGCCTTGACAGGGAACTAGGGTTTCTTCAAATCCTGTTAACAACTCTATCACAGACCAGAGCAAAGGAATGGGAGGATTGACAAAGACCTATGTGTCTACAGCAAAGCTAAATGCTATCATCAGCATGCTTTCATTCTCACAATAACAGTGCTTACATGCTGAATTTAACTGAGTATAAAGTTTACCTTGGTAATGATCTTAGTTAGTCAGGGGATCACCTAATCAGTTTTTGTTCTGGTAACCGGGAGTGTCTCAACAAATTTAAATAGCAATCCATCTAACCGTTGAAATGTTTAATTTTGGACCAAAGTGGTGAACAGACTGACAGGCAAAGTGGCATTGCATTGTTAGCATGGTTAAAAAGAAGAATCATAGATACACAGAAATTGAAAGGATTTACTTTCCCATGAAAGATGCAAACTCTAAAACACAGAGTCAGCATCAGCTTACAATCCTGACTCTGACCCCTAGATCATCTCTTCTCTTCTCCCTGAAAACCAACTGATGAACCTCAAGTCATCCATCTGTCAAGCTCCCAAAGTCAGTGGACAACACCACAATCAATAGTCTCATATCTGTCTGGATGACTCCACCTACAGTTGAGAAATTGACCATCTGGTGACCTGGTTCACACAGATTAACTTTGAACCCAACATTCTAGAGACAGTTGAGATGATTGTTGACATGAGAGCCCCACTTCCCAGTCAGCACTGTGCAATGCTTCCCAGGCACCATCATCCCACAGGACCAACAGTGTGAGGTGAACAATAGCTCCCTCACTGAGAGCCAAGCATAGGATGTACTCTCTGCAGTAGCCTACCAAACATAATGACGCTGCATTTCAAAACTGCCATCGTTGAGTCTGTCCTCACTTCCTCCATCTCCATCTGCTGCCATTGCCGAGGTCAAGGGCAAACCATTGTGTACCATTCACTTCATCCAAGAGGGGATTGGCTGCAATCTGCCATCCCAACAGAGCTTGTGCTAGAAGTAAGATTGTGGCCACCAGCAGAACTTGGTGGAGTGGGTGAATTTAAGGTCTGGACACTGACAAGTCAGAAATGCCCATATTCAGCAGAACATCCCATACTGGCCAAATAGATGACCTTCTAAAATCTGAATTTTGAAAATTTCAAAGCAATGCACCTGGCAATGCAATGACACTTGGACATAAAATCACTGACTACAGCTCAGTGACCCAGATACTGATACTGCAACAATCACAGCTTTATCAGAAAATGCCATAACATTTCAGTTTCCATGCTCATATTTACCTAATTTGATGTGCATAATATCATAATCTAAACAGAAATTCCAGGAGCTAACAATTTTACTATAATATAGGGAATCAAATCTTATTGTAACAACATTAAAAACAGAGTTGATGATTCCTCTGACACTGCAGCGCATTTTATGTATTTTGTTTAGTAAACTGCTAACGGCATGCAAAATGTTGATATGGTTATTTAAGTAATAAAGAGATGATGCACACAAAGTGTCTGGAATAAAAATAAGCAGGATTTGATATGATGTGCCAGAGTTGTTGGGGGTGATGCTAGAAAAGGTCAGATATTCCCTGCGGCATACATTTTTGTAATCCAAATCTTGTTTTTTCTGTTGTCTTGTGCCTGCAGGCAAAGAGATGATCGAGATGTACTTTGACTTCCGTCTGTTCCGCCTGTGGAAGAGCCGCCAGCACTCCAAGCTGCTGGACTATGATGGCCTCTTATGACGTCGCCTACCTTGTGCGGGGTTGTTTGCCGGTAATCTCACGTCTGAGCCTAATGTATGGTGAATGGGCGTTTGGATCGAAATGCTCCTCAGCAAGCTCTGTGGCAGAGCTGAAGAAGCAGAGCAGCTGGGTCATTTTTTTTCCCTTCTGAAGAGGCAGGGTGGCCCTGTAGATTCAGTCAGCGGTGTACTTTTTCTCCTTTTTATCCATTTTCCCTTTCTGCTTCTCTCTGAGAAATAGAGAAAAAGAGGGACAAGAAAAAGGAGGGGAACCAAGGGACTCATCATCCTAGCCTAAATGTGTCAGAAGATGCTATATAGAGTTAGATTTCTGAGATCAATGAGAACGTTAGACAAGAGTGACAAGAAAAAACAGAAATGAATCTTCCTGTCTGAGCTAAGAGGATGATAGATTTTATTTTATGTCGCCTTTAGCCAACCTATTCACTCTATTCTGATGTAATAGTTATAAGGATGAAAATATGTTCTTTGTGAAGTATGGAAATGATTTCCAGTGGGATCTGAGTGCTTACTGAAGCGTTAGAGTATAGATTTCCAGCATCTCTCTTCATGTTACCATGGTGAAAATCTAGACATTGAATTAGTCCTACCGAGAGGAGTTGTCTGTTTAACACAGCTTTTTTAAAACTTCGAATAAATGTATTAGTATTTCGTACAGACTGTTGTATTAACTCAGGTTTTATCCTTTGTTTAATACTAAGACAACATCTTTGTATCTACTGTTGGCAACATACTGTAGATTGGAATCCAAGGCCTTCATACTCCACACGGTCACCTACAGTGGAACATTCTGGCCGTCGCGGGATGTCGTATCTCAGCCTGTGTGTGAAGAGTGTAGGTTTTCTACATTTTCAGGGTTTCAAGTCCACTAACAAATGTAATCACGCATGGTTCATGACATTACAGCATAGCAACACTAGCTATTCTTTCTTGAGCTGTTGGTTTGCGGTGCTGATCTTTTTTAGAGTGTTTGTAGTGCATGTGTGCGTTCATAGCTTACTTGCATTTTGTCACTTTGTAAAGAATTTACAGGTAGATAATATGAAGTCGGAATCTTTGAACTATGGCTGTGACTTTATAATAACTCTATAAAACTACATACTAATAACCTACATACTGTATATTTAATTTACTTCAACACTTAATTTACTCACATTTTTGGAGTAAATTAGAGTTTCCTTTATAATACTTTACTTGAATTAAAGTAGCAACGGTGTGATAGAGGTGACACTTTCCTTTGAACTACTGTTTTAGTTGTTTCTGTGTTAGTACTCTCTTTAAAGTCAGTCAGTAGATCACAATAATAAGGTCTGTGTCTCAAAATGCAGTCCTTGTCATACACATTTAGCATTAACGTCCATTTGAAAACACCGTGACAGTTTTGCTAAAGTTGTAATGATGTGTACTTTGTGTTTGAAAAAATAACTTAGAAGTGCACTCTAGCAATTGTGTATTGCACTTTGATTATCCCAGGTGACTTGGGGAGGCAGAGATCAGACTAAGAATTGTCAAAATCTGTTGAAAAGAGGTTGAGAGGTCCTGGTATGTAGTCCCAATAGTCCAAACTTCTGACAACAGTGGGGTCCTAAACTTCCTAAAAGCAACTTGATTGCTCTTTTTTTCTACCCTCCCACCCTGGTCGATGTCTTTAAACCCCACACCCCAACTTTAGTTATCCAGGCTTTTACTTACCTTGTGTTAACTTTATGAAGCCTGAGTGCTAGCTGAGAAACCCTATGACATCATCAGGTGTATTGTCTTCAACTTACTAATAAACTGACCGTTGTGTCTAAAATAATTGAAAACCATGCAGGTTTTGTAGCACTTGGGCTATTCTAAGCTACTTTACAGCAAAGCCAATATTAGCCTGTTGCTGCATTACTGGCTTAAATAGTATTTAATACAAAGTACTTTTAATATTTATATAGCAAGGACTTAACCTGTTGTACACAATATCTAAAAATACTAATATTATAAGTTTGACAAGACAATAATTATGTTGATACTGCTGCCATGGACTTAAATTATTAATAATATACTAACATATCCCAACAGCAGCGGAGGTTTTAGCATTAAAAAACTGCACTGTCTTCCTGGTTTGCATAATAAAGCAAACTAACCTATAAAGAGAGAACATATAGAGACTATATTTCTAACTTCCCCTGTTTTAAAAGTATATTAATATTTTAACATATCTTAGTAGTTTATCATATCTTAATTCTTATATTGTGATTAAGCCATCATAATTGAAACTTAACACTTTCTGCAAATAAATATTATGCTGAAGTTATTGTGTGAAATGGTAAAGAAAATTCTGTCCTCCCTCTGTTTTTGTACTCAGCCTTTATTTGTTTGACTACATAGTCAGCAATCGTTTGAGACTCAGCCATTAGTTGAAACCAAGTTTTATGAGAAAAAAAACAGGAAAAGAAAAGAAAAAAAGGAAGCTATTTTGTATTAATTTTACACAGTTTCATATAACTAGTAGATACTGCCACTCTTGTGAATAGTCTTGACATTCACATTAAAAATCATAGAACATTTTTCTTTTTTCCGGTGTACTGTAGCTGAGAGACTTACATTTCCCAAACATTATATGTTGACCACTTTTGATTTTTTAATGCTAGAGTGAATCCAGTGCACTCTTATCTCTTTGCATACAGGTAGGAACTTACCTGTGCTTTGGGAACAACCCCAACTCTCCAAATTTTTCTTTTGTAGCAATATACTGTGTGATTGTATCTGTATGGTATTTGACTTTGTTTAATTCTTGCTCCAAGATAGGACACATTTTTCATGATATTGTATTAGTCTTAAACATTTATGGATTTTTATGACTACTGATTTCCAGTACTATGGTTGATTGGCAGAAGCAAAGTTAGAAACATGTGGACAACTGACACAGCAGATTATAGTCTGCTCACTGCTTGGCTCCTTTATATTCTACTGGAATGCAGTCTGGCACTAATCCTCAATAAAAGAATCCTCAGTTTTCCACTTTGCTATGAGTTTAAGAGAAAGCTAACTCATAGAGCCCAATTACATGACTACATAGTTGTTCTAACCGCATGTAAAGTTAGTATATTTTATTCATTTCAGTTTATTTGTTTAGTATAGTCAAAGTCATGATGACTTTTCTAAATACAAAGAAAATGGAGACCTTGCTTTCAGTACTGAAGATCTAATATCTGCTGTTAAGCTCTAGAGATGCCTCCTGAGGCTGTAATCAGAAAGGGCATTCATTTTCATGCTAAAATAAACAAAAAAAATCACCAAAAAAATCACTAAGCAAAAGTTAAAGCATCATAACATCTTTACTCTTAAGCTTTAAATTAGCACTTTTCAGCTAACCAGAGGCAGGACAGCAGATAGCAGTAGACATCAAAAGTAGCAATGTCGCTGTTTGAAAAATACTAATACACTGATGTGTTACTTGCTAATGTGGAGCATCTAGTTTCACTACCTTGCTGTCTGTCTGCTATTTGTCATTGAGTAGGTAGAATACAGTGGGTTCAACATTGTGTCAAACAAATAGGTTTTTGCATTGAAAGGAGCAGATGCTGTTGCTGGAAAACTGATGAATGAGGTAGAAAAGCAATGATACAATGAGAATACAATGCGATAAAAATTGCTAAAAATATTCATAAAGCTTGTATTTCACAATACACAGTCATCTGATCTATTTTGATTGTGGAGAATGTTATTATCGGGGCTTTAAGATCAAATCTGATCACTGCAGAATGAGCACAGGAGAAAGCAGAACTTGTGACTCAACAATGTATGTAAATGTACTGGGATAATTTCAGAGAGTCATACAAGGACAGCCTTGGCAATCTTTTTGGGTGTTCTAAGACAGCAGCTGAACCTCAGAAACAAAAGATAACTCGGATCTTTATTGTCAAGAGACTCTTTAATGATGTCTTGTTTTCACATTTGCGCAAATCTATGACACCAAAGTTTTGCACAGCTTGACTTGAGCTGGCTCACTGAAGCAGCAATTTCCTGAGAACATAATTACACAAATCAAGAGACTGATATTTGAATACTTCCCTTCATGGTGACACATGAGGACCTTTCCACACAGTTTGAATTATTATTAAGCATTGTTGTGCCCTCCTCGCTGCTCTTGTCAGTTTCCATAAAGATTGCCAGCGCTCAGTTGGGAGCATGATTGAGTTTGATGAGGTTGATGGATTGGTGCCACTTTAATTGCCCTGACACCTCCAGTTGAGCTCTGATTGTATTTTAGGAAGAGTGGAAAATAATGAAAAGAAATTTATGTAATGTCTGTTTCACTTTGCATTAACTTCTAAGTCATCTGAGCGTAACATTTTTAAAAAGCTTTCACTCCAACCCTATGACATGCAGCAGAGACTGTTTAAGTGAAAAAATGTTAGAAATAGTAGGGCCCTATGATTTCCATAATACTGAAAGAACCAAAATATCAAGAGAATCAGATTTTTAACAAAATAAAAATCAACATGGAAATTATAAAATGACTGCAGGTCCAATTAACCTGTAATTATTGAGGTTATTATTATTAAGATTTGACTGATAAGAAAAAAATAGTACAATTTTATATAACATAAAATTATCTGATACTCATTAAATTCTAAATATCTTTTTATTATTGAATTGTTGAGATTTGTATATGTTCAACATATTTTTAGACAACCCTCTGATGACTCTGATGAAGTGATAATGATAAAACATGGAAATTGGAAAAAATAAAGCAGAGTCTTAAAAAAAAGGATTTCACAGGGCCCCGAATTAGGTTAAAGAACAGTTTTATCATCCATACGTCTTGCTGAGGAAAATTTTATGAATTTTGAAGGTTATAATAGCATTAACGTTAATGTATCTAGTGATTTTGATACTAGTAAAAGGTAAGAATATATCTGAATAGCCTCCTGAGCTTTTAGGTCTTTTCTTAGAATAGACATTATAGCTAAAACTTAATCCAAGGTGGCAACTTATTGTATCTGAACTACTAGCAATGAAATGTTGTTGCATTGCACAATGTTGGTAACAATGTGAAACATGATTGTTTTTAAACCATTTTTCCAATAAACCTAAGTTATACACAGCTAGTTTCCTGTCTTGTTATTGATCACGTGATGTCATTAATACAGAAGAAGGGTTTCGGGTCTACTCTCAGTGGAGGAGGTGGCTCAGTGGGTAGTAGGCCTTAATACCAACTTCTCCTTTTATAAAAATATATACAGGTTCACAATCCTGCTCTGCACTTTGAATAAAAAGTCTCAAATAAAAGATCTGGCTCATTAATGGATTGATAATGATACAATGTATTAATGTCCACCTTTTTGAGCAAGCTGCATAAAATTGTCCTGCAACCATTAATGCATTATGATGCATTATGATGCATTAATATGCATTATTAATGCATCAGTTCTTGTGGAAAATTCAGAAGTGCTGACATTATGAGATGCAATTAAATGTAATCATAGAAATAGAGTCTTTTACCAGAATTATTAGGAAGAGCTGCTTTCAGTGTTTCACCCAATAAGCAAGTACTCGAATCTTGTGTCTACAGCTATGAGCCAAAGGTTAAACTCAATTTCTGAAACAGAGAACTAAATCTGGCAAGTAAGGGTTTGGGAGTGACCTGTGTTGTTGTGGATAAGAAACCCTTGTGCCATCATGTAGTAGAATCAAATTACAGTTGCACCAAAGCATCTAGTGCATCCAGTATCTCACAGATGCCTCAAAACATCACAGTAGTACTAAGACTTACCAGTCCGACCCTGGGATACTAATTTATGGGGCACAACCCTTCAAATGTCAAAGAAAACCATCAGTTTGCTCTTGGCTGTGCTCCTAACCTGACAAGCCTTTTCTTTTGTCTTTGAAATTGCGAGCTCTTAAACTGCAAAGGATTTTTTTTTGGTCTTTGGATCACAGCTGTAGACCCACATCTCCTCACCAGTAATGATCTATAACATAATGTTTGTGCCTGTTGATGGTGCTCCTTATAGTCTGACACAGTGTTGCTTCTGCTCAGGATATTGCAAATGCACAAGAACATCTTTTCAAGTCCTGGAATTTATTGTTCAGCTGAAGAAGCAGAGCTGCTCAGGTGTTTCATCTCTCTGCTGTTTTTAACCAGAGGCCATTGCTGTCTCATGTTGACAGTGGAATGGGATTATCTCTTATGTTTAGTTCCAAGGAAGGACCACTCATCATTTTTGATTAAAAGAATCAAATTCCAAAGAAAAGTACAAAATCAAGGCAACATACAGACATGTATGTTCACTGATTATGAATTTCCTGCATGCTGTTCTACAGTACTAACCTACCAACACAATCACACACAAACATGCGGGGGACACAGCAGCCCACAGGAGTTGGCAGCCTTACAGTAACCAGCCTGTGATGAATAATTGAAAAAAGGATGGAATGAACCAGACCACACTATTCCCAAGAACAAAGTTAGTGTCAGCACTCCAGAGACAAGCTGCAAAAAGTGACTGAAAGGCAGGTGAAGACCATCTTAAAGCAAATAAAGAGTGATAGAGTGGGGTAAGAGGATAATATATGAAAGACAGCAAAAAAAAAGAAACATTGAAAGCATCGAAAGCAAGAAAAGAGAGAAGTTTGGGGAAAATTCTGAAAAACTTATTTGTTTTCATCTTACACTGCCAGTACAGCAGCTAATTTAACACTGATAAAAACATTGATTAGACTCTTGGCATTGATGCAATCATAATATCAATAAAAATATATTAACTTAATTCATCTACTTTGATTAAGCCATAAACTGAAGTGATTTTCAATCATCTGACATAATGGGACACATTATGCTGTATCAAGTTTTTAAGTTATAAGAACTACAATTTAAAATAAAGAAGAAACAAGAATATGTTATGTGGTGAAAGTCCATTTAAGTCAGCATTCCTCTCTTGTTTTATTGGCAGCAACTGGGTTTTTTTTTTGCTGTAATATACAGTGCTTAACAAATTTATTAGACCGCCCGTCCCTATTTGTCTCAGAGAGCATCCAGCATCACAAAGTGCTTTAATGCCGACTCTTTCATTTTCAGTGAGCTCTCGACGTTTAACCATTTTGAACAGGAACGAGGAATTTCAAACTGAATTCACCTTTTTATACCCAAATTTGAGCCTGCTCACTGGGCTTCTCTGAGAAGTCAGAAATTAATCAAACACAACATTCAACCACTAAAACAAATTTTTCTGTTCAG
>JAPZDZ010006671.1:0-15397 GCA_029783805.1 Acanthurus tennentii | reverse complement strand
AAAAATATAAATAAACAAATATATATTTTTTTTTTTTTTTTTTTTTTTTGGTGCATAAAGAAAAGGCAAAAAGAATCTAAAAGGTCCAGACACAAAATAAATACAGAGGTTACAGAAAGGTACAGACAAAAAAAAAATTATCCACTAATTAAACCTGAAACTCTTGCTTATATTATCCCAAAACGGTGTTTTATAATGCCTTTTTCTTTGCATTGGAGTGGAGCATTCTTGTTTTGGTAAGTGTTTGTTAGTTGTAGCTGCAGGGGAAATTATGTTATTTTTGTTTTGTTTACATCTCTCTGTTGTCCTTTTTTGTGATGCTCCCAGAAGGTCCTTGAAGTGACATGTGCTTTAATTTCTTTATTCTGATAATACTTATTGCATACGCTGAGGTTTCATAGCTGTTTTATTTCTTGCTGCTCATTTTTTGCAATTGAGTGAATTATGTCCTGTTTTCTGGCTAGTTTTAGCAATGCTTTACCATCGAAGGCAGGTGTTTATTTATAGATAACCAGCTTTATGCACCGGCTGCAAGTGTTCATTAATAAAACTGAAACTCAGTGTTGCCTTATGGCTTTAAAAGGTGTAACGTTACTTCACCTGTGTTTATACTAATATGTTTATGGATTTTATTTCATAGCCTCTCTGTGCTTTTAATGTAACAGCACTATCATTTATATTGTCATTATCAGTTGAAGCTTGGGCAGAATTGCATTGTGTCTCTTACTCCACCTCTGCATACCAGGCCATGACTTAGCTTACACTGCCAATGAAAGACCGGATGCTTAAAAAAACCCATTGTGTTCTAGTCTTGGATAAAATTAGCTCATTTCCCGACAGCATACATTTTCTAATGCCTTTTGCAGGGAAGCTTAGTGGCCACAACTGCTAGGACTCAAGCGATTACTGAGAGAATCGATTTTTGAGTGCAATTAAAGATTTCTGTGCACTGTGCAGTAATGTGCACGAAACATGTGCAAGCTTTAACTTTCAAGAGTAAGCATTCATCACTCGATTATCACTTGACCACCAGTACATACACACCTGATGAGCAGTGTGTCAGAGTCATAAGGATCTCTGTCAATAGGCCTGAAATCACCCAAACCTCTTTTCATGGATTATGACCAGTAGAGAGTTTTGGGTCTATGACTACTGTGAGGGAAATCTGGTCAGAGATGAGCTGGAGAAATGAGGGGGTCAGGAGATGACAAGTGTCCAGAATTATTTACTGCAGAATTGGACGTCAAAGAGATCAGTATTAGCAATGCTGGCATCACCAAGTGTTCAAGAATAATACCATCACCAGTCGAGGCTGCCCTGTGTGTTGGGTATATTTAAGTCTTTGCGTCCTCATGTCACCATTCTTAAACAACACGTCCAATTAAGGGAAAGGTATACCTTAGGCATCCTACTGGACAGATAGATAACTCAATATCAATTACAATGTGGCAACTTTGTGACCTAGAGCTCAACTTAATATGACTTCAGCGCAAAGAGATACAAATCTTGCAAACTATAACTTAAAAAGAATTTCTCACATTGATGATTCTGTACAAAACCATTCTGGTGGTGCTTAATGAACCTGGATCAGGGAGTACCATGATTGCTCCTGCACACGTTTTGGTCTAATTTTAATTTGTTTAAACACATCGTTAAACATATGCTAAAATCATAGTATTGATTTATTCTTCACTTAGGCAGATTTATAAATTCTCTGAGAAATCTATGATCATGTCTATCATTATCTTCAAACTGAACAAAGTTTCTCTCCAGACGGTCTCTTAGAGCCAATGCATTAATTTTTAAGTTCCTTTACTGCATCATTTTGCCTGTACAAATAGGTTTCACTGATGGATACTTTCATCTTACCAAAAGTAAATCTGGGACACCCTACACTGTTTCGATGCATACACCACCATGGTAAAACATGGGTCATTTACTCTACAGCAATCGTCCTGTGCAGTCCTCTGTTGCATCTATTCAGTATGCTGGGTTGGAATAGCTAGCAGAAATTGGATGCGCATTTACTTTTGACCCCAGCCCTGTTTTCTGTTTGAGAAACAGCATTAACTGAAAAACAAGAAGTATCACATAAGTGGTACTTAAATGCATCAAGCAGAAACAAAACATGACTCCTCCCTGCCAATGTTACTTTCTGTTTTTTTTTCTAACAAGGTTAAAGGTGATACAGTAAATATCCCTTAAACAAAGCAAATAACAGAATTTTCTTTTTTGTTTCAAATTGACTAAAAGAAAAAAAATCAAGTATCATAAAGATTGTTCCACGGGTTGATGAAGTAAAAATGATCTTCTTCTGGACCAAACAGATGAGGACTCACACCTGACAGAGAGGCACAGGCTCATGCCAGATAAGAAATTTCTCTACTCTGATTATGGCTTCATCTTTGCAAGCACTCTCAGTGTGAGATTTAAAGTAGGCTAAAGTTAGTATTTAAAATGAAAAAAGCACCAAATACAGAGATGAAAAAGCATTTCAAGAGTATCCAGTCTCTATACTGTAGCTTTTTTTCACGAGAAACAGGATAGACAGGCAGGATATAACACTGGGAGGAATTTGATTTAAAGACTGAAAAGTGGGCTTTTCAAAACAAAAATTGGAGGATGACAGAGATCGAGTTCAATGCTAGCCACCACTCAGTCACAAAGGACTACTTCCCTCCTTCAGTACTGGGTGGGAATCTCAGAGTAACTCACAGTACAATTATGATGGTATAATGATACAGTGGTTGTCTGATACTTGACACACTGCAAGACAGTCATCTATGATACATAACAATGTCTGTGTTAACTGAAAAGGAAAAAAAATACATCCCACAAATATAATGTATTTTCACTGTATTGAGCTTGGTGCTTCTTTAAAAAGCACACACACGCACATGGTGACTGCAACTTGTCCATGCCCATGTGTGTCATTATTCAAAGTGAAAGTATCCATAAATTTAGGGAGGAAAAAAATGCAAGAAAGCAGGAAAAACGAGGATATATATCATTAAGTTGAGTCTCCTATGTGTCAAATTGGCAGAGCAATCTGTTTAAAGTGTCTGCATGTTTTGAGAAAAACATCAATATTTAGTGCCAGAGATTCGATGTATATCTGGCATATTGCAGGAAAAGGCAATATAGTCAACTCCTATTCTGATAATTTGTCCAGTAACTGGGTTGGAGCAGGTCCAACATGGCATATGTCTGGCATTCTGAGTTTGCAGTGGTTAGTGATCAGTAACCAAAGCTGATTATATAACCTGAATAACTGGCACATCCTCAATGGGGTAATGGGTGCCCAAGGCTCACTAATGCATATGGGAGTGAAGGTTACCCCCCTTTCCACTGCCAAAAGAACCTCCAATGGGCCCAAGTACATCAGAACTGGACTGTATAGCAATGACAGATTGTGGTAGCAGGGTCGAAGACTCATATTTTCTTTTACATCACGTGGATGGCCCTGCACATCATTTACCTAGCAAAGAGTTGGCACCAGGATGCTCTGTGGGGTGAAGACATGCTATATGAGGCAGTGTGCTCTGGGCAATGTTTTGTTGGGATACCTTGGTTCTGGCATTAATGTGGATTTTACTTCAACACATACCACCAACTACACACTTATGCAGTACATTCCGTCATGGCAAGAGTCTTAACCTAATGGCAGTGGCATATTTTGGTAGTGGTAACATAGTAGGATAAAGCGCAAAAAATCATCAGCAATGGTTTGCAGAACATGACAAAGAGCTGAAGTTGTTGACTTTACCTTCCACACAGGACACCTTTAGAGGTCATGCATAGGGTTATGTATAGATGGAACAGAGCTGCATTGGGGGCAAGACCACCTACCTCACACAAGGAAGGTGGTTTAATTTTCAGGCTGATTTGTGTAGTTGCACATTTTGACCAGAATCATGACCTTAGAAGTGTTAAATGGACAGTTTCTTGATAACTTCACTTTATGGTAAAACTAAATATTCGTAGATGCTAAAATTTCTGAGCTGGACAAAGTAGCTTACATTTAAAAATGAACTGTACCTTTTATTGATGGACTCTATTGGACTTGAGCATCAGTGCATACCTAATTGTTGCGGTGTGATATAAAACCTTTTCCGTCTTAACCATAAACTGTTTGTACTGTATTGTTGGTGGCTACATTGAGGATAACAACCCTTCGTAGTGCACATGCTAGCTGAAGTAGAGACGTACACCAGAGCTAAGTAGGACCAAGCGCAGAAGAACGATACTGCTCTATGTCCTTAACCTCTGAGACCATAGAAAGATTTCTTACCTTTCCTGGTATAGCGAGAGTCAAGTTTATTTTCCTTCGCTCCGGTCCCTCCGCCGACGCCAAACAACCTGGGCAGGACGACAAATGTAAAAAGCACGGCCGTGAAAGCCAGGGCGACTTGTTGTGATGTTGACAAAACCATCTTTTTGTGAACACACAAACGGAACGAGACACTTGCTGTAAGAAACCAATGCGAGTCGATAAAAATGTGTCCGTAGAGACGGAGGGCAGTGGGAAACACTACGCTTCGAGGCTAATATCAAATGAAACTGATATATGAGATCTAAACGTGGGGTTCACAGCTCAAAACAGCTGTTCTCTGCCCCACTGCGAAAACGACAACAGGATATCCGGGTATCAGCTTTTCAGAATAAAAGCGTCATGTGAAAAGTTTCCGTCACTTATTCACAGAAATAAGACAGCTTGTGACCGTGTGTGTGTGTGTGTGTGTGCGCGCGCGTGCGTGCGTGTGTGTACACAAAATAAATGAATTTATAGAATGTTTATGTTTTATATAACTATAAAACGAAAGACACACAAAGTACTGCGGGAAAAGAAATGTAAATTTTTTTTTTTAAATTAAAAAATGTTTAAAACACTAAAAAGAAAGAAAGAAAATATTTAGCGCACAATTTGTGATTGTGTATACAGGTTAAGAATCATAGTACAATTACAATCAATGCAAAACTTACATAATGTCTCTTGTTTAGTCGTCACAGTACAAAAAGATTGACTCATTCACATATTGGAGAAAATTAGTCCTATTAATTCTTACATAGATACAAACTCTGTTAAAAAAAACTAAGATCAAATAAAATCACATCTTGTTACCATCCATTTATTACAGGCAACAAATATCCTTACACCAAGTAATTAATATTAGTAATAGTTAATTATAAATTTAAGATATATGCCTTTTTTTTCACAGTGTCTTGTCATAGGTGAAAGAGATTACACTATGTTCATTAAATATCACATTTTTTTGCAAACAAATATAAATAACAAAGTGGAGACATCATTCCATATTTTTTTAACTACTGACAATGCTATAAGAGATTGGGATCAGTTTCTGGTTGAATTGTACAAATAGAAGTATTGATATTTGAATCTACAATATAATTATTTTAAAAAAGGCTTTACAGGGTGAAAAATATGTACACTTAAACTCATTTACAATACTAATAAACTTCCTGGGTTTAAAAATATGGTCTTTATTATGTGACAAGCTTAACAAGACATACAGTGAATTAACTCAAAGTAATGCAACACCATAAAATATCCACTAGTCTTCACCAAAGCATACCATAAAACAATTTGATGTACAACATTGTGAGAGAGCTTGTTTAAAATCTCATTTGTCTTCCAGGGGGCAGGAAAGAGAGGAACTAAAAGAGAGAGAGTTTTACCTTTGATTGAAAGAGCTCAGACTACAATCTCAGCACTTGTCCCACTCACATAAGTTCACTTTTACCTAGAACATCTTCCTTTGAAGACCTGCAAAACTTTTTCAAGTTCTTAGGTTGTAAATCATTAAACCTATGATTTAATGGTTTGACTTTCATCTACACCCACTGATGCTGCAATGTGAGTACTTGGCTTTTTCAATTTACTTCGTCAGTTGTGACTGTTATGGCAGCTATGCATACTTCTTCAGGACATGCAGAGTTAGCAGAGAGAGAGGGTATGTTGTTTAACACATGTAAATATTCTGTTAAGATTGTGTCTCAGGAATATGGGATTACAAAAAAGATTTTAGAGATTCTACTCTTTTGGGGATTTCATATATGCCTGCTTTGGCAGTTTTTAACAATATGGGGTGAGACTCCTGTGAAGTAAGATAGAAAAACCACATGGTGAGCATGTGAAACATGCTGCTAGTTTACCAACCAAAATGGCAAGTAAAATATTTTTTTTAAGATTTGAATGTCGGTGAATAGGCATCCTATATATATCTAACCCTAACCCTATATATTTGATTTACTAGCAGACTATTGACTTAAACATAACAACTTCTACAAGAGAAAAGTTTATGTAGACACAGTCACATGTGGGGGGAATTGACAAAAGCCAAAATGAGAGTTGTTTATTTCAGGACAATTGCAAGTATAATTGCCAAGAAGGCAGAGATCATTCTGTGCACAGTCAAGAGGTTATAAATCACCAATATTTGTAAAAATTGAGAAATATAGAGGTTTATTTGACAACAAATAAATCTTTTGTTGTATTTCCATCATAGAATATCTCCTATCAAGTTATTTGTGGGGGATTTATGTTCATGGTTGGACAATGTTAATCTACTTGGCTGTTAGATGATGATGGGTCAACTAACCATGTAGATTGGTTTGTTGTTTGTTAATTTGAAATTAAAATACGTGATAAAATATGAATTTATTAATTCATTAATATACAGTGTAGAGGTTCATTAATGGACCTTGGGACATCCAAACTAATCTGAATGTTGACAAACTTAGAGCTACATCACCAACAATAAGGATGTGATGGCTGCGTAATTCTTTGCTTGATGAAGTCATTAAAGGCTCTTTTTTTAGTTTCTTATAATCGCTAAGAAGCTCTGTCTGTACCACTCTTATATATATTGGTATGAGCCTCACTAAAGCTGTAGAAAACACCTCTTAGAATTTTGGCATTAAGGTAACATGCTAACTGATTGCAGACAGTGCTGCCAACTCTGTCCCAATGAAAGAACCAAACAGTAGCACCAAAAGTCGCTAGAGGTCGCCATTTTACGTCATTATACCATTTTACATATTAATAACCTAATGTGCATTAATTTGCATACAGGTATAGTTGTTTAAAGTTGAAATGAGAGAGACCACCTCAAGCAATTTATGGAAGGTGGACTGAGAAATCTCTAGCCAGCAACACTGTAAATTTGAAGTTATTATGTCAAAAATATATAAACTAAGCAAAGAGAGGAAGAAGGTTAAATTAATTATTTTCACGTTTTTCACACATTTGGACTGCTTCAGCAGCAACATGCAGGATTACATTTTTTGTATAAGGCTTAATGATTTCAAAATTAAATATAAACAGTATTGTGGCAAATATTTGAAATATATATTTATATCCTTACAAATCAAGATACTGACTGACACAATATTATTTTTTTTATTATTTAATATAGTTCAGTGATCATGTCTTAATAAGGTCCAAGTTTAAATAACAATTAAAGTATTTTTTTTATTACTCTGAAAAAAATCCCAGAATATAATGGTTTATAAAACTCAGAGATTTCATGAGGATAAACTGTTGAGTGTTGGCCTTGGGGATATAAGTACCTTAGGAATGCCAAACACTATTATTTTCATATAACTGCTCATTAGGTAAATAAATACTTGAGGAAGCTACAAAAAATGATGTCAGTGTAAATTGGCAAAATTGAAAAGTATAACTTTTGATACCTTGATCAAAGGCCCACATAAAGAGTGTGTAAAAGTTATAAAAGTGAGTGCTTATTTGAGACATTTGGATTGCTTTTTTGGACTAGATCTGTTTATGTAATGTGTGCAATAAACCCCACTTAAATAAAACTCATAAGAGTATCTAGTGATTATTTTATGACTCTCACTTAAAGACTTTTCTTGATATCTGGCTCTTGGCATGATTTTCACCACCTTATCTTTTTACTTCCATTAAAAGACAAAACAAAACAAAACATATATTATATCTAAGAACAGCAATGGAAAATGAAAAAAAAAATGAATCCAGTAACATCTTTATTAATTTAAGTTTAGGGTTAGGGTTCAGGGTTTGGTAATGCAACCCCTCAGTTCAAAGTAGCCTACCCTGTAAATGATGACTTAATATATATAATAGACCTGCTGCTGTCAAGCTTTATTTGGTGTTTTGACAGATAATAGGTAATTGTTCACAATTTCTAAGTCATTGGACTTAATCAAAAATATATTAATAATAATAATAATAATAATAATAATAATAATAATAATAATTTAAGTTCATTTTAAAACCAACTTAGAGGAGGAAATAAAGCAACATTAAACTAGATCAAAGGTTAAATAACATGATTCCCATGAAAAAATAACAAGCTAATAAATTAAAACAGGTCTGCATCTAAGGCAGAAATGTAAAAATAAACATGTTCATGTGAGACTGAATTTAATGTAGACCTAAATGAAACAAAAGATGCCAAAAACTAACTAAATTAATTTTAGATCTAACTAAAGAACTTAGCGTTCTCTTCTCACACAATGTTGGTGTGTCAGAGTACAGTGATGTGTCGGTACATGCAGCTCCGTACATAGAAGTATTCACGCCTTACTGCAGGGCATAATTTCTACAGATTTCCACAGTAAACCCCCCTCTGATGGTTTTCGAACTTTATGGAATCCAGAAAAAGTCCATGCATGCCCGCCACACTTGCACAGAAAACACTGTCCTCGCTTCTTATCTGTCTGTGATAAGAATGCTTAGGAGGATATTTAGGATTGTGTAAAGTATTAACTCGTTCTGCCCTCTGCACTGCCGCAGAATGACTTTAAGGGAAGCACTGTATTTAGATACAGAAAAAATTCAGATAAAAAAGTAGGGGGGAAACGTAGAAACTGAGGAGAAATCCTTCGATTAACAACGCATTTTTGTTCTACAGTGAAGGATGACCGATAAAATGAAGTAATGCCTTTGTGGAAACCCGTTGAGTATTGCACATGTGCATGAGTGTACGGGTATCGAAATGAAAATGAATTCTTATAGGCTAAATAAAGGACGTGTTACTGTGTGAAACTTAAAGAAAACCTTTCTATGTCCTCTGGAGCACTCCATCCCCAAAATTTCGCACGGCTCTTTGCGTAATGTGTGCGCTTGGCTGGTGTGCGGATGAGCGAGGTGACATCTTCGCGGTTGAGGTCTCAGTTCGGCAGGAAATACCCAATGCAGGCTTAAGTTCGTCAGGTAATGAAAGCTGCGGCTTCTCTAGAGCTACGTGAAGTTCTCATGTATTCTTTCCCAGCTGCTGCAATATTTAGAGTTCCTGACACAATAATATCCAAACGGAAAACAAACAATGGTGTAAAAACACAGATAAAAACTGAACTGCCCCCCCCCCTTTCCTGCGGGGGTCAAGTTCAGCGGGGTGTGGTTTTATCAGGCTGACTGGACATTTATTCTCTGAATCAGGCAGATGAGACTAGCTGGCATGGCTTCTTTTTAACAAAACATTCTCGGCTGCTTGACTTGACCACGCTGCTGAAGTTACTGTTACAGTTTGAAGTTACTTTCACCCCTAAAATTTTCTCTTTGGATAAAGCAACATCTTTCTTCAGGTAAGTCATGTATGATAATTACGTAACTTTTATCTAAGAGGGGAAGAATTTACCAAAGAATCTGAATCTGTTTACTATTTCTAAAGGCATTGCTTTCGTATGATTACCATCATGTTAGAAAGTTCATTCTAAAATTAGTTTTTTAAAGCAAAAAAAAAAAAAAAAAGTTTCAGGTGTCAGTTTTACTTTGCGATGCCAGAGTTGGTCAAGGAAAGTATGGTGATGATAACATTAACATTTTTAGTTTCATAACTGAGGTGAATACATGAATCAGTATACACCTTAACTAATGCGTGAAATTCACACTTCTGGGACGAAATCACCTAAAACGAGTTAATAAGTTTGATTTATAGATCTCCAGTAATAAGATTACAGTGTGAATATTATTATTTGGCAGAGATGTTTTTTACCTGCTCAGAACTGCATTAGTCACTTTTCCAGAACAGGCGAGTGTTACATGTAGAGAAACGGTTTAACTTCTCTCACGACTGAAAAAAGCCTTAAATATTTCTGCTTAGTGGTACAAGTAGTTAGAAGTAAATTAAAAGTGGAATATTTGATAAAATGTACAAACATCTAAGATCTGCATTCGGCAACGGCTTTTTATTTTTTATTTTTCCCTCGGGACAGCTCTCTAACCTGTTTGAGTTCCACAAAACATAAAAAAGTTGAAAAACTGCCCTCTATTCATTCGAAAGAGAAACGTATAAGGCGGTAAAGCTGTAAAGCTTATTTGGAAAATTCAATTCAATCCAATTTTATTTATAGAGCGTCAAATCACAACAAAGTTGTCTCAAGACACTTTACATATAGAGCATGTCAAGACCACACTTTATAATTACATTTATATTTTAAATTTGTAGGAACCCAACAAATGAAAGCAATTCCCACATGAGCAAGCAATTGGCGACAGTGGTGAGGAAAAACTTCCTTCTAACAGGCAGAAACCTCGGACAGATCCAGACTCAGAGGTGGGCGGGATCTGACGGCACTGATCGGGTCGGGGGAGGGGAGGGGGTGTTAGATAGAAAGGGGAGAGAGAGCAAAGCCAAAAACAAAGATAAAACTATGTGTTTAACTAGATGTAAGATATATGTTAGTGTTTAATAATAAAAACCATTACAAACCATAATTAAAAAATCTGGTAATAAAAGCACTATAATGATAAATGAAACACATGAGTCAAAGTTTCACTTTGGCTTCACTACTGTCTCAGCATATCTGTCTCTCTATTTAATCTATATTACATTAAAATTTAATAAAATATAATATAATTAAACCAAAATTGAAATTTCACAAAATTTCCTCTCCCCACTATGTCAATGGTGGCTCTGGTGACATTTTCTGATCCACATAGCCCTTCTGAAGTTTCACCGAGGGAAAAATCAGAATTTTTAAATGTCATATTTCTGCATGACTGAAAATACAAAAAGGTTGACACATTTTTAAATGCCAGATCTCAAATTATTATCTGGTGTGGCTCAGCTACAGAAAAAGCAAACTAACAAAAAAAGAGGAACAAGTCACCAGTTAAGTTTGTTGTTGACAACCAAACCTGTCTAACTGGCACTGTTAGTTGTCAAGAACATTAACAGTGCTATGATCACATTAGCAGGCTCTCCTTCCCTTTTTTCACACGATTAGAGACACAGAACTTAAGTACAGATAATTGTTGGTAACACCCAATTACAAACAGGCTCAACAGTAAATGGTGCCTCATTGGGTTTACAGATTTTGTGTAATAAAATAAGCCAGGTCAGAAAGGGTCTGTCATAACAGATTAACAAGACAGTTTCCCCTCATTGTTCTTCATGAAGTTTGCTGGAAGTGATGCAATGTAGCTCAGATACTTTTTGTGTGGAGTGACCACTGAACAGGGCTCTCTTTTTTTGAAAAAAAAAACAGCCTCTAAATTCAACATGGTTACCAGTAATATGATAAGGAGACAGATGGCCTTGTTTGCTCAACTTAACTTACCCTGCACTTAACACACCAGTCATCACTCGTAATGAAAACTCAAGGCATTCATGCCAATATAAAGAGTAGTTGTGGATTATGAAAAAGTCACAAATAAATATTTTTTGGCGCGAATAAACATTAAATGGTCAAACTTGAGAATGAAATTTGGTGGGCTGATCAAATAGGTTGCCTTACTCCAGGAAAGGAACACATTCTTTGTTAAGGACAGATATGGCGTCTACAGTTTCAACGATAGTGGTCATGTAACCAGTGTAGGATTTACACCCTAAGGGCTTATAGTTTATTAAAGTCTGAATTCTATTAATAATTTTCAGGGTTATTGTTTTAGAATGACACAAGCAGCATCAATCCAAATTAAATGTTAATGTAGGTCTCCATAAGTCTGATGCTTCATCCCTCTAACCATACATATTAACATCCTTATTCTTTTCTTTTATTCATATTGAATTAAGGTCTGTGTCCTGCAACAGCAAATAGAATTTAAAAAAAAACTTACTAAGAAACCTGGACTAAGAAACCTCTTAGTCCTTTTTTGCATATCAATTTTTAGGGGTTATATTATAGCTTGTGTTGTAATTAATAAACATAGGAAGCACTTGCCCTAATTCACTCTGTCATTAGGCTATTTTTAAATGAAGCTAAATAAATTGTGGTGGCAGGGTGTTTAAGGGTGTCTAAATACATTTAAAGCCATGCATGTTAAGTGGTGACTCTAAAAGTTTCCTTTGGTGTGAATGTAAGCTTGTTTGTCTCTATTTAAATGTTTCCTACCAATTGCTCCAGTCCCCTGTGACCCTCCAAAAGACATGTGGTTAACAGATGGATGGAAACTGTGGTGGTGGCATGTTGTATCAAGTATACATGCAAAGTAAGAATAACAGCCCTCCAAACAGTACTGTAAGTTAGCCTTGCTTTTTAAGGTGCCACAGTTGGTGCCACTCCAAGCACTTGATATCAATCAAGCTCATGTTCACACCTATGGGCAAATTAAAATTAAATATCACTCTGTGTGGAGACAGGAGAAAGTGGTTTGAAGTTGGCAGAAACTTAGGTTGCCTGAAAAAAACATTTGCAGACATGAAAAGAACATACAAATTAGACAGGCTATAGTCACCCAACGAGTTTAAGTCTGGAACCTTCTTATAACTTAAAACTAAGATTTAATTCACAATCATGCATTTTTTTCTCTACGGTTCTATAATATGTTTCAAGGCAGTTTTGTGTGTTGCGAAGATAATCAGACAGAAAATATACCCAATCAAAATGTACATGTTTGGTGACATAATAATAAACCTGCAAAACAGACTTAATGCCCTGCCTTTCTAAAAGAATTCCATTTGGCAAACCCTCCTCATAAATTATAACTTAACATGGGATTGAATTTGAAACAGGACACGGTATCAGCACTGGGGTCAAGATGAGCAGTAACATGATGCATTTTTTCACAGTTTTCACAGTTAGTCCCAAATGGAACTAGGGACAATGACTTGATGCATTTTAAAAAAGTAAAATATAAATAAATAAATAAATATTAATAAATATTAAATATGTACAGAAGTATATCTGTCCTAGACTTACTAACTATAACCTATATTGAAACAGGAATTGACTCATACTCTCCATTGTGGGAAACAGAATCTTATTGCATTATTGTAAAGGCAAGTTTTTAGTGTTAATGAAGGTACTATATCTGACATTTAAATTCAAGTTTTTACTTAAACAATTTGAATAAGTCTAAACACTCGGAAGACAGTCACAATTAAGGACAGTTATATATACACACAGAGAAAAGATGGTGCTACGTTGCACTCAGAAGTGTATTTTTGGCTCGCAATCATTTCAAAAAAGCTTGTTGGATCTCGCTCTGCAAGACTAGATTTATTCCTACTTTGCCTGGCTGAGTGCTCAGGTCAAAAGTAATCCTGTGTCAGTGTGAAACAAGCTTCCAACTGAGATCTTCAAAGTCTTTTTCCAAGTCTAGTAAGGCATATAGGCTACTTATAAAAACAACAACAACAACAACAACAACAACAACAACAGAAATAATTTTATGTAGGACTTTCTATAGATAAAATGCAATTCAAGAGTGTTTTACAATATGGTATTGAAACAATACAGAGAAAAAATAAAATAAAATAAAAAGGCTTCAATTTAAAGGCAGAATATTAAAAAATACACCGTGCCTTACGGTATGGTATTAACAAGGTGGAAAAAAACATTACAAAATGATAAATTAATTTCAGAAAAGAAATGTAGGAGGGTTGTTTCTGACATTGTCTTCAAAAGAGGAATATTAGTGGGCATAACTGTCAGATGTGCAGATAAAAAAAAAAAAAATTACTAATTTAACAAAAAGAGATCTTTATTGAAAAAACAAGCTGATAACTCAAAAATCAAACAAAATGCAAAGTTTAACAAAACAGAAAAAAAAATCAAAGACAAAAATACCTGAAATGCTACAAACCAAAGATGCAGGGAGAAGAGGATTAGTGACAGGACGAAGGGATGACAAAAGCACAGAGGGAGTGATGACAGACGACAGACCACAGACGACGGACCACAGATGACAGACGACATAGCACAACAGAAGATCTGACCAAGACAAAGGGGAAACACAGCGACTATATACACACTAGGACAATGAGACACAGGTGGGGCAATCAACACAGGTGAAACACATAAGGTGGGGCAGGTAATTACAAAAGGAGGGAAACTTGAGGGAAACAGGAACAGGATCAGTGTCCACCAGGACCCCTGACATTGGAACTGAAGTAGTGTCAGCTGGGACCTTGGACACTGAAACAGGAACAGGATTAGTGTCTGCCAAAATCCCAACACGGGAACTAGATAGCTGTCAGCCGGGCCTCCAGACACCGGAAGACCAAAGGCATGAGCTGGGACACCCAACGCCTGATGAGCAGAGGTGTCAGCTGGAGAAAGTCTGTGGCATTGGGCAATGAAGAGTCTAATGATGGGCACTCTGGAAAACCAGGCAGCAGAGAGACACTGGTGCTAAGCCGCTGTGAGGCCGGAGAGCTGGGCTGCAGTGGAACTTTGTGTCTGTGGGCGTTTATTCCTGGGAGGGTTTAAGTTCAGAGCTGAACACTCCATAACACTCCTAGAACCCCCACATGCCAAGCGGATTTGAGACAGAAGATGACTCAAAATCCTGCGGCTCAGGCTGGTAACTAGCAGACTTAGCAGTGTGATGACAAAAATATTCAAAAGAGACCAAGGGATGAAGAAAGCCCAGGGGGAGTGATGACAGACGACATAGCACAACAGATGATCTGACCAAGACAAAGGGGAAACACAGAGACTATATACACACTAGGACAATGAGACACAGGTGGGGCAATCAACACAGGTGAAACACATAAGGTAATTACAAAAGGAGGGAAACGTGACAAGACGTGGGTAGCAAGACACAGAACAGGATTTACCAAAATAAAACAGGAAACAAAGAAACAAGGATATATACAAAAACCAAACTTGAGACACAACTTAAGAATAACTAAACTAAAACTACTCAATTAACAGATCGTGACAATAAGTTTACTGCACTTGCTACTCACTGACCATATCAATATAGTAGCAGTTGGACAAAAAGACCTTTAGTTACAAGGAAATTAATATTTTTTTTATGCTAAATCAGAAAAGGGCTGTGTCATGACTGTGCAGTGTAAAGCTTGTTCACCAGCAAGTAAACACCGTCAATATTAACATGCTCAAGTCAAACCTGAGGAGACACCTATCACTAAGTTTATGTAACTGAAATATCCATCCATTTTCTATACCCCTTAATCCTCTGTAGGGTCGGGGGGGG
>JAPZDZ010006552.1:0-15416 GCA_029783805.1 Acanthurus tennentii | reverse complement strand
CTATAAGTAATCTTAGGAGAGCTCACAATCTCCAGTGTATAGCACACGTGTAGCAGAGTTCCCCTTTTGTGAGCATGCAGTGTGTTCAGTTTCGCCTTGCGCCATCTAGTGTGTGCTTTTAAAGAACACATGGAGCAAGCCGAGCTGCGGCCATTGTCTGCTCAAACTTGGGGCGTCACTTCCAGTGACCGATATGTGACGGGACATAGTCACGTCCGCCATCATGCCCTCTTCCTCCCCCCTCCACTCATCTCTCTCTCTCTCTCTCTCTCTCTCTCACTCTCACTCTCACTCTCACTCTCTCTCACACACACACACACACACACACGCTCACAGATATACCTACACACACACACCAAACACGCTTACCTGGTGTTGTTGTGATTTATTGTTTATGATTTATGCTATTACTCATTTATAGATAGATAGATAGATTAATGTTTATTAACGTTAATGTATGGATTTTCACATGAAATATATTTTTGTAATAAACAGCCGTGTGTTAAAAAAGAGCCCTCTGAGTGTTTATTGTTTCACATATTGTTGTAATAACTGCTGGTTGTACGGTCAGTGCTCGATCTCACCCTTCAACTCAACTAGTTACTGAATAACTTCTTTCCCCTTTAGTATTAAATTCTGTTTAATACATCGCAACGTAGGCTTTACTTTAAATTGAGACATTGATAATTGTTTGGTCATTGATCCCTGTTCACAGGGTGGTGCCCCGAAATTATTAAGTAACATTAATAATTAAATTCTTAATACTTATTACTGTTAGTAATTAAGTAATTGTCAATAACCAAACTATTCATCTGTAGCAAATCCCAACATTAAGTTAGTTGCACATTTCACACACATATGACTGGAAGCACATCCAGTGACTTGCATGCGAGTAAGCTTTGTGAAACTAACCCCCACCTTCTCTTAACCTGGCACCTTTAGCTTACATGCAATAGGCCTTAACAAAGAAACCTTTAACCTCCCCCACTAGCCGTGTGGTGATGGCTGTAATCTTCATTTCGGCCATCTTTGTTTTAGAATCCTACATTTAAGCCATGCAGTCCTAACCATCATTTTGAGTCAGCCATCTTGTCTTTGTCTGCCCATCAGACACAGACACACACTCTCACACACACACACGCTTGCTTACATATGCTTGTAGTTTAGATACTGTGTGTTTTGTTAATAATTTGTTAAATAAATGTGTTTACACACAAGTCATTTGTTCGTCTGTTTAATCTTGTACAAAAGTAAATGTTGCCAACCTCTACGCTGCAGAACTTTTAACTTAACTTAACTTTTAACAAATCTTTTAACTTTTACTGACAATTGATTAGGACTTTCATTATAATTATCAAGTTAATTAATTATCATAGTTCCAAATTAACAGTTTATTCTGCTCTCACTGTTCAACCTGAACACAGCTAAGCAGACAGATAAACTCTTTGGCAAATGGCTGGTGTTTTGTCTTCTTTATTGACGTTTACCATCAAATGACAACAGAGTGAAACTGCAAAGAAAATAACAAAACACAAACTTCAGACTGTAATTGTAGCGTAAATATTAATATACATCAGCACGCATCACAAATATGTAGAAACAGAACCTAGAATCCACACTGTATATAAAACTGAATAGGTACTGTGTATTTACCACTTAAACATGCCAGATATTCACAAACAAAATAGCTGCATATTCTTTGTTAACTGTGATTAAGTAAAACACCTCTAAACTCACAACAGTAATAATATCACTCAAAGATATATGTTTGAACGCTGATAGTACTTATAGATAATGCTTTTTATAAACAACAAAGATGGATGGATGCGGATTCAGGCACAAAACAATCTCTCTTATTCAGCATGGCTGAGCACATAGCCTCTACTTCTATTCGCTATTGAACATGCGGAGTAACACAAAAACATATTAGCACCACCTGCTGGCGGGTGGTAACAACAGCCGGAACAAGTTATTAATTTTATGAGACTGATTAAATAATTGGCTATCATTTCCCTTTCTATGGGTGGTGCTCCAAGGTGGATTTAACGTAAATTAAATCCTATTAGTAATTTACTATTATTTACTTTAGATAGCCAATCCCAAATTATTAAACCCAACATAGTTGGAGCCCTATATGACCCAACACTACATTTAAGATAGGTATTTCCTACAGACTATCTCGGCACATTATTGGAAAAGAGGAGAGGAAATTAATTAAGAAATTTGGTAAACTTTAAAAAAATATAATTACATATAGGAGAGCACTTTTACTTGTCACTAAGCATTAATGTTATTAAATCATTGTCATTTTCCAATCATATCACACTGCAACATATTTTTTTACAAACAGATCAACCACAAACTTAAAACACATGGTGTTGGATCTACACTAAACCATTAAACCATTAAAGTACATATATCAGCAAAAGTGTTTTAACATCATTCCTTAAATCTTTATTGAGCTGGATAAAAGAAAATTCCACAGTGTTATATACACAAGTAATGCTATGCTCAAAGCAAACCCACTTGACACAGTATTGACCTTTTGAAGCAGAATCAAGATATTTCAATATCTCACTTCACCAAACCTTACCACTTCTGATAACTCACTTCCCACGCCAAGGCAACTTTATAACATGACCATATCAGAAAGATGTCACACTGATTTCAAAGATATCAATGTTCATGTCAATCTGCCATACAGAGAGCTGTAGCTTCAGATTAAAAGTGACTCATTCATAATATCCAAGCTTTTTGAAGAAAATTTTAAAATAAGTTAACTTTTTTCATCATAATTACTTCATAGTGATTCTCATCACCAGTATTTTCTACTGATCCAAAACCAAATGATCATAATCAAATACTGATTCAACCCACAAATGGTTGGTTTATCACTCTTACAGTGATTTCTCAAGGTTAATTGGGTGTCAGGTGAACACATTCTGCTTTCACACTCCTGCTGATGTCATCTTTGATGCCAAATGTTGCATTAGGGGTGAGGGTGTGGGGTCTTTGAGTTCATATGTTACAATAGATTTTCTTTTTCTTTTTTACTGTTAATAATCTGTTTTAAGTGATATATCACCTGAGATGCCATTTCCATGCTGATCAGCCTAGACTGATATTGTAGTAGGGCCTATGTGAGAGATATTGTTTGTCAGATGAGAAGGCAGAAGCTGTAAGCATTGTAAGGTGCTTTGAGTTGGTAAGGTTTACTCCTAAGTTAGATTTGATAACTTCTTTGTCTATATACTTGTTTGGCTTTTTGTGACTTTGCAGCCTACTCCTTCTCCACCCTGTCAGACACTCCTGCAACTTTATATTTGCTCTGCATAGGAAGTTACAGTCTATCAGTGAGAACAAGTCTATCAATTGTATTTCTTACATTAAAAATGTACATTAACTCTACAAAATACTGTATCAAGGACTTCTTAGACAAATGTGTAAAATGTATGAAAAGTGTTCTAAAGAGGCTTTAATCTTTATTTCTGTCTCTTTATCATACCTTTTGTGAAGGCTTTATATTTAATAAAGGAAAAAAATAAAGCACAACGTTTCCTTCCTGATAAGAGAATCACTAATATCTTTTTAAACATTTTCTGTATCATCAAGGCAAGTAATCTTCACTATTATGGCCTTCTGACCACATTTAAATGAGAGGGCTTGATGTATGGTTCACTGCACTAATCAAAATCCCAGGGAAGCCTGTTTGTGTCAGAAGGATCCATGTTTCATCTCTTAGACAAATGCCAGGGTGCTGATTTCATCAATACGTGACATGTATTGATGAACAGACAGATATGTCTCCTCTTTACATCCTTCACTGACTTAGTCCTGCTTTTCTGAATCAGAGAGAACACTTTCAATTTGTCACACCAGTGTAAGCTTTTAATGACCAGAGAGTCAGATTGATAGATCCAACTTGTCCTCACATCAATCCAAAACTTTCAGCAGCTCCCCTACTGACTGAGGCTAAAACTGTGAGACAACACAAGAGTGGAGTTGAGGGGCTACACCTTTCTGGTTGCAGTTTCCATTCCAGACAAAAAAAAAGGGGGGGGGGGGGGGTAAAGGAATAAGTTGAGCTACATTTTCACTCCCTTCACCCTAATAAAAAAGGGACAAGTTACTGTAAAAAAAACATATGTAGAAGAAGAAATACAAAAAAATATAAACTTAGGGGCTAAGCTTAAAAACAAAATTTTTTATTATCCATCAGAAACATTGGAAATATGTATAAAATTGAAGTCAAAAATTAAATCTGATAAATATGTCCATAAAAGTAAAATACACCAGTGATCATGTTAAAAGCGAATTTTACCTTCACATCAGATTGTATCATTACAAGGTAGTACATTGAAATAGACATGAGAAAGTGAACTTTTATCAATTGCTATGCTAGGTTACGCAACGTTACATTAGCAAACAAAATAAATTATATTTGCCTCTTATATCACAGTTAATTAAAAGTTTAACTCAGTCTGTGAAGGCTAACTTAATTATCAAGTTAGTGTCCTTTTACTGACTTCCAGCCACTTTGCATTGCCCGCAGAACAGAACAGGAATGCATGCTAAACCAGACGCCCAGAGACAGCATGACCCAACTCCCCTCCACCATCTGGACCAATCGTTTTCACATCCGGTTCTATCAAACCGGAAAATCTATCAAAATGGCAGCCTTCAAATCCCAAAACGGCAGTTCAGAAACCAACAGGTGACGTCACGGAGGCTTTGTCCATTTTTTTTGTACAGTCTATGTATGTAGGCAGAGGCATAGTGCTCACCCATTGCTGTGCCTTTAATTTAAAGGCAATATACATCTTAAAACTAAAAGCTGTTGCATGTAAGACTAATATGTAACAATCTGAGGATTGATTCATCTGGGAAATCTGAGACAGGGTGTTTTTAGGGGCATTTTTCCACTGCTGCCATACCCCGCGGTATGTTGATGTTAGTATATAGACTGGTGACATCTATGATAAAGAGAAAGCAGGGTTCATAAAGAAAAGAGAGTTAATGTGGTTCAGAAAGTCTTGTGTATCATTTATGTGACTGCTTAGTGGAAAGGGGAGTGAGGTCATAATCAAGAAACTCTGCCATTCCATAACTTTCACTCCTACAGTCAGAAACAATAGGATGACCGGATGATTGGGCGATTAGGGATAGTCAACTTTTTCATTGGTCTTTGAATTTTAGGAGGAAGACAGCAGTAGCATGGTCTGTGTGGTGGATTTCCCATTAAATATGTTATTTGCCATTTATTAATGAATCCTTTTGAATATAATATTTGTAACTGCTTGAATCATGTCTGTTGTTGCTGTGTACATTGGTGCTGTTAATGGTATGTAGTAATCTGTGTCATTTAGTTAATGGAGTGCCTCGGTTAAGTAGTCTGATCGGGCCACTGCACTGCCCTTATCTGCTGGTTTGATGATAATGTCTTTTGTCCACATAAGTTTCTTGAGAGATGCTTTTTCTTCTGCTAGAGGATTTGGACTCTGTATGCCATCAGTTTTTAGTTTAGCTATATGATCTTTTTCTATGAGAGGTCCATAGACAGTTTGGAGGCATGTGATTCTCACAGTGAAGGTGGATAAAAAGATTTGCCCATTGCAGGGGCTGGGGAATGAAATAAGAGGAAGTCTTTAGACATCTGTGATAGCTGGATACTGCAACACTTAGTGCACATCTTCTGTCATAGACAGCTGTTGTAGTGGGAATGAAACCCAGTCCTTTTTTGGCAAGGAACGTAGGCAGGTTTCAGATGAAAAAGGCTGATAAGTTCACATAAATAAAGGCGTGTGTGCATCTTGGCCAATGCGAGGTACACGCATTCCTATATGCATGCTGCTTACTTCAAAATTTATATTTAGTGATCAAAAGTATTTTCAAAGAACACTTTACTAACTTTACTAAATATGTCCAAAGCACACTTAAATATTTAACACTGCTGAGAGGCAAAATCAGTGTGATTGTGGGGATGTGTGAGCACATTGGCCAAATGCGCCGTATCTTACAGCACAGTCTGTTTCTCTTAAACTTTCCACCTGGTCTTTCTCCTTCTTTTGCTCACTAATGAAATGACACCTCAGCCAAGCTGCATGTTTATAAATTTGGCTGTAGAAGCATCCAGGTGCACAAACACACTAACCCCTACTTTTGTTTTCTCTACAGCATCATCAGCAACATCTTTGAGTCCAGCAAGGGCAGGGGGTCATGTTTCTATTCAAGCCCATTTTATCTCTTAACTTCGTAGACACATGAAACACATCCCAATAAAGATACACACACCCACGATATGCCATCTCAAGAACCTAGGATGAATCTATTAATACAAACACACAAAAATACTGTCCAGTATTTCAATTTAAGTGGGAGAAACTAGCTTTTGTGCCATTGGTATGTGTTGATAAGCTATTAAAGCCAAGGTGCTACTGTCTGTATGTGTATTATCACTGTCTAGCTAACTAACTGGAAGCCAGGAGAGCTTATTAAAGTTACACAATAGATGCTTAGCTCCTACTGTCAGTAATTTATCATGTGTGTGCATCTGTGTGCACGTGTGTGTGTGGAGCCATCATTGATGGATATCTGACTGTTTTTTTTAAGAAAAAAGATTAAGGTTCAGGCAAGAGATTAAGTTTAACATGATGTGACTTTATTGTCCACAGTAGGGTGACTGGATGGCCATTAAAAATCCAGGACAGTCTTGAATTTTGAGCAGTTGTCTTCAACCCTGAACTATGTCTTGTTTGTCACGAAAAATAACTGTATTAGCCTTTAGTAATATTTAGACAATATTTAAATATTGTAAAATAGTAAAATTTAGACAATATGAACAAGAGGAAAGCTGTCTGTATGTTGCATCAAATTACTTATGTAGACAATGATTCCTGCTTTTAGTTATTGATACTGAACCAGACAATGGGGGATGCAGCTGCCACTGTGGAATAAATTTGAAATTAAAAAGGATATCTAAAAACTGTGTGTCTAAAAGCTTAACAGTTCAATGACCATCTTGTCTGCTGAAAAGATGTTTAAAATAACTGTAACACACTTACCAGCGGTGCAAAACAGTTTGTGCAACTGGATCATATCCTCAGAATCTGTTAATGGTCTTCATAATATTAAGAACAGAGTATTACAATTAGTGTCTGATTTGAATCTAAATTATTCAAATTTCTCTGACAATTTTGGAGGGGGAGTAGGGAAGTGGAGTTTGATGGGGTGCTTAGCAGCCCAAAAGCTCAGATCCTAGAATCACCCCTGATGACTTTATTCACTTTCAGAATGTTGCTCTAGGTGTCAGTAAATTGATAACAATTTAATCCCACACCCACTGACTGCATTTAAGAAATGGTTCACATTATGCAAAGTTAGACCACCATGGAAGTGTGAGTACATTTTTATCTGATTTCATTAAGTTGAATTAAACTGTGTCTCTGTTCAGAATCAGAATTATCTGGAATACAGGGACTGCACTGCCAGATTAACAAATGGTACAAACATCTCTTATTGAACATCATTGTATAGGGTAGACAAAACATTAAGATAACACTTCTCATTTCTTGCATAACATTTGATTTTAATTAGCTGATATTAAGACATTTTTATTAGGCCTACCTTATCAGAGTTACCCGTTTCCAGGGAGTTCTGCTGAATTATTTTCCAGACCAGCACTCAGTTGAAATTTTAATCACTGTGTCATGGTTATACAAAAACTCAGTATGTGACTGCACACTACAAACCAGACAGTCCAAGAATTTACATCAGTTTGCATCAGATGTGGTCTGCTTCTCATCCCTAGTGGCTTCTCAGTTCCTGTGGAACATTGGGCACTCATGGATACAATGTGAAACAGTCTAGAAATTATCCCATACAATTGTGCAGCTCAGCGATGACTCACCATAACCATAACCATAACTACCATGAATTCCCTCTTGCAGACAGGTCAAATTTCCGATTTACAAATGTGTTTCAGCTAAGGTGATAACCGTATTCAGTTTTTTTTTTACATTCTGTCACTAATGCAATGTTTACAGTGGTTACATAATTTATTATGTACTTCATACTTGAGAGAATTAATGAAGCTAAACTGGCTTCTACTCAACCTAAGAAAAAACTGAATTTACTCTAGAACATCAAAAATGTACTTTTTTTTCATTTTTAATATTTGAAAAAAAATTAAGGGATAGTGGCATCTACCACTGGAACAAACATGACATAACGTTTTCATGTGGCAAATAACAATATATTTGACCCTAAAACAGAAAAGGCACAACCAGAATTATGGCACTGTAAAGTTGGACTCTTATCTGCCAGTGAAAAAGAGTCACATACTGTTTCCTGACATTGGTCAATGTGAATTATATGTAATATGATGTGGGCCAGTATCCAATTACAGCGGAAGATGAATGACATTCAAAATATGTAAAACAAAATTGAATATCATCAAGCCCTGTCTACTAAAGGGAAGGCTTCTGGCGATGCAATGCCATCATGGATCATCTACTACCCTACTGGCCAATGATAGAAATCAGATCATAGGTGTTGTAGCAGAAAATTTGTATTTTTTTCCTTTTGGGGGGAGGTGGGGACAGTGTGCTGAGGAACACATACAGGGTAGCGTAAAGGTGGTGGGTGATATCATTGGTTAGGTGAGGGATGGTTTTAGGGGGAGAGTAGTTGAGAGCAGATCACAAAGTTGAAGTGAATTAATAAACTTTCTGTAATGTTTTTTTTTTCTATGGGAAGTTGTGGACAAGGTGTTGTGGATGGTATTATGAACTGGGCAATGACTAACAAAGATATTTCACTGAAGTTTATCTTGTTTCTGTCAAGTTTCATTTAAGTGTGTTTTACAATAAGTCAACAAGGAAATTAGGCCAAACTTAGTGATAAAAGAAAGAGAGTTACATTTTTATGGGGGTGTTATATTTTACTGAGTAATAAGGGGTATAGGTCAAAGACTATACATTGTTTGCAGACTAATAGTTCATTGGTGGTTTTAGCATGGTGCAGTGACACAACGGTAGCAATGGATCTAAAGTAGATATAGGGGCTAGTGGATAGTTGCTGAAGACAAGTCGTAGTTGTCAGGCGTGTCTGACTTTACAATGTACAATGCTAAAGCAGCAAAAATGCAGCAAAAAGGTAGGATAAAACATGGCTGTACATACCTATGCTGGATTTAAAAAAAAACAGTTTCAAAATTAAATACAATAAGAATTTGTTCAAACAATTGTTTTCTACATTATGCCAAGTTAAATAGATGTAACAGAATTTAAAGTATTTAGTAAAGAAGAGACTATAGATATCCTTACAAGAGAGTGGTTAAATTGATTATTGCACTCTGTTTTTTATTAGAACCAATAAAGATATTGAGGATGAATGTTAAAATTTTACACAAAAGGAAAATTATTTTTATTTATTTATTTTGTTAGTTTTTTGTTAACGCATGGTTTTGGGTTTCTTTGTTTTTTTTGACAAGCTGTGATGTTTATGATGCCTATGTAGACTTAGAATTTGATATTTGTCTTTATAGGATATTGAAGGGGTTTCATAAGTATTTGTAAAGTATTTGAAATATTTCCAACACCAAAAATCCAAAATAACATTTAGTTGGGACAGTGAAGCTTCAGAAAGGTGCAATCTAATTTGGACATAATTTTATAGTTTAGTCCCAAGTACTTCATGTGAATGTCATGGACATAATTCTGAGGCCTCTGAATCAAGTACCATTCATGCAATCTACTTTAAGCTTTCAAGATACACATTTGACTTTTGTCCTTTGTAGGGGCAATGTTTCTTATCATTTAAAACAATTTTCAATACGCAGAAGTTTGAGCACTGAGTGGGTAAAAGACTTTTTTGAAATATATTTAGGGAGACAGACAATGAGCTGTCAGTAGATGAGGAGGAAGGGAGTCAGGCAAGTAGACTAGAGTGGTGAATGCAGAGAACAGGACATATTGGCTGAGCCTGAAAAGGATCAAATGATGTCAGGAAACTGATTTAAATTAGAAGTTACGCATAAGTACAGATAGCAACACCATCAAACACAGCGCCTCGAAATTTTCTTTGTGCTTAACCTGGTTACAAGTGTATTAGCTTATCTCTGTTCATACATACCAGAGGGAAGTGTTGGTGGTGTCAGTGGGAACACTCTCAAGAAAACTTTCTCTCCCGTATTTAAATTCTGAAAAGAAAAGAAAAATCTCAAAAATCAAAACTCTTTTGTCTTTCAGGTCTCCTTATTACTGAATGAACAAAGGCAATCATCAACCATCTTGACTTCATTAAGTGATGTGACCATATGACTATATTAGTCTAATATACAATGATTGCATGTATTAGACTTAATAACTTTGCCACTATTAATCACAGCAATGTCACACAATCTTGTAATTTTATCTGGTATTTTTTTAAATTTACTTCTTTTTTTTAACTTTTATATACCAATTATGTCTTGTTTTGTATTTTTTCTAGGATTATTTATCTGCCCATGTGCTGCTTGTACTGAGCAACCAGACAAACCATTTTCATACCTTCTATTTGCTGTACCAGCACAGTGGTAAAAGCTGGATTTTCACCCATATTTTTATGAAAAAGGACACTGATGAGTGTCTGAGAATAAAAAGTATGTTATTACATGTTATCATCGTTTTGTTGTGGGTAAAAAATCATGGGTGCCTACTTAATTATCATGAATTAACATAATGGAGGGGAAGATAATAAGTTACACATAGTCAGTGAAGAAGGGGAGAAGGTTCTAAGTGTGATTTTAAAACAGGGTAATTGTGAGCACAACTTACCACTGTTATTTAAAAGGAATTATTATTAACATAGACTTGTATTTGTTATACATATATAAATATTCTGTGATAATAATGTATATCTAAAGATTTAAATTTACGTTGAGAGTAGTTCAAGCTTAAGTTCAACACCTCTATTGATATTTATGTTGTCTAAGATGAGCAACTTTTTTTCCATGTTAGAAATACAAACAACACAAACAGAAGAATATATTAATTACAAAACATGACAAGAACACATACATACAAAACGGTTAACAAAAGAAATACAAAAATCACATTAGTGAATAAAATATTTCAGTTGAACTTCTACTTATTCTTCAGAGTTGGACAGTAAAGTGGATATTAAAGAGAATTTATATCTGTTAGTTTTGACTACTGGTGGTCTAAAAGTTAAAAACCAGATTTCGAGACCATGAGACCACAATTTCTACTTGCAGGAATGAATACTGTCAAATATAAAGGATTGTGCTTCTTCTGTCCTGACCATGTGTGGAACTAAGAACACGGTGTAGACAGCGAGCTAAACAATTTTCCAATAAAAACACTGAAGAGGAGAGTCCAGGATTCTGTTTTTTTTTATGGAAGTCTTTTTTTGTGAAACTGTAAACAACATACAGACAGGAAAACAGATATAAATCGATGTACAAGCCATTTTAAACATGTGTAATTATGCTCATATATCTGTACACTGCTAACTAAGACAGTTATTGAAGTAAGTGTTAAAGGTGAGTACATTCAAGTGATTACAGGTAATGCAAAATGCAATCAGCTTTAACTATAGTGAGTTAACCATTAAAATAATCATATTCATCGAAATAATCAACCGTTTTCAAATACAACTATATCCAACTGTAAGTGTACTCACAGATTGTGCCGAATAAAGAGCCAAAACAAAGAGGATGGATGTTGATGTAACTATGCACTTCTCCACTGCTGTGTCTCTGTTCAAAATGGCTGTTCTGAGCACTGGAGCTTAGTGGTTTAACCACCTCCACCCCTAGGTGTCACTGCACACACTTATTGTGATTACTGGGGCTGGAATAGTGCTTTCTTTAAAAACTGTTTGTTCTACAGTTAACATGGACTTTTTTTTCTATTTTCAACAACTCTAATGCTGAAAGTCATGAGCCATAAGTAGTTTTTGTTGTTGATGTTTTTGTTTTTTTAAGGTTGACAAATGCATACCAAAAGATAAATGAAAGCTCTGTTTAATAGGCTTTTTATGTCATCTGTAACTTTACAATGTGATGGTTGTGAGACTCTCATCGACAATGGTGTGCAAAAGAGAGGGGTGAAGAAGCAGCCCTGGCAGAAGACCTATTGATGATACAGTGGGTAAAATATATTTACATTTAGATGCACTCATGTGAGTGAGGAAGTTAAAACAAGTGTGATGGCTACAAGACACAAGTTTATTTTGTAACAACAGTAACTGTTTTGCAATGCTTTTATTTTGAAAGGTATTTTGTGTTAATTAAAAGTCCTGTTAGTCCAATCAGGAAATGCAAGAAAGCCACATGTCAGATCAGTACACGAATTCAGTCCCATCCTCAGGTAAAGACTGGAAGTTGTTTAATTCGATTATGTACGTGTTTAAGTTAAAGGGGCCATATTATGCAAAATTCACTTTAGCATGGTTTCCTAACAGTAATATGCATCCCCAGCCTGTCTACAAACCCCCCCGAAATGAGAAAATTCTATCCTTCCCCTCTCTTGCTTGCTCCACTTTTCAGAAAATGTTTGCTCAAATGGGCTGATTTGGACAAGCGCCCTTCATGACGTCATGAAGAGACATAACTCCTCTCCTCCAGGTTGGTGACCCTGCCCAAGCTATGTTTGCTCTGCCCCCCGAAAATTTCCACTCAGACACTATTTTTCCCCCTTGCAAACGCTGGTTTGAAATGGCGAAGGTACGAGTAAAGCACAGCAATTGCTCTGCTGTTGGCTGCACGATACAGCATAGAAGTCTGTTTTCACCTCCTTTTTTGTCTGAGGCTTTGAAGGTCCAGTGGATTAATTTTACTTTCGATGGAAATATACCCACAACAATTCCTAAAATGTTGTATGTGTGTGCTCACCACTTTACTGCGGACTGCTTTGTCGACGAGGGCCAGTTCAAAGCAGGATTCGCTAAGAATCTAAAGCTAAGCCCGGATCGGTACAAACTGTCCGTGACCCAACGAACGTGGGAGCTGTAAGTTTTACTGTTTTATGCTGCTTTACTGTATAGGCCTACCTATTGTCATAGCCTGTTGACTTTTTAGCATGGCAGCTAACGTAAGTTAGTGTCGGTAACATAGTTTCATTATACTATGTTAATACACGACAACAGTAAATAATATCAAGGGTAGTTGAAGAGAAGATATGTGAACATATATGTCATGTAAAGCTAGCTCTATATACATAATGTCATTTGTAATTTGGATGCATGTGACTACTTAGCTACGTAGCTAATGCCAGCTGTTGCTGTGGACGCTAATCTGAGAGGGTTTTGTGTCTGAAAAATCAAGCTGACAAGGCTGCATTCAGACAAAAAGGCTATGTGGAGATACGGGTATGTTTATTGCCACTATGAAACAGTCATATATAATGTTTTATGACTCGGTTTTTTGCTACTGCAGCTCCCTTCCACTACTCATTATATAATGTAATGTAGTCATGTTGTCTCAGTGTCTCACGAATAGATCAGTGTGGAGTTACAGGGAATAAGTGAAAGGGGGGATACAATTCACATTTTGCACATGCAACATTTATCGGATTTACGAGCTTTGGCTATGTTACAATACAGTTTACACTGGAAGTGAAATAGTCTGTGTAACTCATAACTTTTTATAACTTTGTGCATTTGTTGTCATCATTTTTGCACTGCTTGTAGCTGTAGCTTGTAATTACATATTTGAGAAGATGTTGGTGTAACTTCTGTTTCATCTGTACAGTCCAGCACATCAAGTGCATCCATACAGTTTACATACATACTGCGGGCGAGGCGGTGCCAATTTCACCTCGCCACCACCATGGACGAAGATAGCAGCAGCAGCAGCTCCGGCGGCCAAACTTCTCCCTGGAGGAAACTGATGTGCTGGTCCGGGAGGTCCAAGCTTGCAGTACCAGAATATATGGTAATGCGAACAGACCTCCACGGGCTGATGATACAAAAACAGCCTGGGAAGAAGTTACTAATATTGTCAATCGAATTTGCCCAGATATTCTGAGAATCGCTGCCCAATGTAAATAACGGTTCAATGATGTAAGGAGAAGGGCCAAAAAAAGATTGTCAGAGCAAAGAAGGCACACGGTGGCCACCGGGCTGAGAGGCCACGATGTGCGTCACCGTGCGGACCACCTCGCAGGACAGATGCAATCTGTTCTTGTGTCATGAATGGGAGTACAAAATTAAGAGACAATTACATTAAACACAGCAGCAGGCTAATCCAGGCATCATGCTTGTGATCCACCTGCATTCCTGCTCTGTCATCGACAAATAGGAGAACCTTTGGTGATAGGGTTAGAAGGTTAAAACAGAGAAATATGGGCAATCACAGGTAAATCCTTAAGACACCGACTGACTTACATTTTTTTATTTTTTTTGCAAACCCTGTCTTTGACTCTGACCATTTGTAAAGCGTCTTTGAGTACCAAGAAAAGTGCTTTATAAATATTATGTATTATTATTATTATTATTATTTATTCAGTGAGCGTCTCTCTCTTTTTTCTTTTCTTTTGAATTTCATGAGATGAGAGAAGCCGAATATATACTCTGTATGCTCCGGATGCTGTGGCTGTTTGTGGTTGGCTGAGAGATGTGAGCTAGTTAGTTCAATCACACTTTCAGCTGCCGTCAGGTTGAGTTTCCATTATGCGTGACAAACGTCTTTGATCCGACATCACATGTGACAGGACAATTAATATAGATACAAATGTATATGCTGGTTCAGATGGTTACATTAAATGGTGGTTGCTGTGATTGTTTATTGCATTGAAATGTGCCTGACACTCTGGAAACCTGTGAGGTTTTTTGGTGACGTGTGCACACTGCGCGTCGGTCAGCCAAATTACCACTACGCTGGGCGTGCTGGCCTTGCGCCGAGTATAGACCAGGTCGGAACTGGCGAGCTTTCAGTGCACCTTCCGCGCACTGTTTTGTCACAAAATTGTCAATGCGCCAAGCTGAATCTGTGGACACCTCCCCCTGGTGCGTTGCCAAGTCCATCTCTCGGTCTACCAAATTGTCAAATACGCTGCACACGGTGAAGCGCTGCACAAAATTACCACTGCGCGGGGTGCACCAGGCTCTGCCACCCTGCGCCACGCCACGAAATTAGAGCCCACAGACTTTAAAAATCTCCCTCTGTATTCCCTATGGTAAAAAACAGTGAAATTACTAAACATTTTTAGGCACTAAACAGCACAGTTTTCTTTCTTTCTTTTTTTTTTTTTTTTTTTTACTGAAAGACCAGTGTGTGGTTTTCCACAAGAAAATGGGAAGAGGCATCACATCAGAAAGAGTCATGCTTGGTCTTGTGCAACATAAGGTATTCCTTAGGTGCAAAATATAAACAAAGGTAATGAAAATGAATGCAAATATTACTGCTCATGATT
>JAPZDZ010006541.1:0-15416 GCA_029783805.1 Acanthurus tennentii | reverse complement strand
ACACACACACACACACACACACACACACACACACACACACACACACACACACACACACACACACACACACAGCCTCATTGGAATTTCCTTCCCTACTATGCTGCTTTGAACAGCAGAGGGCCAACTGAGTCACTCCAGTCCTTCCTGCTTGAATATAGTGTTTTGACTTAAGCAAACCAAGTTACTGCAGTACTACTGATGAAATGCTGACAAGAAATTTTTGAGTAAAAACTTACTGTGCTTCGGTTAGAATATATTTGTATGGTTTCTTTACCGGATAAAAAGGCACATTACATTAAAAATATTCATCTTAATTGGAAAAGTACAGCTACAACTGCCATTCTGCTGAAATTAATACTGCTGCTGCTCATGTTACACAGTTATAATAACAACACTATTAAACATAACATACAACTACAGTCGATTCATAATAAAGTTCCAGTTTGTGTTTCCACAAATAGAAGGCTGGTTAAAACCCTACGCAGGTTTCTGCAGTTTGATCATAAGGGCAGACAAAAGTCTCATACTTGATTATAAAAAAGCTTAACTTGAGTTTTTTTTACAGGTCTTTTCAGAGCTTTTAACTGATTTTGGATAGTGGATCACGTTTGCTCCACTGTTGTAAAATTTTTAAAGAGTTTTATCTGTTTATTGTGGCTTTGTTCTACAAGGGTTTCGCATTTGTTTACCACACGTTAACTGTTTTTTGATTAGAATTATGGCCTTTTCTTTTTTTAAAAAATAGCACACTTGTCATGTCCTGCTTTTTTGCATTCTGCATTCTTTTCTGTCATGTTTTCTTTACTATGTTGTTGATGAATCTATTAAATGAATGATTCCATCTATACATATTTGAAGACATTAAAACATTCAGCTTTGAATAATAATTTGTTGTGTTTGTTGTTGTGTTGTGCTGATGTGTTCTCCACAAAAAAGCTTCTACAATTGTACAACATATATCTCATTTTCAGTGAGAAATCAAAACAAAATATGCAAATATCTTTGAGTTTTGATCAGTTCATTCTCATTGTGTATGCACTCATAGTTTAAAGTTCTAAAATCACAGTTGTCAAAGTTGTAAACAAAACTATGACAGTGAGCACAACAGATGAATCTGAAAACAAACTACATCACTTTTACATGATGGAGGACTTGAGATAAAGTATAACTAAAGTTTAAAATATGTCTCCTTTTTCCTTTTTTCACAAACTTAATTGAGCATTAACTTGGCAGATAGTTACTGTATTTGCATCAGAGGTATAGATTTAATGATGCTGTTGATAGAAAATGTTTCAAATTGCACAGGAAAGGTTATCTTTAATTATATAAAAATTCTAATAAAGACACTTTTAAACTTAAGCTGTCACTTATACAGTAGCTGTAACTTCAAACGCTTCATACTCTGACATCGGGAGACAAAAAATGGCATACCCAGTTGTGTACAACAAAATTAACACAAGCATATGGTTGATAATTGTTTGTTAAGAGAGGTCTATTAATGATTTTCAAATCAAAGAAACGTATAATAGTTAACTTGTGCAATATAATTGCTCAATAGAGTGTATTCCTTAATTTACAAATACATACATTCACAAGTAAAATTCACATTTATAATTTGTTTGTTTTGGGGTGCTGAGTGGTCCTAATAAGCATTAACAATACTATAATGTAAAAAAAAACAATGTTATTAAAAATCTTTTAACTGTTAGTTTTAAATGAAAACAAAGGCAAAAAAAAATTTTAGATTAAAAAGATTTTTCATTATCAATGGCATTTAAAACCTTTAGAAATGCTAGTTCAGCAGTAGGTGCTTATGGACAATGAAGGAAGTGAGAACAGCAGCATTTAATGCAAGTGTGGCTTTCACCCTTCTCACAGAAAATTCGGCTATTATAATGATTGGTAGGCCTACTGAGCTTGCTTTCAGAGTCAACTGTTTGTTTCCCTGCCAGTTGAGTACCAAAATACAGCAGATTAACTCTCATACACACTTGAAAATCTCTTTGCTAATCTTAGCTCATCTGAACGTTACAGGCCAAAATGGGAATAGTTTCTGAAACTAATCATTTAATACTGCTCAAGTACAGTGTATTTAGTTAGTAATTAAACTGTTGTTTTGTCTGCCAGGGACATGAGTTACTAAGTGGCCCAAAAATACATTAGTGGTTATTGTACATCAAACTATTAAGATACCCCCATCCTCACACACACTTTCACACATTCCTTACACACCCCTTACACACTCACTCACACACGCACACACACACACACACACACCCACACACACACACACACACACACACACACACACACACACACACACACACACACACACACACACACACACACACACACTTTTTTCTTGAAGGGTCCCACCCAACATCACAATGCACAACTACCGTGACACCTTCCTACTCACATACACTTACATCCACACATACACTGCTAGACCATGTGAGTAAGTGCAGTGAATGTGATATGGCACACCCCCAGCTAGCACATACCCACGTCCGAGAGGGGGTTGGGAAGTACGGAAGAAGTGTATGTGGAAAGGAAGTATAACATATTACAATGTTGGGGGAGGGGACATTCTCTCTCCCCTTCTCTCTCTCTCTACCCCCATCTTTTTTACCCCCTTTTCTTTCACTTCCTCCCTCTACAGCATATGGCTGCATGTGTGTGCAAGTGTGTGCAAGAGTGTTTGAATGTATGTGGCTGTAGCTCATGCCACTGCTTCAGATATGTGACCAGCAGGCATAGCCTCTATTATAAAAGTGAAAGTCCCAGGAAAAAAAGAAAGGAAAGAATCATTGGAGGAAACTAGAGAGAAAGTAAACAGTACTCCAAGGAGTAAAGTGACCAACTGTTTTATAGTTACGGAGAGAAAGTGATTTACCACTTGAAACAGCTGTTTATATTGTAAGATACAATTTGGCTGCTTAAATCTACCACTTACTACAACCAGTTTTGAGCTTTCATATTTTTAATGTCCACAGTAAAAGCCTTTGTTTGCTTTAAAAGTAGTAAAGATGTCAAACAGTATTGGTGCTGTTGTGATGGTGGATTTGCAGACTTTTGGGGGCTTTACACAACAATTTTTGGTTACTTTCCCTTTCACAGCAATAAGCCAAATGTTTAGAAATTTAGAAAGTACAGTCTTCTCTCTTTAGCATCATTCAAACCAAACCAGGTATTACAGGGAAAATGCCAGTTCTCTCATTCATTTTAATGTGGGTCTGTTTAGGCAGCAACAGTATGGTGAAAGGTTGAAGCAGAGTCAGCTTTTAAAGCCAAGCTGAATAACCCTAGCACAAGGGAGTACAAAGACAATAATTTTCATTGCTAATGGGCCATCACTCTGAAAGCATCTCACAAATCTCAGGTCATTGCCACTATGCCTGTGTTAGTCAAAGCTGCAGTTGAAATAGCCCCTTAAGCAATACTATGTGACCAAACAGCGGCCATTGCCGAATGTTAAACTACTGTTCAGTAGAATGCTACACACTAGTTTAGCATAAACTTAAAATGTCAAGCTATTAAAGTATTTAAGGATAAATATGAAAATACTTTGCAGTGTCAACTGTGAAACCAGATTCAAAAAAACAATTAAAGCTTTATTTAAAAGGATACCTTTCACCCTCCATCTGAGCACTTGTTTTAAAGGTCAGTATAGCAGATCACAAAAGTAGCCTTTTTCCTACACTTGTTGTCTTGGTTTGATTCAGTGCATCAACCCAGCACAGATGGTAGATGGTATTTACTTCTCCATACAACATGGATAGCTGCTTAAAGGTATGTTTTTAACTGATAAAGCGCCTGTCTTTACTCTGTGATGTCTTATAGCGGGGACCTTTTTTTTAACGTCAGATGGTTCAAGGGTTTAAGCGTAATCCTCATGGATATTCAGGCTGGTACTACAAGTTTTTTGGCATCTACTTAAAAAATGGAGAGGTGATAAAAATGATCTGGAAGAGATAAAGGAAGCTACCAGTTGGTTGAATTATCCAGAAAAGATAAGGAAGCCCTTCTTGCCTGCTTGCCACCTGCTTGGAGGTGGCTGGGCGTACTTTGACCTGATTCATGATATGGTCCATCTCTGCAATGACTACGCACATTTACACTCTGACTTAGCATGGCCATATCAGCAAATTAAATTTAAAAAAGCCTTTAAGATGTTTCAACTAAAACTTCATCATGATACGTACCACCATGTTTATGTACTGAACGTGAAGTTCAGTTTAATTTACCTAAAAAGCACTTTGAGCTCTATGAAGTTTAAGAGTTTGATGAAGTTTAAGAAAATAATGAAATACTTCATCATGGGCTTTACATTTCAGAGTTTTAAACAAAAACAAATGCATCTGTGTCTCATCAACATCATCAAGCTCTGCGTATATACCCTTTAATCCCCTCTGTTTGTCACCAGGTTGTTTAACCCAGTGAGCAGTAGATCAGCTCCCTACCTGTGTGTTACTTGTGAAAGCTATTTCTAGTGTTTGTCTACTTGTTGAAGCTGTTATATTTACATGTGTCTGCTTTTCTGCCTTCCAGCATTCATTTCCAGTCAGGAGCTCCAGCACCTCAGCCACTTGGCCACCCAGCCTTGGCCCTTACCTGCAGTGGGAGTAAGCCAGTGTGTCTCCCATTGTGATTCCTCTCTTGCTGCTACCACCATCCCAGACCTTCATTCACAGGCTATGAGCTTCACCTGTGCACCCCTAAGCTGCACTGAACCTCTCGTCAGTGTGCTCTCATCCACATCTCTCCACAAGTGTGTCTCTCACCTCTCCTGCTTTAGTCTAAGCTGTCTTCTTCACCTGCCTCCAGGAGAAAGCCTCCATTCAGCCTCCATTGTACCTCAGATCTATCCAGATCTCTACTCATTATTCCTTTAACAATAAATTCCTTAATCCTGCTCCTGTGTCTTTGTCTGCCACTGGGTCCAAAAAATATTTGTAACATCTAATTTTCAGGACTACAGTTTTTTCTTTTTTTTTATACAGTTTTTTTTATTTTTTAATGTCCACTCATTTTAAAATAGATTTTTTTTCTCCTCACCCTTCCCTTAAGCTGATCAACCTTGCTCTCAGACTGTCAGCAGACTCTCAGCATTAGAAACATGCTGAAGATGAGGCACATACAGGCGGGCAGAGAGACAATCATGGCGAAACAAGCCAACTTAGTCAGTGAGTCGTCTGAAAACACAGGCCTCCATACCAGAGCACAAAATACTATGCATTCATTTTAGGGTGAAAACAATTCATTTGGGGTCCAAATATAGAGCTCTCTCTTTGTCAAAGAACTTTGTTGAAAAAAGTGTTGTTTGGTGGAGTGTTGACTGTATGTCATTGTAATTGTTGTGTTTATTATGTGCATTGTTATTTATTTGTGTGCTTGCCACAAAAAAACATTTTAACAAGTGCAAAAAAGGAAACAGAGGTCCAACTACCAACAACAATGTGTTTTATTTCCATTTTGTAAGTTTTTTTTTGGATTGATGGAGATATAATCCAAATTTTTTTTTCTCAAATATTCATTAGATATTGCAATAATATCCTCATTGAAAATTTCTAAAGCTAGGATAATCATGTGGTGAAAATCTCATATTGTGACATCTCTGCTCACATTCAGATTAACCAGTTCACTGGTTATCACAGGAAATTTAGGGTCTAACAAAAGACACTATAGAGTTTATCTAGCATCTTTACACCTTGACTTGCACCAACGACTAAGAGTCAGAATATATCACTTTTTTGGCCTTTCAAAAGAAAGGCACTCTAATTTAGTAATAAGGCAAACGACTAGAGAGAAGAGAGAAAGAGAAGACAGAAAACTCTGATTTGATTATTTTAAAATTAAGAATAGTTCTTTTATATTTGAATTCTTTGATAATTCATGTACAAGTCATCTTTCTTTATGGGATACTAGGATATGAAACAACACAGCCTTTCAAAGTAACAGAAAACCTCAAAGCTGAGCAAGAAATATTGTTTCATTTGTGTCCATTATTTATGTACCTAAATTAAAAATATTCTTTGACTAAACTTCATCCACTAACAAACTATTTCATCTTCTCTAGGGTTGCTTTTTAGTAGCTAAGTTTTATGATCCCATTTTTTTAAGATTTAATACAGGTAGAATGCATGGTTTCTCTCTTTGTTTGTTTTTGTTAAGCTCAATATATGATTTATTTAGACAGTTAACAAGTGTGAATTTCCCTGTCATTATATATGAAAAAAATGATCAACTTCTCTATGTTTTAACATGCTGTAGTTTTTTCCTAAACTCACCTGCCTTTACTTCTCATTATAATTTAACTAACATGTGCATGCTGTCAGGGGTTCATGTGAAAGAACAACCCCAATCCTCTTTAACAGAAAACAAAATGCTGTGAAAAATCCATTGGCTTTACTTTTTTGTTAAAATATTTTCCTTGCTGTTATTTACATAGCTGAAACTAACCCATTTCCCTATGCATCCCTAAGCAGGGACATGGGGCAGCTGTGGTTCAAAGGGTAGGGCAGGCCATTTAAATATCAAAATTTGGTGGTTCAATCCATGATATGTTTTGTCCCCCATGTCAAAGTGTCCTTTGGCAAGAAACTGAACCCTGGATTGCTTCAGATGGCTGCTCCAGTGGTCTGTGTGTATGTGTGTATAAGTTTTGAATGAGCAGCTTGGCACTTTGTAAGGAAACCACTATTAGTGGCTAAATATGTGTGAATGCTGACTTGTATAAAATGTAGTTCATGGAGCCAGTGATTTTAAATTAGAAGTCCAGCCATGATACCACCACTGTTTCCTCTTAACTAGCTTAGATGCCTCATTCATTTGGCTTATTCCTCCCTGCTCACTTATAACCACATCCCTACCTCCTAGATTATAGTGATGCACAGTAAAAAAATAAAATTAAAGGAAAATTAGTGTCATTAAAGAAATACAATGATGCTAATAGAGAGCAGAGAAAAATATTTGCACAAGAAAACACTTGGACCTTCAAGACATTGCAAACAACAGGCCAACTTCCTTTTTAGGCCTTAAAAATGTCAGGTTGTTTAGTTGGTGTGAGTGATCATATTAAAACTTTCTTTCTTTGCGATCTTTCTTTGCGATCTTTCTTTGCAAAATTATTTGTTATCTCTATACAGACTTTTCTGTGTAATGGAGAGCAAAATAGGGTTACAGCACTATAACAACAAGGTCCCCATACACTGTTAGAGTGTAAGAAACAGTCCTTAAAGCCCTACTTCTTCAAGTATGAATATTTTTCACTTCAGTGGTTCTGCATGACAATAAGATATTCATAGCACTGTAAATTTTATGACTGTTCACACACACACACACACACACACACATACATACATACATACATATAAAATATCACTCCACTCTTATCCATGTTTGATTATACTAAAGGTTTTTGCCTCACAGGATTTTGTTATGGTTTAATTCAGCCTAGTACCACTAATAAGAAGAATAATAAAAATACACAGTAATGACAAGAATAATTTTAAAGATAAAAACACCTTTAATTATTGAATTCATTTACTTAGTTTGAATTTATTTTTATATTCAAAAGTCATGATCCATTGTCATCAATTCATCAGTTTCCCTAACATGCTTTGACAGCCCAGAAAGCTAATTTTCTCATGTCATTAAACACAAAGTCTCAGTCCAATTTTAATAGAACCAGGAAGTCTTGTTATCTGCATTAGTGTTGGATCTGTATTTTTTTGACCAAGTTTATTATTCCTGTTAAAGTTGGTAACAGCTTGAATACATGGGTCGAGTGACCATTGAAGCCATTTGTTACAACATCACTCTGTCTAGAGTAACTAATACATTATATAAAAAAACTGGTAGTCATTTATTTTACAGCAAGAGTTTTTCTAAACATAAAATGGATTTGATAAATGACTTTAAGGGAATATATGTTATATTTCCCAGATAAACAGTGATTAAATAAATTGAAGAAAATGTAACATTTACATGTTTTTTTTAATACCAATTTTTTATTTTAAGTTGTTTCTTCCTTTTGTTAGCTGCGGGATATTATGATTTTAAATTAAAACATTTCAACAGCTCAAGAAAAAAACCCTATTTTCAAAAAATAGGAGACTTCTAAAAATTGATGAAAACTGGTGAAATTCTTAAAACAGAAATATATATATATATATATATATATATATATATTACCTAAATCATATGACTTAAAAAAACAAAGTCTGAAGAAAAAATTGAAACACATTTTTGCAACTTAATTGAGAATGTTGAATCCAGAATGAATCCAGAGTTGACTAAGACAGACACTCTACTTAAAAACTCTTATTTACACAAAGAAAACCCCCATTCACACCCCTGTAAGAGTCCCATTGGCTGACATGGACGATGACTAGAGCATGGCTGTAGTTTGCCTCTCTCTCACAACATGCACATATTATTTTAACACACATGCACACACATACAAGTGCTCACGCACACACACACACACACACACACACACACACACACAAACACAACACAAACACACACACACACACAAGGGGCCCCAACCACCCAACCCTTGGGCCCCACCCCCCAACAACCCTTGCTCCCCTTCCTCTCTCTTTCTTCATTTTTTTTTAAATTTCTTTTTTCCCCTTCCTCTTATCACTCCTCATGAATGTGCTGCTGCTGTATGCACATATTCACGTGTATGTTTGTATGCATGCATAATGTATCTTTTGTGAACAAAACAGCAAAGACAACCAGAATGATGGAGAAAAAAACAAGATAAAGAGATACAGAGGGGGAATATGGAGAGAGAGAGAGAGGACAGATGGTTTGCACCAGACAGCAGAAACAATCAGTAAGATGGGGCGGGTGGCGGGCAGGCAGGGGGGGTGGAGAGGGGGGGCTTCTTAAAGAGACAGGACTTACTTACCCCTTCACCTACATAAGGCCTCAATCACTTTTTCCTCATTGTTGCCATTTCTCTCAACATTTTCTCACCCTTTCTCTGTCTTCGTCTGTGTCTCTGTAATAATGGGCCTTTACCATCAAACTCTTTCTTAGACTGCCTGCACTACCTTTATGTAGCTATCACTGCTTATGCTGTTCTTAATTGCAGGTCATTCTTTCTAAAAGTGCAAAGTGAAACACTTCATGGGCTTATACTAAATGAATTTGCATTCACTGTCATTTATTATCAATTAGCATCTGAACATTACTCAAGGAATTAATAATCGAACTTTCTTGAAGTTTGAAAAATTAAAAGGGAAAAATTGAAAAAAAAATAATCGAAAAGAGAGTGTAGAAGTGGAGATATCTTGACTGTTCACATTGCTGATATGGGTCATGGTCCAAAACCACTGGATTTTACACTCATTATGGCTGTGTTTCCATCTGATTTTACTATTTATCCTGAGTGATCTGATCACAAGTAGACGGCCTTAAAGCGACAATATGTAACTTTTTCGAACTTAAAATAATAGTTTCAAAAAATAATTTTAATGTCAGGTTGACTGGGCTATTTGCCTGAGCCACTTGGCTCTCCTGTACCTTGTTAGAGCGCAATGTAACTTTGAGCCATGGTTTCGAAATCAAAACTTAATGCACATTATAATGTTTCACAAAACAGTCATTTTGGTCACATTTTATAGAAAAAAATGCCCTCTGGTTTTCCTTCTGATGGCCTACGACTGCTCTGCCTCAATTCTGTGATTCACAAAGGTTCCTGAAAGCATGAAGGCTCTGTAGTTGCAGCTATGTAATACAGTGGTGATACCTTTCTCTTGCCCACCTTGTCGTCAGGAGTTTTCTAAAAGTTGCAAATGGGCTGTATGCAATAGCTTCGTTGACTGGACTTACTGCTGTTTAACAGTAAGTAGCTGCATGCTCAGTTACATGTCATGTGTTGTGGCTCTTCCTGAATGTTTGGCTGTGTCAGAAATTATGTCTGCTCAGTAGTTTTTGAGGCCAAAACTGCCTGTTATGACAGAGGTTTAGCTGGTAACATGTTATAACTGGGTGTCTCTCTAGTTCAGATTGGGTTAGCTTGGCATGCTGAGCTACATGTCCACCGAAATACTATTGCTGTTCTAAGATGCGTGCAGGACTTTGACACAGGAAAGATAGGAAAAATAAATGTACTGTTGCAGGGGCTCTATATGGCACAAAAATGAATATCTAGGATGTGGGGCTTTAAAATAATGTAAATGGAAGTACTCATTCACACCAGAACTGCATGATAATAAAACAACAAGCAAACAACAAAATGGTAATGGCAAACAATAAGCTGCAAATCCAAGCTCTCTCATAACATGGGACACACAGCTGCGGCTGTGATGCGATCTTGCAGATCTTGCAAGAGTTTTTTAACCACATGCACACTAACATGAACACAGCTCTTAGTAGACTACAGTGAATACTTTGGCCAAACACACAGTGTTTGCATCACCATTTTGAGTTAAATTGGAAGGTCGATTCTTCTGGGCACTTGGATGACACCACATGATGTTATGGCATGTAATGTTTTTTTTCTGTTGTTTTTTTTGAGTCTATGGCCACCGTGGGCTTCCATTGTGTTGGCATGAGATGGTATTCTCTCCCTCAGTGAAACTACATGTTAATAAGAACATGTCACCAGAGCCTTGGTTGCTGTAGTGGTGATTAGAAAATGGGTTAAATTTTAATTCTGGACGAATTATCTCTTCAAGGTTTGTCCTCAGTTTGTAACACAGACCTTCTGTTATAAATATGTAGTCAAAGTAAAATGGCATTACTGTGACATCATGGGCATATTTTTAGTCTTAACAAAGTTCTTTTAAGATAAGATAAGATAAGATAAGATAAGATAAGATAAGATAAGATAAGATAAGATAAGATAAGATAAGATAAAACTTTATTGATCCCACATTGGGGAAACTTGTGCATTACAACAGCTCAAATACAGATGACAGAAGGAGAGCAACAATTTAGAAAGATTACAATAAGAAAAATAGCGTTATATATAGAGTTTAAAAATAAAGATATCAAGAAAAAGGTAACACACACACACACACACACACACATATTATATTATATTATATTATATTATATTATATTATATTTTAGAACCATAGAGAACCATAGGAGACATTTTAAAACTATTTTAACAGGCTGAGTAGTACTACAGTTGACTAGTACACTAGTCTTAATTTGTAAAATTAGTGGGGTGGCTTTTTAAAGTTGGGAAAAGCCCATGTAGCCCATGTAGCTAATGAAAAAAACTGTCAACATGGACTCCTTCAGACTGAAAATGAGACCAGGCTAAGATTTTAAAGGACAAAATATTTAGGCCTAATACCTAATAAAGGAGACCCAAACCTGAAAAGTCACAGCAAGCAATACATAAAGGACAAACAGCCACTTCAGTGATTAATAATACAAGACCAACAACATCAACATGCAAAGGCATCTTCGGGATGTGGTCACATTTGATTTTTATTGTTTCCCCTGTTCAACATGTCCCTAGCACAGTCCCATCCTAAAACCACAGTCCCTGTTCTATGAAAAAAAAAAAGTTAAATCCAGTTAAGGTCAGCTGTGGAAGAATTTCCAGAACCTTTTACCACAAACTAAACACACTCGATTACGAGTGAGTCTGTATAATCTTTTTATTTAAATGGACCCAGTTGAGGGTAATGCATTGTGTTGGCTTATTCCATTCCACAAACAGTCAAAAATATAGGACACAATACTAGAAATAAATGTACATGCAGTATGTAGATACCTATTTGTTAGATTAACTGTGCTGCTTAAATTTACCAAAACTTTAAAACACACTTATTTACAAAACTATAGATCTTGTATCATACTTCTTGCAGTGTAGCTTTTATAGTGATTATAGTGATGATGTCAGGGTAATGTATTACTGACTTCAAAATATTCAAACCTAATCTTAATATTAATTTCACTATCATTCATTCATATATCATTCTTGGTACACAAACTGGACAGTTTACAATGGAGAAAAAAAGCTCTTCTGTAGGGGCTGAAAAGCAAAGCTGAAGAAAAGCAACTGAGTGTCTTTTTCACTGAATCTCACAGCTGAGACTACTAAAATTTTATGCAAATGGAGACCACAAAACCAACCACAGAATACATTCACAGACAAGCTACTTTAAAAAACATGTAAAGCAGCAGGATGTGTAATCATATTAATCAGCTATTCCAGTTTGTCTAAGACACTCTACAAAATGCAGTTTAGCCGATGTCAAATTTTGAAAATTTGCATGTAGCTTTGTTTCAGCAACTTGCACAGGGCCCAGTTATCTGTCTGCCTGCTTGCCCTTCTTTCACACGCTCTTGACTCTCAAGCAAAAGCACTGGAATGGTACAGAGAACATGGCGAAATGCCAAGAAGGGACGGAGGAAGGGAGGGAAAACAATAGAGAGGAAGAGAGAGAAATGAACATACTGTACTAGTGAGAGGGTGAGTAGAAAACAAGGATGAAATCAGAGCATGCCTATGGTTGAGCGAAACAGGGAGAGAGGACCTATGAGATCCTCCTGTCTTTGGACCAGGGGACCGCCTCCTTTGTTGCTCACAGGAGCTGCTGCCAGGCAATTGGTCGCACCCCCCTTGTCTCTCCACCCACAATCCCCTCCTCCTCCACACCAGCCATGAGAGAAGAGGAGAGGAAAGGAAGACTAACCATGATGTGCTTCTACTTCTCCTCTCCGACCCTCTCCTTGTCTTTGGTGCTGTGTCTGTTTGTGTATACACACCACAGTTTCTCACATGCATTATATGTTGTGGGTGCATTTAAAGGTGCAACACATTTCACATTCGTTAAAAAAGGACAGTCAGATTTTGAAAACAGAGAATATTTTAGAATATGCAATGACTTAAAGAAACAAAACCATGCAGAAGGCAGCTATGGACAATTCAGAGCATCATCTTGGAGTTATATGTATTTTTTTTTTTATCTCAACAGACTTATCAACAGGTTTTAACCTATCAGGAACGACAAGTTTTGACTCATATGCTTTAACAGGGATTTCATGAGATTCTACAGGATTTAATTTCTTTTCAACCTGGATTAAAATTTTTTCTCTGTTGGGGAGTCTTTGAATGCAACACAGTGAACATCCATCAGCTTCATGGGTGCAGGCCACTATGACCTTCAGACTTTTCTCAAAACCATACAGGGATGACTATGGGGCTTATTACAAATTTAAAAATTAAATACATTTTGTTTAACGAAATGTGTTTCTGTTTTAATAATCACATGCTCAATAAATTATCAGTCTATAAGGACCAGAAAATCAAATTTATTACTTCAAACTTTGTCCTTGCAGAAGCTAATAAACACTTCTTCTCTTCTTCCTCTTCTTTTAATTTACTGGACATATACTCAGCAACATGTCAAAGAAGCAGCACAAATGACACTGGTCACTGCCTTAAGAAGACTGGAGAGAATAATGAGCTTTATTTTTGATGGAGATGTGTTTGCGCATTTTATTCTGGACTGCTTTCTCAACAAGGGCTGCTATTCATGCTCCATGATGAATACCTGCTATCCATGACCTGACATCAAATTCAAAATTTGCAAGTACCCCATGTTTAATGTTGTTTTACTGTTTATCTTTTAGATTAACCTGGTAAACTTGATGTTTGCATGTCCAAGGCCTGATGTGGCAATATTGGACCAATGTAATATTGAGTGATGACTGAAAAACACTGTGCGAACATTAAGCCTCATCCAAAGCTTACTAAATAACATGCATGCAGGCTTTTGTTGAAAGTGGAAGTGACTAAGGATGGTTTAAAAAAATTACCAGCGAAAAGTGAGGGTCAATCTTGTTGACCAAATTAGCATGTTAATAAATTGCTTGCCAGGCATTACTTGTACATTTATTTACTGATTTCACAGAGGATTAAATTTAATCAGACTTAATAAGCGTTGGCAAAGTTACTGCCTGCATCCACCTGCATTTCTAAGCAGTAGAGGTCCAGTGGGCAGGTCAAGCAGAAGAATGTTTTAAAAAATAGTGAGTTGTTTTATTTTCTATGCGTAATTTTGCTGTCAGCCATAGTAAGTGATAAAAAACATAGTATGTACCTGAGCCCCACATTCAAAAGAGACAAAAAGTAAGTCTGAACCGTTTTTGGATATATGCTTTAAAACTTTGATGGTCCAGAATAATGAAAATAGAACTGTATCAAAAATATAAGTCAAAACTGCAATGGGCAACATTGCAGACCAGGAATAAAGTATTTTTTAGGGCATGGTCACTTTTGATTTTTGCTAAATACAAATTTACTGAGACTCCATGGCCAAAATAGGACACCGAGGCCAAAACCTTTTGTGCAATAACAATAAAAGTGATTTTATTGCACAAAGATAAAACAGTATGAAGTCAACTTTTGTTGTGTAATGACAATGTGATATTTTTCTTTGGATATGAGTAAGTAATCATTTCATTAATATTGATATTTTAATGACACAAACAAAGGGCAACTATTTATGCATACTACCTTAAGAGTCTTAGTAGGGTATCAGTAGAGTTAATATATTAGTCTGCAATCCATTAATCAGACCATTAGCTTCAGTCAATCTGTGGCAGTGAAAAAATGATAGAAATGAACATATTGAATTTAAATTGAATGAAAGCTTGTTCTGTGTTTTTACAAAAACTCTCCTTTAAAAAGATATGACATATTTACAATTTACTATGGATCCGCAGAAACACATCACTCAAAAAACAAAAAACATAATATGTCCTCAGTCTTCTTGTTAATTCAATGTAATCCTTAAAAATAATCTGTATTTCCTCCAAAAACAGCCTCTGTTGGTCTGCTTTGCTACTTTAATGGAAGAAAACCATTGAAATGAGAGTTGACCCATTTCAAAGGTTGAGATTTCTCATATGTCAAATTAAGGCTTGCACACTGCTTTTGTGACATTTCTCTAAAAATGTGGAAGCATCAAGTCAGATCTCAGTAGTAGCAAGTGACAAAGCAGATCGAACAAGTTATACACTCTACATATGTTTATAATTAGGTAACACTATTCAGCAGCACAAGCTATTCAAGTAAAATGCCTACTCAAATATTGCATGTGTCAAAGTATGTAGAAATTAGCTCTTTCTCCCTCACTGAGAAATACTGGATCTATGTATTAAAGGCCTCATACAAGGATACAAGGATACAAGGAAGTTTATTGGTCATTATACAACCAGTTGTATAATGACATTAAAATGTGGTTCCCTCTTGATTGATTAATTGATTGTATGAAAAATAAAATAAAATTTTTAAATATGGAGGAGTGCAGATGGTGCATTAAGTAGTCTCACAGCCTGAGGGAAGAAGTGGCTCTGTAGTCTGGTGGTACGGCAGCGGATACTTCTGTATCTTTTGCCTGATGGCAGCAGGGTGAACAGGCTGTGGC
>JAPZDZ010006148.1:0-10837 GCA_029783805.1 Acanthurus tennentii | reverse complement strand
TCAAACACTATGAACAACTTCTTTACTTAAGTGTTATTGATATAAAATGAAGCAATGCTCTGCATAAGTTACACAATGAAAAAGATTTTTTAAGAGGTATTGTTTTGGAGGAAACTGTCAACAGTTCTCTTTTTTGTAATTTGATGATGAAAAGTGAAGACCAGTAACATATATCCAGTTGAGAGTGACTAGTGGAAAGTAAGTGAGAAGGATTTCTGATCATGTATCCATTAAGAATTGTCAGAATCACTACACTTGCAGCGGTACAATGCTTGTCATGCCTTACCAGGGTACAGAGAGAGGAATGAAGAGACTCTTTGGCAAATTTTAGTAAAACTTAATGTTTGTGTTAATTTAAATGGTGGAAAGCAGTATAACACTCAGAGAATGTACCAGAGAGTAGAATGGCTTGATTAGTGTGTGTATGCCACTTCAGTCTGACAATGCAATCAGTTGGTTTTGATGATTTCAGCAGACTTCAGAGATCATAGACCTTGTTGCTGAACACTGACATGTTTTTATTATAGACAAAAATTCAGTCAATTCTCTTTCAAAGGAGAGCAGGGACAAAATTCAGTCTGTGTGTTATCATTGATGCACTGTTGCCTGTTTTCATCCCACTGATAGTTGAAAAGTTGTATTTCTGCACTGAGTGAAATATAAGGCGCTGCTTGCGTTCTTGCATTTGAGAAATGCAATGCTATTACAAAAAAGGGCCATTGTCATCACCATGGTAACTAGGATTCAAGAAACAAGATTTGCTCACTGATGATCAAGCGAAAAAGTAAGCCTACTGATTAACAACTATGTTGGATGGGGTTGCTTACAACATTATCAGACACTTGTGAGCATGGCTGTATTATTAGAGCTGTATGCTGGACTCCAATATGGCTGTCATTCATTCCTGTAAAATTGCTCAGTGGTGCTTACAGGCAGTATGCAAAAGTAGACATGCTGGCCAAACTGTGGTATTGCAAGTATGGCGTCAGTCATGTGGTGCCATTGGGGCCTAAAAGACTTTTTCCTGTCTACTAACACAAGAAAGAGACATCCATCTTTTTTTTTTTAAATAACTTTTTAAAACAATTGCAAAACAGTGACAAACTTGACATTGTTAATAAGAAACTCCTTTTTTAATATGATTTCAAATTGTATATTTTGAGAAGAAAAGAAATCCATGTTAATGGACTTTGACGTATGTCAATGCACTGATCTCCAAACTCTTAACCCAACGTTAACCGAACCCAACACACGTTCAGTTATTTTGTTCAGGTTTGTATGACATAGGTAGCAATTGTCTGTATCAAGTTTGAATATCTTTTTAATTAATTAATTTGAAGGACAAATTTCATTGATGGTTTTAAAATGTACCTTCTTGTATTTAGGAGGAATTTGGAATCTTAAAAAATGTATCCCTAAGGTCAGTGTTTCTTTGTATCTATAATTCTCATTAATTCCCTTTTTGGTAAGCCTGAAAACGTCATGTTTACCAAATTTAGTCTTGGAAATTTGTCATTACATTTTTCATGTAATAAATCCAAATCCTTTATTATTTTGTAACCTAACAATATGGGAGATATCCAGGTTGTTTTATTTAACTGAATTAGTGGAGCTGGGATATTCTGTGTCACTTTAAGATTATTGTTTGTTGTACTTTTACTTTATGTTTGATGTTAAACTCTTGTTGCTGTAGTATACTTCCATTTTCATCCAGTAGATGTATTATTGACCAGATTTGCTTTTGCATCCAGTCTTCCATGAACATAGATTTTCCTTACTTAAAATAACTTTGTTGTTCCAAAGGGGCACATTATGGGGACTTAAATTGTGCTTGTATGCCATTTTCAAGTGTAACAAGACTTGCTTTTTAAAGGCAGAGAGTTAAACAGGGACTTCTGATATTTCAAAGTCAGATTTTAACAGAAACTCAGCACCTTCCAGTTTACTAAACACTAGTGCTGGACATGCAAGCCAAATTTCATGACCATTTTTTAGAAAGAATCAGAGCCACTTTCTTGTTAGAATGCCATTTGTTATTTCAGAATCTATTCCTTTAATAAAGCCATCCTCATAGATGTCACCTTTTTTGATGTGATTGTGCTTATTTGTCCAGGTGAAGTTTAGGTTTAATTTATTAATTTCTGTTATAAGGTGTAGCTAAGGAATAAGCAGGATGAGTAAATCTAAAAGTATTTTCCATTTTGTCAGTAATGATAATATTCTACCAAACAGGCTTATATCTCTTTGTTACAAGATATCAATTATTTTCCTGCACTTGTCAATATAATTTTGAATTTTAAGTTTTTACTGCTACTTGAGTCTTTAGTGATCCAAATTCCAAGGTATCTAGAGCTTCAGTTTTAACAGGTATATTATATAATGAGGAACTGAACAACTGTGGATACTCAGTACATACTCAGATACTGTGAAGGTTCAAATACAAGCCTGAAGCTTTAGAGAATACTTCAACTGTTTGGATAGCAAATGGAATTGGGTCTTTATTCTTTAATATGAGAGTCCTCTCGCTGACTTATGATTAATTTTGGACCCACTGTCTGTAAAACCTCAACGCTGGAAATTTGTTTAGTCAATAGCCAAAAGTTCACAGCTGTAATAAATAGGAGGGTGAGATAGAACAGTCCAGCCTTATTCCTCTTTTTACTTTAAATCTAAAACATGTGCCTCCTGGGAGGGACACACAACTGTTAATATCTTTATAAAGCATTTTAATCATATCTAGAAATTTATTACCAATTTTTTTGGAATGTTTTGAAAATAAAATCATGTTTCAAAGAGTCAAATGCCTTGGAGAAGTCCCAAAAAAAGAATTACTGAGTTGAATCGAGTTGTACTTAATTATTTTACATAATTTTGGGTAGGCCTTCTTTTAGTCTTGCTGCCAAGACTGTTGTGAGAATCTTGTAGTCTGTGTTAATGAGGTTATAGGTTTTAAACTATTAAAAATTTCTTTTTTCCTCCTCTGGTTTTGGTATTATTTTATTTACTTGTTGCTTCATTGTTGTAATAAGTTCTTTTTGACTCATGCATTCATTTATTGCCGTGAATAGTAATATTTCAATTTCTTTTCAAAAATATTTGTAAAAGTTTGCAGTTATACATCTAGACTCGGCAAGCTGTCAGATGCCATTTTTTAAATTGTGCAATCAAATTATTCAATTTGTACGGAAGCCCTAAGCGGACATGGTTTTTTTTTTTTTTTTTTTACAACTCACGAGAAATCACGAGAAAACAAACTTTGTTTTCTCGTCTTAATGAGACAACTCATTATCACGAGAAAACAAACTTTGTTTCCTCGAGATAACGAGTTATCTCGTTATAATGAGAAAACGGCTTGTAAAAAAAAAAAAAATGTCCGCTTTGGGCTTCCGTAATAATCAGTCTTGAATCTGGGTTGTACATTAGGTTTAAACCAAGTATTTTGTTGTACATTTGTATCTAGATTTCTCCAAACATCTGAACATCTTATTGGTATTCACGAAGTCACAAATAATTGGATTCATATGTTCCTGTAAATGTCTCGATGGCCATCTGTCCAACCATTAATCTAGAGTTAAGTTAAAGTCGCCTCCAAGCACCATATAATCAGTAGGGAACTAGGGAACTGCCTGCTTAGACTGTCATTCCTCTTAAGTCAAGTCCTCTGAGAACTGGATTCCCTTATCTAGGGTCCAGAAAGGACTCCAGAAAGGAGGACACTTTGCGGCACTCAGTGAAGCCAGAATAATCACAACATAAAACTCTTGTGCGATCCCAACTACGATACAATTGTATCTTTATATTTTTTGTCCAAACATTGTATTTGCTGTTCCAGCGGTTTCTGCTTCTGTTGTTTTTGTCTTTTCTTAAGTGCCCCACATGCTATTATGTGTCACCGTAACACTGCTTTAGCTCCTTTCCATAATTGGGTTGATGTCCCAAGTAACATTTTTTTCTTTATATTCATTAAGTACATTATTTATATTTAGTACAAACATTTTATCTTGTAAAAGTGAGTTGTTTAACCTCCATGTTTTTCCCCTTCTTCGATCTTGGAATTTATGTTTTATGTCACTGTAGCATGGTCTTATAAATCTCCTGTTCCTATCCCACGTTTCAACAAACGCTAGGTCTTTCTGAACATGAAAAAAATCCAATCGATTGTAAACTGAGAATCTCCCTGAGTAATATGTATATGCCTTTTTAGTTGGACTCAACTTCCTACATATATCTACTAATCCAAGTTCTGAGATTTTCCCCCTTAAGATGGATGATGCATTGTTTGCTCTATGTACTTTACTGTTTGAGGAGTCCAATCTAGGATTAAATGTAAGAATCAAATCTCCTCCCATGACTGTAACTCTCTTACATTTTGTTGTTAAGAGTTAAATCACTTCTGTCATAAATTCTCCGCAGTTTTTTGGAGGGTAATACACATTGAAAAGAGAAACAGTGACTGATTCTATTTTGCCTGCTACCAACACGAACCTACCCTCTTCGCTTATCTCCTCTTTTTTGATCCATAACAACTGAAGTTAATTAGTCCTTTAGTTATTTTTCCTAACTTGTTATGCTAAAAACTCAATACAAAAAGCATAATGGGTTCCATTGGTACCACCTTGAAATCAGGTGGTATTCATTCAAGACCATTTTTTTAAACTGGTCATGGGCGCACTGTTTCAGCCGCCAAAGTGCATTTACACATTAAGATTTCCACTGCCATTGTCCAAACAGGGGTTTTGCATATTTGCAAATTTCATCATATTCAAATTTCTTCATCTTTAAATGAAAGTGGCGGAATACTTTCCCTTCCAGTCCTTTCTTTCCCATCAAATTTCTCAGTTTTATCTTTCAAGCAGTTAGTGAAGTATACCTGAAGCCTTATTAACTGTTTACCCACCTTTTTCTTCCTTCTTCTTTAGTGCCCTGTTTCCTTTTCCTTCCTCTTTTCCTTTTCTTATTTCTCCTCTTTCCTTTTTATTAATAGAACTTCCTACCCCCTACTTGTTTACTCTTTTGGTACCTGTATTTAATCATATGATGTCTACAGTGATTAAAAAAAATAGAAGAAAGGAGTTACCGCCTTGATTATTCTGCATTTGTATCCTATGCTTCCCTTTCTAATTAATATAGACAGCCCAGTGATTCTGGTTTTTTTTTGTTTGTTTTTCTTTAACTCACACTGATGTAGGAAAACACATGCCACACTCATCTGTTCCTACTGGACAAATGTAAGCTATCACAGGTCACCAGTCACAACAGCAATGACTGGGTTCCTTTAATTAGCTTGTGGCTACATGGTTCCCTAACTGATGCAAAGGAAATGAACTGCATTACCAGAGCCAGTGTATCATTTTCACTGCCCACATCTGCTCCATTAGCTTTAGATAATGGCAAAGCTTTTCACACTTGGGATTGCCCACGAGCCATCTGAGCCGTTTGCATCTTTAGGCCTTGAAGCGCTAAGCATCACTGATTGCAGGCATTTTGGGAATTGGATTGACAGTGAGAAAATAGATGGAATTAGAACTGAATAGTAATAGCAGCTTATGCCAGTGACCGGACACATTTTAAAATGGCAATTTATGCCTAGTGCAATTCCAATGGGAAAAGGGCTGAATGTGTCACAACATTTAGTGTCTTTTTTATCTTAGTAAAATGACTGATGTGAAACTGCCAGGTGAAAAACAGTCAAGCAAGTGTTTTGCATGAACTGAAAGTAAAAACTCATTAATGTCTTTAGAAGGCAAATACATCCCCATCTGTGTTTCATGACAAATCAGTATGTGACTGTAGGTAGTGCTTAATCTTTATCATTATATCCTCCTTTTAACTGTCCAAGCCAACTTTTCAGAGTTAAATAATCAAACCCAAAAGCCCATGTTCTGTCTGACTGTATGCACCATTATTTCAGATGGAGATTTCTTTTTGTGCTTTACTTCATATTGCTTTTTGGTGAAAACTTATTAAAAAATTGCAAAATAAACAAACAAAACAGATGAAAACAAAATTTTATTTTCATTGAATATCTGTGTATTTTAGTGTGTTTGGAAAAACAAAACACTGAACATGGATTAATATCTAAACTGTACACTGCCTGAAATTATCCAACCACTACTGTTCAAAAGCAGCACAACAAGGAGTGCAACCTTTATCTGGCAAGATGTAAAACCCTGAAAGTTGGAGTGGTGGTCAAGCGTGGAATGCAAATTACTGTTCTTGTTTTAATTACCCCTGACAAAGATTTTTTTGTAGCAATTTTACAAAAATATCTAATATTAACAACACTAAATTTGAACTGTAAAAAGTGTCATCTTTGAACATACTCGTTAGTTTTGCAGAATACTCCAATATCTTGTCATTCTTGTCTCATGATTTTTTTTTTATCAAAATACTAAATCATTAACCTTTTCTTACCATTGGCATGTTGCAACAGATTAAGCAGAGATCATTTTACTTACTTTAGATACTTAAACTATCTACATGACAACAGACCAAACTACACCCTCTTCTTGAGTTAATTTTGATAAACTACTTTAGATGCTATTTGTAGTATTTATAAAAAGAAACAAAAACTTGTATTTTATTAACATAGTGTAACTGCTATGCAACTTCAGGAATACAGTGTAACTGCTATGCAACATATGCAGTTGCAAAGGAATGCTATGCAACTGCAGATGTTTCCAGTCAGGAAAGCATAGTTATAGAGTTAACTTTTATTAATGTTCAGTTTAATTTCATGGTAATATTATATTTAACCAAATGTGACCTCTGTGATTTTTTACTAACTAACTGTGTTGCATTCTGGGTTGTGAAATTATGGGACAGCACCGGGTCTCTGGGTCTTTCCTGACAAATTGTTGCACTGTGGTACACCAAAATGACAGAGGTCACCTGAGTGTACAGTTGGCATCTGCCAAGATCTGTTCTCCTCCAACCATATAGAAAAAGGATTTTTATTTCTCATTTTCCTGCTCTTCATAGCTCAGTAATAAAAAAATTAAACATGTTTTGTAGAAACAGGTGAGACAGGTAATTTTGCAGGCCTGATTCCTGGTTTTTACATAGAAACTGCCACAAGTGTTTCCAGGTAATCACAAAACATCTTATCGTTTGTGTAGCAGTTGAATATAGTCAGCCTAAGGATTTCACCTACTTATCCCCTTTTTTGTGTAAGGACCCTTTATTTTTTGTGTGTGCCCATAGTCTTCTGTGTGAGTGACAGTGTCCAGCCTGTGGGCACCCCAGTTAAAGCCCACTGCCAGTCAACTTCTGGCCAAGTTCCGGCCAGAGTACAGCCACTGGAAGTACCCCCATCCCTCCTGGGGTTGTGCCTAGATTATACTGTAAACATGCCCATTTATTTATTTACAGGGTGTCACCAATAGATGGCACTTCCTTCACAAACACAAATAAGCAAACAGAGTGAGGTATGTTACTGACTGACACTGTGGTGGAACGTAAAGGGCTGTGTCAGTAGCGATGTTGATGTTCTTGTGCTCTACTAGGTAGTAGCCTATTTCCATTTTATGCTACCTTGGTCTTGCACTACCAAAAAACAATTACAGAGCCACAATAGCTACGAAGTTATAAAATAGCCATAGTTCAAATGAGCTTCAACTCCAACAGATCTGATGCAGCTTTGAGGAGACAAACAGGTCTAACTGCCAGACAACAAACACAGATGCTTTGGTATTACTAAAGTGATCTTGCACTGTATAATAAAAATATTGTAAGTGACTTTTATTTTCTGCTTTATATTGTGTAGAAGATAAAATTTAAAAAGAAAAATGAAGTGCTTCAGCTGTAGTGGAATACTGGACAATATGGACTGGAAAATGGGAGACATTTTAGGATGGCCCATCAGTGTGAATGAAAAAATTTACTCAGATGCTAATGAAGAGTTAGGGTGGCTATAGGAGGAAATTGCAACAAAAATATTTAATATTTTAGGCATTTCTGAATATTAATTAAGAATTTGTCCAAGACAGCTTTCACAGAATTGAAAAAGTTTACTCTAACTTTACAACTCACAAAACGGCATGATGTTTCAATGGACTGAGGGACATTCACACTGGGAAATAAAGAAAGTGCTGCTTTGGAGGTGAGGGAGCCCAAACGCACAGTTAGCATTAGTGTATGTTTTTGTTTTGGTATGTTAGCCACCCAGACAAGGTTCCCAGCCCCCACACTTATCACACTTAGTGTACCATAAGAGCTTCATTCTTGGCAGATTTTATCCAGTCATGTCAACAAGATGTGATCAAGACAATCAGATTATTTTAGAGTAGTGTTCCTTGAAACAAAACAGTGTTTTTTATTAATTTATAGATTATTACCGGATAATATTTGTGGTGTAATATGTAGATTAAAAAGGCAACAATATGATTCCCTAAATTGTAGGGAATTATTTTGTGACAGTTAAATCTAACTGAATATTTTACTAATAGTTATATTTATATTTAACTTTCTTTAACTGCAGATGGTTATTTCATGTTTCATTGTGAAGGTAGGCAGAATCTTGCACCGTTACGCACGGAAATAATGGGAAACATGGTGACCATGAGCTCTGCAACATGTCCATAAAAAAATTATTCAGCCATGCATGTGATTGGCAATCTGTTAATGGCCTCTAGCACATCCACATTTGCTTTAAAGTGATGTATTCTCTCTGAATTCACTTCCGTGCCACATATGCGTCAGGGAGCCAAACTGTTTCTGGCAATAATTGAAACGGCACATGTTGCACAAGCAACAGCTTGATCTTACATGCAGCTGGAAGGATGGAAGGTACCACCTAAAGAAAATTGTTAGAGCAAGTCAACTAGTGTTTTCAAGGTTGTGAAACTGAGCAGGGCTGAACTGTGAAAATAATACAAGCCTGGAAATATAGTCTTAGTCAGGCCCCTTTTAGAGTGGAGGATCAGGATCCTCTACCAGGAAAATTTAAGTTAGGCCTCCAGAGACTTAATTTCTTGACTTTCCTACTCAGTGCATGACCAACACGGTTTTGCTAACATGGGAATAATGTTAGACATTGTGGATGAAAATAGTCATTTTTTCTTCACTGGCACAGTTTTTCTCCCTTCCTGCACCCTTACCTGTACTGTGGGAAACCTCTGTGTGTGAATGTATGCTGCCAATACCTACACAAACATCACACACTGTAGGGTGCCACTAAACTGTGCACACAGAACTCCACAAAACTTCATTTAAAAAAATTAAAAATGTGTAATATGTAATGATAATTCATGTGGGGAAATATAACTTGAAATAAAGCACACCTTCTCATTCAAAGTTTTTTATTTTTACTACTTTCTACATTGTGGATACATACTGAAGACATCAAATATATGAAGCAAGATATATGGAATTAGGTAGCAAAGAAAAAAGTGTTGAATAATTCTAAATGTGTTTTATATTTTAGATTCCTCAAAGTAGCCAACCTTTGCTTTGTTGACAGCGCTACAAACCCTTGGCCTTCTCTCAATGAGCTTCATGAGGTAGTCACCTGAAATGGTTTTCATTTCACAGGTGTGCCTTGTCAGGGTTCATTTGTGGAATTTCTTGCCTTCTTAATGGGGTTGGGACCATCGGTTGTGTTGTGCAGAAGTCAGGACCAAGAGTCACCTCTGCTGCTCAGGATAAGTTCATCCGAGTCACCAGCCTCAGAAATTGCAAGTTAACAGCACCTCAGATTAGAGCCCACATAAATGCCACACAAAGTTCTTGTAGCGGACATACAGTGGTGTGAAACAGTGGCTTTCTGTGGACTAACAAGACAAAAGACAAGCCATTTGGGGATAATGGCTCTCACTGTGGTTCGCTGGAGTCCCAAAGCTTTAGGAATGGCTTTATAACCTTTTCCAGACTGATAGATTTCAATTACTTTTTTTCTCATTTGTTCCTGAATTTCTTTGGATCTCGGCATGATGTCTATAGCTTTTGAAGATCTTTTGGCCTAATTCACTTGTCAGGTAGGTCCTATTTAAGTGATTTCTAGATTGAGAACAGGTGTGCAGTAATCAGGCCTGGGTGTGGCTACAGAAATTGAACTCAGGTATGATCAACCACAGTTATGTTTTAACAGGAGCTGGGGGGCAAACACTTTTTCACGCAGGGTCATGTAGCTTTGGATTTTTTTCTTCCTCATTAATAAAACCCTTCATTTAAAAACTGCATTTTGTGTTTACTTGTGTTATCTTTGGCTAATGTTTAAATTTGTTTGATGATTTGAAACATTTAAGTGTGGACAACATGCAAAAAAGTAAGAAATCAGGAAGGGGGCTAACACTTTTTCACACCACTGTATCTCTACATCAACTGTTCAGAGGAGACTACATGAATCAGGCCTTTATGGTCAAATAGCTGCTAGGAAACCACTACTAAGGAAAAGCAACAAGCAGAAGAGATTTGTTTGGGCCAAGAAACACAAGGCATGGACATTAGAGCAGTTGAAATCTGTGCTTTGGTCTGATGAGTCCAAATTTTAGATCTTTGGTTCCACCCGCAATTTCTTTGTGCGATGCAGAAAAGGTGAACATGGTGCATGGTTCCCACCGTGAAGGATGGAGGAGGAGGTGTGATGGTGTGGGGGTGCTTTGCTGGTGACACTGTTGGGGATTCATTCAAAACTGAAGGCACACTGAACCAGCATGGCCACCACAGCATCCTGCAGCGACATGCCATCCCATCCGGTTTGTGTTTAGTTGGACCACGATTTATTTTTCATCAGGACAATGACCCCAAATACACCTCCAGGCTGTGTAAGGGCTATTTGACCAAGAGGAGAGTGATGGAGTGCTGCACCAGATGACCTGGCCTCCACAGTCACCTGACC
>JAPZDZ010005937.1:0-15502 GCA_029783805.1 Acanthurus tennentii | reverse complement strand
CAAATCAGGACATAGTAAGAAAATACTAATAGAGAAGAAGTGTTAAACCATATAAGGCTATAGCATAATATACTACAAAGGACACTGTTAGAAGCTTGCAATGGCAAGTCTATTTCTATTTTTTTTTTTTTTTTGATATTTTTTGTAAGTCAGATCTAAATAGTTTTTTCTCCAGGGTTTCTAATTTAAGAACAGGGGAAAATATGCTTTCCTAAGACAATCTTTTTTAGATTTTTTTACTTATTTGAAAAAAATTTAAGTTATTTCTGTCTTTCTTTTATTTTTTTCCTATGGTCTGCCTCACTTGATTTACTTTCAGATTTATATTGCAACAAGATTGCAAGAACTCATTAAATTTAGGGTCTGATTCATTATTTCCCCTAAAATTCAGTTTTATTATAAGTTTTTAAGTTTTTTTTTGTAGCAGGTTAGTAACCTTAATGCACACACACAGGTATGCATGCATGCACGCACGCACGCACGCACATACATGGACATGTGCCTGTTAAGAGCCCTGACAATGCTCCTTACAAAAAGGATATGCTGCACTCTGCTGGTGAACATGAACAGTTACAAGTAAGATGTCACTGATTTATACATTTAATTCAAGGCAACTTATTCTGAATACTGACATAGATTTAATCACAGTAAAATTATTTACCTCTTAAATAGGAGGAAAAAGAAAAAAAGTAAATAAATCTCCAATATACAGAAGGAATTAAACCAAATACTTCCACATACAAACCGGGTAAGCAAATAGCAAAATATGTAAAATTGTAAGCTATCAGCACCACCAACCCACAACCTGCTGCTACAAGTATAAGTGATGGCTGCTCTAGTGCAACCAAATAGTAAAAGACATCAACACACACTTTATTTAAAAATTAATGGCTAATTGCATTTTAAGAGAAGACACACACACATATATAAGTATAAATAGAAAGAGAGAAATAAGGGAATGAAATGCCATTTCTTGATCCGAATCAGATTAGAAATACATTTTGTGATATCACTCTGTTCTTAACTTGTTCCTCAGTTTTAAACATCCCTTTATTAGACATATTGGTGTCCTGTTTGATACAAACTCCTAAATGAAAAACATATCAACAGTGTTACAAAAACTGCATCTTTCCACTTTCCACTCGAAACACTGCCAGGATTCCTTGATTTATGGAGCACTTGTTAATTGTTCAATAACAATAACAGTCACCGACTTTAGGGCAACAGAAAAAACTTTGCTTAAGGCTGCTTTTCTCTATATTGGAGGCTGGAAAAAACAATAGATCTGTAAAACATGCAGTTCAGAAAACTCACTGAGTAAAAGATCATCAAAAATAACATGTATCACCCTCAGGGGACTTTGACCTCTTCTCTCAGTTTCTCAGCACCACCTTCACGTAGTTCTGAATAAACTGGTTTATCTCCAATACAGTTTGTCACCTATCGCGCAACATACTGTGTTTTATTTTTTTTTTACTCTTTACTATAGTAGCTTCACAACATGCACAGGCTGCATTGTGAGGTTTTGAGTGTGACTCAATCATGTAGCCACGCCCCCAGGCTATTATAATCAGTCACCTACAGCCGCAGGCAGCCGCACACACTACATTTGTTCACAGGAAGCAGAGAGCGCAGTCCTTTAGTTACATAAGTATTGGAGGAGTTAGTGTAACAGGAACACAATGATGACAGTCACCACGCAAACTCTAATAACATGTAAGTAAACTCTAACGTGACTGCGTGCCAGTTTATATATTTGTAATCAGACTTGAAATCCAATATCTGCTGTTGTCTTTGGAAAAGATTTCCCTTAATCTCAATGCCATGAGCCAGTCAGAATGAGGGGAAGATAATTTTTTAAAATATCAAGTTAGTTTCTTGATTTTAAGATTCAGTTTTAATATTGGACATTGAAATTTTGGCTGAAGAAGACGAAGGGAATTTATATGTAGCACAACAAGTTGACATGCCACCTCAGCCACTGTGTTCTTATAAATATTTAAACTCCATTGCAAAACCCTCTCTTGTTATTTATTATATACCTAAACCCTTTGAATTTCTTTGTGTGCCTTTATGTTTTAGTGAGATACTCTCCTGTGTACAGGCATTTTTAACTACTTAAGTTTCAGAGTCTTTTACATACAGACTTTTGCACTGGTTTATAGATGGTGTTATGGGTTATTTTCAATAAAATCAGATGTCCTTGATGGTTTTAATGCTTTATAGCACAGAATATATCTTATTGTGTGATTTGCTGTTAAGCTCTTAAATCCTACTGAGAAAGTAAATTAAATAAGTGAAGTTCATTTATGATTATTTGTCATAAAATAAAAAAACACTATATCCTTCAAGGAGCTTTCGTGATGAAAGTTTATCAATAGAAAAGTAAGTACAGTGGCTTTCTCTCTGATCTTTTCAAATAACTGTACTTAATTTTAGTTTACTTTAACCAGAGTACTACAATGACAGGAAACCCTTGAATGCATCCTACCTGATCTTTGCTCTGACTTCCTGTTCACTGAAAAAGTTGAAACATGACCCAGCTCCACAGAGCATAATTCTTATATGACTCTTAACTGTTTTTCGCTAAGGGCTTTCACTTTTTCTAAGAGAGAAGTTGAAAGTTGGTGAAGCTGCTCATGTCACCTTCTTACTTCCCCACCAGCATTTTGGCACTTCTTTGGTCTTTGGACTTTTTTTTGTGGATATGCCTACTGAATTTCATTTGTTAGATACTTCTCTTACCCTCAGACATGCATTTTGGCTTTACAGTTTACTGTTACAAGCTTTCTGTTTTGAATTCCATTTAAAATAGGCCCAAAAGGTAGATGTGTTTTTATCATTCTAAAAACAACTTATAATTATCAAGTAAATAAAGGCATAATGAGTTATTATAATAAAATTACAGACACTGATTTTCTCTGGATTTTTATCCACAAAAAATTGTAAAAAATTGTCAAAGAAAAAATTAATAATAATCAATTATAGGCCTAGAAGTCCTCAAACAGGCAAAATGTCCCTTTCTTTGTCTGACCCTGATGTCTGTCCCTTGGATTCACTTGGGACACTTGAAAAACTTGGTCTTAGACACATTACTGTTTCTGTTTCTATTTGCAATAGTATCACAAGGAGTCTAATAAACTACTACATATGAATACAAACATAAATCAAAGCAATTCCTCTAGCAGCTTGCTATGGCGAAACGAACTGTCATTGAGAGAAGAAGCTAACTCTAGGTTGATCTATAATGCATCATTATTTGCTGACAATAAACACCATAGAACACACTGCAGTTCTGATACATCTACTTGCACGCTGGCAAGATGATGTGGAGATGTGGACAAGGGGGGAGCGGAGGGGAGTGGTTTCTGGTTGTGGGCCTTTGCAACGTGGCATGTCAGAGGTCACATTAATATAAAAGCTGAGCTCATACTTAATGAAGCCAAAGCTGTAGTGAGACATTTAAGAAATTTTGGGCATGAATTAAGTTTTAATCTTGAGAAAAAACATATAACATATTTTGAATAACTTTTAGGACATTTTAGGGCTTAAATCAGTGGCAGCAATTGGACTTCAAGATGAGAAAACTATTAATGTGAATTTCAGTATGGATCACTATTGTTACCAGTGGCAAAATTAATCTGGAGCTCTTCCTTTAAGATAAGACTAATGGAATCAGAGAGGACAGAAATTGTATATGGACAGGTGAATAATAATTTTCTTTTGTAGCCTCCCTAGAGACTGTGGTAACTACATGAAAGAGTTTATCCTCAGATTAGGGATTACAGTGTCTATCTTGTGTTGTAAAATAGATGCATTTCAAGTAAACTTAGACTATTTGTCCAAACATCTTCTGTCTAAACTGCAGGTCTGCTGTTGTGCTGTGCAGTAACAGAACAGACAACAACCACACCACCATTATCTTCATCACTCTCATCATCAACAGCATCTTCTCCCATTCAGACATCTTTACCAAACTCTAAGGGCACAACTGCACACTCATCAACAACTGAAGCTGCTTCATCAACTGTCACTGACAATGGCGGTCTCACTAGTCCATCTACATCTCTGTCCTCCACCCCTGTGACAGATGGCATGACGGAAAACAGCACTCCTGAGTCAACAACTTCTTCAAATACAGTTTTCACACCTTCATCCATTTCTTCCTCATCTCCATCTACCACAACTCAATCCCAGGGTTCTAGCACAAACTCCATCAGCCCCAGCACTACACAAACCAGCGACTCTTCCACAAACTCCTATCCCACCAGTACAGACAGTGGAACAACCAGCACCACCAGCATCCCAACAAGCAACCCTACCAGCACCACCACCAGTACCCCTACCGCCACTCCCAGTACCACACACACCACAAGTGCGATCACAACAATCCAAACCACTGGCACAAGCAGTTTCACCATCACCACTGAGACCCCCATCACCAAACCAACCAACACCACTATAGGTGCCAGCACCAGCACTATTCAAACCACCAGTACCACCACACCCACCGGCGGCACCAGCAGCACCAGCAGCACCCCTGTGACTACACAAACTACCCCCAAATCCACCAGCCAAACAACAGCCAGCACCCCCTCCAACACAACCCCAGGTACCACCCAAGGCAGCACACTGGTACAGGAGGGTCAAAAGCCTCTGAGCTCAGGTATGCACCAGCTAAAACTTTTTAACTTATAAACTCACCAAATCTTTATTTTACACTAAAAAAGAACATAGTTAGGGATAACAATCCCCTGAGGCTACACTGCTGCAGCATGCTAACATGCCCACAATTACAGTGCTGGTATACTGATGATTTTCTTTTGTGTGTGAATTTTCCTTGTTCACCATTTGAGTTTGCAGGTTAGCATGCTAAGATTAGCTTATAACTTAAAGCATAAGAAAAAAATGAGTGCTCTTCACATCATGTTACAAGATAAAAGGTAAAGGTGCAAAAGTGAAAATAATTTAAGTTTTGGGGATCATTAATGTCTTAACTGAATCTAAGGGCAGTTTTATTTAACACTTCTTCGTCTATTATTCAGTATAAGCAAAAAATGTTAACCAGCTTGTTGCACCGTGGACACTGTCAGGACTGTTTATTGGAAGATCATGAATGTACAAACTTCTTAATCAAAATCACATGTTTGTCAATCTATCTAAAGTCAGGGAATCACCAAAGTCAGATGGACACATTCTCTTTACACTCTAAATGTCTGTCTAAAATATCATGGCAGTCTGTCCAACTGCCATTGAGATAACTGAGTCTGGACTGACCAACAGGAGCATGGCTAAGTAAACTGATAATCTGATTTAAACATATTTTTACCTCCACAAACTCTCCTCTTGCATCCAAACCAGTCAGGATGGCAACAGAGTGTAGTTAAACATCAGTATAGATTCCATTTATATTACTTATATTACTTGCTTCTGTAAATCATAATCTGTGAGTCAAATGTTTTTTAATCTATCTGGCTTCATGGTGGTGCTATACCTGAACAAAAAAAAGAGGTAATTTTAAGTGAGACCAAAGCTTACGTTAAAACAAACAGGTATGTGTTAGTGTGGGTGTAGGGATACATGTGCCCGTTACGGTGGTGAGGTGAATTTACTTCAGGAAGTCAAGTGGAGTCTCACTGGAATTAACAATGATTGTGCTGTTTATCACTGGACTCACTTGTAAAAATACAAGCCCAGCTGTCTATTACTCATGGCCTCTGGTGTGTCAGTTACTCATTAACTAATTTATGAAAGCCCAGTCAAAATATCAACAGGCAGCCTCTCTAAACTCTGTTTTTCTGATGTAAATCTGATGGTAATTTGCTGTCCTTCTTTAAAATGGAAAATTTGAGTATTTTATGTTGTCAAACACACATTGTCTAGCACACAACTGTACATAGAAGAAACCAATACAGTACAGATTATCAGTACCCTCTGATAAAAAGAACTCAGATGTACATTTGAGGTGTTAATGCATCAGACTATCTGTTCCTCATTGTGTGTGCAACCTCCTTTCCAGTGTCAGCCTGTGGTTAATGTATGAGCAGAGCAGTTTCCTCTCACATTTCCTTGTATACTGCGTGAGATGAATGAGTAAAAATGGCAACTGTTTAAAGAGGTTGTCTGCCAGTCATATCCTGCCTGTTTAATCATTCACAAACCTGTTCCATTGCTGCCATTTTTTATGACATCAAATCATTCTCACCATGTCATTTTCTGTAGCAGAATTTATAACAGTATTGTTCTTCACCTATACAAAGACAGATTAAGAAAGTCTCACAGCCACATGTCCATCTGTTCTTATTTCTTCTTACTCTATGTAAATGGAGGATTTGAATATTCTTTAGTAGAGAACCAAAGCCCCAAAACTCAAGGTTTCAACCCTTGTCCTATGACTAAGTTTTTAACTCTGTCTTTCATGTTGAGAAGCTGTGAAAAGATCACTTATATCTGCTAATTCACCCAATTATGTACTCTTATGGCATCTCTCGGAGTGGTTGATTTAGACTGTTTTTAGCCTAAGTGTCCAAGTGTGAAGTACTTTTAGTCCGCCATTGCCCTCTTTTTAACTATCCTTGTAAATTTGGACAATATAACACAAAAAACAAGGATCCAATATATATCATTTCATTGTTTTTTAGATTTTAATTGGATTTAAAAACCAACAGTCAACTGCAATTACAATGGACTTGTTCTCAACATAAGGAAAAGAGGACAAGCCTTTCCTTTCAGTGCCAAATCTTATTGGCCTTCATAGGCCGCAAATTACCAGTGGAGGAGGGAGATGAAAGAGCATCAGCAATGGCACTGTTGTCAAAATGTGTCTGTGGTTGTTTACTGAAGTTGGGATTAGACTGAATCAGCTGACATTTGCCAGTGTAAGACGATTGTTTTTGTCAGGATGTTATCGATTTGTGGATAACTGAGGCTACATTACTGTAATGAGGTTGTGACTGTGTTTTAGCAGTCAGGCAGAGAGGCTGAATGGCATTTACATACTTACATATCTTACTGATGGACAAAAAACAATAATAAATACATTTAAAATGACACAAGAGCAATCTGTGACTGTCTGGAGAGGTAATAATGTGTTTCAGATAAAATATTTTAAATGACTGTAAGGTCTGGCCATTACCAGTGTGCCAAAAACATTTTTGTCAAGTTGTTTTTAATTGGTGAGTTATTGCGCAGATTTGTTGGTGAGTCATTGAAACAGTCTTTTGGTTGGTTTGACAGAGGCACAGATTGTACCCTCTGTTTAAAATTGTATGACATTGTTTGCATCAGTTTATAGGCAAGAACTTGTTAACCATGTAATGCACCCTTAAAAGTCATGATTTTTTTTTCTTAACCCTCTTCTAACATTCAGCATTCAGTTTTTATGGAATATTTGCTAGAGGAGAACCCTCAGTGTCACGCTTGTCTATTTATAGCACCAATTTTACATTTGTTTTGTTTGAGAATGTATTAATCTAATCTACAAATGACAAGTGATACCTCTCAAAAACTGGGGAACTGCAGTTTACATAATTCTCGTCATAAAGATCATACAGCTTTCTTCCTTGATTAGAGTTGGAGACAAATTTTCTACAGGAAACACATGAAAATTTGCAGATCCTGTATTATTTAGGTGAGATCCCAAACTTTGTCACAGCATCTCAAAGAGACCCCCAAGTCCAAAAAATACACTCCATCCTAATTTTTGGGACTTGACCAAGATACTTCTCTCTCTGCAGAGAGACTTAGACTTTGACCGTAGAGGGAGAAAATGACAATGAACCTGATTGTTTCAAGGTGGTTTATTGATTAAGTCATGCTTCAGACAAGAGGGGTGATAATAAGTGTGACTAACATGCAAATGGAGTTTCATCTTTGTGCTTGGTCCAGCTTCCCACAAGAAGATAACTAAGGCTTACTTTAGCTCAAAGGTCAGTTTGGCTAGCATGTCTTACCTGACCTGATCAGAGTTAAAGATTTACTGAATGAACATTTAAGTCAGTCACATGTACAGAAGTACAATCAATCGATGTCAGCCACAAACTGCGTGGTTTGTTGGAGCAATCAGGGATCTGTGGGTCATGTCCAGTTAATGACATAACATGTAACCTCTTGAAACCCTTGAATGGCACAGATACATTTTTAGCCCAGTGTTATAAATCTTAAACAAAGAATAAATCTTTGAAGTTGCTGGGCATTAGATTTTAATGATACCAAGTCCAACTATATCTTTTGACTGGGGTGAAGGGTGTCATGTTTAAAATTTGCTCTGAAGCTTAAAGCAGTTGTCTGAAATTTTCCTGAGTCTTACTGTCAGCACAGTTACATATTGATCTGTTTATAGGGTGGTCTTTCAGTTTTGTTCAGACTGAAATAGACATTTGATCTTGGTAATTTGCTTAATAATTAAATGTGGGCGAACTTAGTACAATGATGTAATTTTTCTATATTTGGGCCTATGTGTCAGCTACACCGCTGCTATTTAGGGATTGGTTTGTTGGGTCTCTTACAGGAAGTTTGATAGTGGAGTATATTAGGTTGGCAGATAGTTGCACCAAAAGATATGTCACTCTGTGTCCTTAGCTGTCAGGCATGGCTTAAGATTGAAGACATTTATTTTGTTTTGAGTTTAAGGGTGTCTGAACCACTGGGGTTAAGCGAGCTGTTGATGGTCAAAATATCCCTAGAAATTAGAGAGAGGCCTGTTTGTAGTAATTTATTATTTCTACATGTGATATGTACAAATGATGCAATACAAATGCAAAATACAGTTCTAGTACTAAATTACAAATATAATACCAGTAGCTTTACTGATTATATTATCAAATAAAAGATATAAAGATAAAGATATTTGCCAAGTTTAAAGATGAATATGGAGATGAAGTCTAAAAGTATTGTGAAAGGTGGACGGTACATTAGAAAGAAATACATAGAAAAAAATAGGAAAGAAGTACCTGAAAACATCTTGAAAAACACAAAAAAAACACTAACAAATGAACAACAACAAATTTTAATCCATATTTGACAACCATTTTTAACACTTTCACCAAAAACTATTATTCAAGACTCACTGTCGCTCTCTGTGTCTCTCTGTCTCGCTTTCTCTCTTTAGGTGGCATTGCAGCAATTATTTGTGTATTCATCCTGGCAGTCATCCTAGTGTTAGGTGGAGTGTACTACTTCAAGATCCGGTGAGTCCAGAGTGCAAAAAAAAAGAAAAATCCATACAACATACTGAATAATGCTATTGAAACTCATATTATGGCATTTAGTGAGTATTGTAGTATAAATTAAATAATTTGATTCTTTTAAAAAAAAGAAGTGTCCTTGGTGTTAGCCTTTTTTGTTGGCTAAATCATTTACAGGCACAGTTTGCATAATGTTTTTTTTTTCCACTGCAAACAATTTGGGGGGTTTTGTTGTTTTTGCCAGTCTGTCTTTGAGATTTCTGCCTCTACCTAATAGAATAAAAAATGAATGCAATTTCATTGGCTTGCAGACAGCATTTAAAAATAATATTTACAAAACAAAAGTACCATGTTTCTTTCATAAACTGTGATCTGGTTACTAACAAAATGCTGCTGAACAGCTATAAACAGGCATCACAGAAACTATTCTACTATAATTGAAAAAAAAGGCCTCAAATGTGTGTGTATTATCAAAATGTGTGTATAACCAAAAGAGCAGCCACTTAGGTCTCTTTACATCCTATCGTTCTTTGTACATAAGACTACTGAATATATTAGTGTTTCCCTGTCATACTTCTCAACTTTTTCCCTACTTGACTTCATTCCTCTTTTTTTCACTCCATTCCAGACAAAGACCCTATGGACGTATCCTGGAAAATGAGAACACATTTATGGGAAACTTCACCAACCCTATGTACGACCCTTGAATCGCAAGTTTGAAGTCTGACCAAGAAGGCGACCCATATAATAATAAAATATATATATAATATAAATAATATACATCGATTTTTTCCTTTTTTAATTTTTTTTATGATTACTTGTTTTATGGACAATGTTGAGATACCCTTATATTACTTACACTGTGAAATGAGATTTCTGCCATCAGAGTAGACAGTTGTTCAGATATGATAACATTAGATAATCCAGTTAGGCTACATGTTGCCAGCGTGACAAAGTTCAAGTCTTAGATTATACTTATTTAGAGCACATAGATGGAAGGAGGTGAATTTGCTTTCGTAGGAGATGGAAATTGTGAGGAAACAATGGCCTCCTAGCAGCTTGTGTGTGATTTTGAGGTGGTTTTTTTTGGGGGGGGGGTATGTTTTCATTTAAAATATTCTGGACATTGAATTATCTGGACATTCTTAAGCACAAAAGTTAGCGCTAACACTTGCTTTGACATATCTTTATGAAAGTTAAGAATTTCTCCTATGAGGTTGGAAATAGACTCACTTTAGGCCACATACAGGGGCAAAGTTTGCAATAGCAGCCATGAAACATGGGAAAAGACTAATGCTAAAGAAATGGCTGAGGTGTTTATTCATTTTTAATCCAAGTTTGTCAATGTGTGCTTTTTCTATTTGAGAAAATGGAGATGTAATGGTTTATTATTGTAAATTGACATGTGTGGAGGCAGACACAGACTGACGAAAGTCTCTTGAATCGTCCTGCTGAAGTATCTTTGCACAAAATGCTGAATTCCCTCATGATCTCAGGAAAAGAAACCAAATTTCCTCACAGTAATTAGCCTGAAAACATTTAAGACGACCTTTGTTACAGCAAAGGTGGCCTTAATAAAATGTGGGGCAGGGAAGTGCATCTCTCTCATGCCTGATTGCAACAACTGTTTGAATGACCTTTATTTTTTATTTTTTATTAGGGCTGTCAGTCGATTAAAATTTTTAATCCCGATTAATCGCATTAGTGTCCTGAGTTAACGCGTTATTAATGCGTTATTAACGCATTATTAACGCGAATTTTTTACCCTGCCCTTTTACTTTTACAATAAATACAAATTACTTTTGTTTTATCCAGAGAACCATCAAAACTTTAAAGCTAAACTTTTCTTTTAAAAGTCCCTTTTTTGTATCCATTTCTGCTTTGTAACCATTTGCAATGTTATTTTAGCGCCACTTCCTGAAACTAGCTGAGCTGGCAAGGCACAGATCATGCGTGTGTTAATCGCACATTAAAAAAATTAGTGCCGTTTGCTTGCATTCGGGTAAAAAATGTGACAGATTTAAAGCTTTTGACATTTTGTGATATGATGATGTTATTTTTGTGTGAAATGAGAATAATAAAAACCTGTTGCAGGCATGAAGTACAGTTGTGCTGGTTATCACTGGTTATAAGCAATTATTTGTGGACGCTCTTAAAATAGTCCTGTCATTATTGTCCTGCTACTATTCTTTCTTTTTCTCAGTTTCCCAAGACATCCTACTGTCCTGTCCATACTCCCTTCTTCCTGCTTGAGTCCACATCAGCTTTCTTGTGTTATTGTTTTCTAACCTCCCATCTTCTTTTATCCCAACTGAGATTCTCAAGCTATCACATGTGGTTTTGTCATTTGTTTCATAAAGAAAAATTAAAGCCAAGAATTACAGCAGGCCTTAAAACAGCGTGCATGGCTATCTCTCCCTGACCTTAAACTAGAGTGCCTTTGCCTAAACTTAACCATAGAATTTTTTTTGCTTGTCTTGAGTCTTGGCATAGTTAATATACAACATTATTCAGTATTAAAACGTACTGTATTCAGGAAATACTGTCAGGCTGACTATTACAAGAAACATGAAATTGGAGTTCATGTACACAAACATTATTGGTTGAATTAAAGAATGTTTCAATAAAGAATGTTTCGGGAAGAAAACATTAAACTTTGTGGTACATTTCCTTAAATGACTGTACTTTAGTAGGACAGTCACATATTGGTTAACTTTAGCAGTGTTGATACAAGTGTTATTCTCACCAGTTGTGTTTATCTTTTTTAATGTCTTCTCTTGATATTAAAAATATATATACAAGGTTACTGTTTATTGTTATGTAAAATCCAAATTTAGTTTCATCCATAATTAACAATTTTTTTAAAAAAATTCTTAAAAAACCTTTAAAGAAATTAGTTCTTAAATGGCAACTTCACCAATTCCTTACATCAAAGTCTGTGTTGGAAAGTGCAGCTGCATATGTGAAAGCCTCGTTAAGGCCTTTATTAGTTCCAGAGGTCAGTTGGGGCTAAAGACAACAGAGTCTCTGCCAGGTACTTTCTATTTCCACTTTCCATTTTTCCCACCAGAAAGAGACAAATTAGAGACTATTTTTTTATACCTTATTAGTGATCCTAAATATTTGTACTCCTCCACCACCTCAATACTCTCCACATCATAATCACTTGTTATTGGAACGTGTTTCCAGTCTGAAAGTCGAAATTATTTCTTTAGTTTTCTTAGTGTTCAGATATAGAAAGCTGAACCTACACCACCCAACAAACTGATCTCCCAAAGCACGATAGCTGATTTCATCATCATCTTTAATTAAGCCCATGATCGTGTCATCTGCAAATTTAATAGTAACATAATCAGATGTGTTGCTTCAATATGCATTTGTATAGTCAATTAAAATGGGGATATAGCACTCCCTTGAGGAGTGCCAAAGTAAGTTGTTACAGGAGGACACACATTTACCCCATTTACCCTGACACACGGAACTCTGTTAATCAGAAAAGACCCAACCCATCTAGTAAAACCATCACTTTCTCTCAACTTCAGCAATCTGTCCATCATAATATGGAGTCTGGCAGCATTAAAAGCTAACGAATAATTTATGAAAAGGACATGCATGGCTACTACTGCCAACAATACTTGTCATCAATATAAGGGCTTTATTACAGCTGACAACTCAGCAGCTAAATGAGGTGAAAAGGAGAACCAGCCATGGAGACCATGCTGTACATTTGAGAGGAAAAGGTGGTTGGATCAAGTCTTACTTCATCTGATGCTTAACCATAACTCTCTCTCCTCAAATAAATGCTTTCAGAACTTTTAAAACCCCTGGTCTGAATAATAAGATATAAATGCCAAAGAAATCTGAAAACAGACAGGTTTTGTCTTCCTGATTGGATAAAAGGACAAATTGCAAGCAGAAAAACAACTAGAGGACTAAGAGTCTCTCAAGTCGGCAGTGATGCTCAAAAAAACTCTGTGTAACCATTTGTGTAAAGGATGGTGAGTAACCAGATGATTTTTCTTTAGCTGTCCTCATTTTACCGAGACAGTGTCAGACTTTAACAAACAGGAAGAAGCCTTTTTCACTCTCACTGTTTTCTTGTTCAAAGCTCACCACCGTTTCAAACCACAGTCTGACAAAAGAGAACTGGCTTACATGGCCCTTAAAATTTATGCATGCACATGTACGTATTTATCAGCCCTTGTAGTTTTCTGTGTGATAAGTCTACCTTATTTACAGTTCTGGAGAAGCAGGCAAAAGCAGAACTGTGGCTGAGCTCTGTTTGGAAATCAGTCCCTGTCTAACTAAGCTGAGCCCAGCTAAATAACCCGAAACAAACATAAATCAAAGACCGTACTAGGTCAAACTTGAGTCCAAACAGGTGATTATCAGTCAAAGGCTAATCTGTTACATTTTCATTTTTAAAAATGACTTTTCACAACCCATCAGCATTGTTTGTGTGTGTGTGAGAGTGAGGGTGCGCATATGTGTGTGTGCACACGTGTGCCTGTGTGTGGGTGTGTTCTTGTATGCGGAAATTCTGTAACTCTTTTGAGCCTTCAATGCCTTTGATTCATCTGCATTCTAGAACTTCTTTGGAACCTTATTGCATGTGAATTAGTGTGTATGTGCATGTATGTTCCTGTGTGTGTGCATGTGTGCCTTTCATTTATCAACATTCTAGAACTTTTTAGGGCCTTCTTACATAAATACTGCACTCTGTGCATGTGTGTGTGTGCGTGCGTGTGCGTGTGTAGGTAGTTGCAGTTGCAGGTATATATACTCAGGTTGGGTTCTTGGCATTGATTTTTGTGTGGTTTATGCATTTTTATCCAAAAGAAGGGAACATGCTGCTTCCTCTACAATTAACATAGCAAAATGATGCAATCAACCACAATCACATGAATACGCATAACTGTCAAAATCTGACCTTGCACATTGGTGACTATGGATTTAATTTCAAAGTGCCAATGTATGTAACAGTATGCAGGCATGTGACTTTCTTCTGTTGTGTTCTGGGGTTTTGATGATTGTTTTTGTAGTGTGGGTGTGTTTGTTTCTTTTCTCCCTCCTCGCTCTGTGTGTTTTTTCTTTTTGTTTACTGCAGCTCTAAGGCACGGTAGGAGGCGGGGCCAGGCGGCACTGAGCTCACACACCTGATTGCAATTTGGCTCACCTGCTCAGCCTTTATCTGTCTGCCCAGCCAGCAGTTCAGTTCAGAATGATTCCTTCTCATGACTACATGTGTTTCCTCATGCTTAGAGCTCGAGTCCTCCTACCAGTTGCCTGCAGACTGCAGAAAACTCCCGTTTGTAAGTTATGTTACTTTGAATCATTTATCGAATTTTTCCCCTAAGGTGGTAAATTTGGTTGTTACTTTTTCCCTCACCTTTTTCTGAGGCGATTTTTTGCTTCCCTTTTCTCCGAGCGTAGATCGCATATTTTATTTGATACTTGTCCCCCGTGACATTTTGAGTTGTACTTTGTTTTTGCTGTCTGGGTTTTGCTAACTTGTATTTTTGTTCCTCGTTGCAGTTATTGCCGAGTCTTCCCAGCAGTTCTCCCCAAGTGGTGATTTTGAGTTTTACATTTCTGTTCAGTACTTTGTGAATAAACGTTTTTTCAACTGTCTCTGCATATTGGGTCCTGGCATTTGTTTCTTTTGATACCAGAACGTAACATCTTCCTTTGTTACATTTATCAGGTGTCATGATATTTCATTACTGTATTTACAAGTACTTGCTCCTTACAACAGATTCATATTTTAAATAAGCTATACAGCGTGAACATATGTAATGTATATGTATTGTTGGGGGCAAGTTGCCCAGCTCAGTTAGTTCTGTGTTAAAGGCATGTAAAGTCATGCTGTAACTGTTATTACTTTAATTGCAATGTCCTTTTTGATGCTCAGAGTCATAAAGTGTAAGTTATTTGTGGTGGAGAACGCGTTTAGATCCTTGACTAAACTCTCTAAAAGTAAAAGCTTTACATTATAAAAAGGTAACTCAGGGGAAAGTAAAAAAGTTGGAGCAAAATGTATTTTAAGTATCATAGGCAAAGGTCTTAAGTGCAGAAAAAATTACCCCTGTGATTTTTATGCTGATACATATTAGTGACCTGGATTATTATTATTATTATTATTGATTCATTACTGTTTAAGTTGCATTTAACCGTAGGTGATAAGAGTGGATCCGATGTGAATCTGCTGTTATATGCAGCTGTGAAGTTTAAAACCTAACAATCTTGAAGAGTCAAAAAAGCAAGTCAACTGGACTGTGTTAAGTTTTTGGGAAGATGTTTCACTTCTCATCCAAGAA
>JAPZDZ010005667.1:0-15541 GCA_029783805.1 Acanthurus tennentii | reverse complement strand
GGTGGGCGGGATCTGACGGCACCGGTTGGGTTGAGAGAGAGAGAGGGAGGGAGGGGGCAAGAGTAGAAGGGGAAAGAAATAGAAAGGGGACAGAAAGCAAGGCCAAGAGCTAAGACAAATCTACATGTTAAGCTATATGTAAGCTATATGAAAGTGTTTTAATAATGATACTACTAATAATACTAGTAACACTACCAATAATAATAATAATGCTAGCAATAATAATGATAACAATAAAAATATCAATCGTTCATTTAATCATCACTATTATGATTAATATTGCTATCATCATTATAGTTAAATTATCACTATTAAACTTAATATTGCTATTATCATTATCATTTTATTATTATTATCGTTATTATTAATAGATTCCAGAGGGTTATGTAGCAGAACAGAACATTTAAGAGCAAGAACATAAGGGATCCCCCTAGAAAAATATTAATATATTATATTATATTATATTTTATTATATTTTGAAATATATCTATGAAACCCTCAAATATCATATATAATATTTGAAATATTATATATGAAATTTAAAAGCTGCCACATTGAAAACGTTTGGTTAAAAAAACTAAAAACATTTACAATATGTACAATATTTACAAATACATTTCACTAATCAAGCCTATGGGAGCTAAAACCCATTAAAGAGAACTGTTTTGCACAGTTTCTTTCTTGTGCTGCCACTTTGGTACCCGAGTGAAGCCATCTTTGTGATGCAGCCTAACCTTGAGAAACACAGACACTGCTAGTCTCACTAGGTTTGAATGGTGGTTGTCAATGCCAATTTGTATATATGTATGTATAATAGTAAAACCGGCATTTTTAAAACATCCAAACATCCTGTGTCATAGCTACATGTGTGACGTTTTTAACAAAGCGAACCGTTTGGAAATCGATCAAAAATTCAGTGAATAATTCTACTTTAAGATTGTGGAGTACCTCTTACCTCCATAGACATACATACACTTTCAAATCTGCTAGCCCTGTACCAAGATGGTGGCGCTTTAGGCACGTCCTTTCACAGTCAATGCGGCGTCTACATATAAATTACTATGAGAAGAAGAAGAAAAAAGAAGAAGAGATTTGAGATTTTACAACCACACTTTATTTCAGTTTGCAGGGACAATAGTCACCATCAAAATGAAGCTTATTTTTACATAAATACAGACTTATCTATATGAAACCACCACACACACACATTTATATCACCATACTCAAATAAATTAGATAAAACATTCAATCTTTCAATATGTCAGTAAAAACCAGCTCATTGTTTAAAACAGCACACAGAATGTTTTTATGGTGCCAGATGTCTGAGAAGCTTCTCAGGTCTTTCATGAGTCTGTAGAAGAAAAACTCCAGTCTGAGCCTGCAACAGAGGTTACAGCGCCACACTGAGGCTGCATCAACACTTGACTTACCTTCTATTTTATTTCTCCTGAAAATGTAAATTCCGGGGTGCAACTCTCGCACTTTTGTCTCATTATCACGAGAGGTCATGTGTCAAGGCGGGATAACATGCATCTTTGCTAATGATGGCGACAAAGAAAAGGAAAGTGGATGATGAAAACAGAGTTTTTAACCCTGCATGGGAAATGGAGTTTGCTTTTGCGGAGATACATGGTAAACCAATGTGTCTCATCTGTCAAAAAATTATTGCTGTGTCAAAGTGTCCTGCCAGGTGGATGAGGCCCTGCCCCCCCTCCTCTCTTGGTAAAAACAACACCCCCTGTGGCACACAATGTAATCCATCCCAGAAGAAATTCACAATTTTTTGTATTTTAGACCTTCTTTCTTCCAGGCCAGGTTCTGGGGGAGTGTTGGGAGGCTGCTAGGCCAATTCCCAACGGCGACTGCTTCGCTTTTATTCCAATTTATTTTTGCAGCAGACAATTTGTTATAATTACCACTTAAATTAGTTAAAATATCAACATCATTCAAACAATTATGTCATTCACATAAGCAGATAAAACAATGTTGCTATTAAAACCAGGTAAAAACAATCCATCAAGACTAGTGCGTATCTTTGAGAGGAGAGGTTCGAGGGAGAGCGCATAGAGCATCCCAGACAGAGCGCAGCCCTGTTGGACGCCTCTATGCACCCTGAAAGGTGCACACAGACTGCCGTTAAACTTCAGTAGACTCTCAATGTCATTATACAGCACACGGATCATGACAATGAAACCAGAGTTGAACCCAAACCTCTCCATCACCTTCCAGAGGAACTTTTGTTCAACCCAGTCAAATGCCTTTTCCTGGTCTAACGAAATGAGACCAGCATTACTGTTCAGTGAGCTGGGGAGCTACGAAACATCACAAATGATGTAGACATTGTCTACCATGGACCTGCCGGGCACACAATAGGTCTGGTCCCTGTGGATTACTTGCTCCATGGCTCCCCTCAGTCTGGAGGCCAAAGCTTTGGACAGAATCTTATAATCCACACACAACAACGACACAGGGCGCCAGTTCTTTATCTCCTGCAGGTTCCCCTTCTTAGGTAGAAGGGTCACCACAGCTCTGCAGTAGGAGAGGTGGAGGGAACCAGTGGCCAGACTTTCATTCATGGCAAGCAGCAGATCAGGACCCAGGATATCCCAGTACTCCTTATAGAACTCAACTGTGAGTCCATCAATACCTGGAGCCTTTCTGCCCTGCATGCTGCGTAGGGTGGCTGCCAGTTCCTCCAGCTGTAGTGCTCGGCTCAGCTGGGTGTTGGTGTCAGCTGACACTTGAGGTAATTCCCCACAAAACTCTTCCTCAAGTTCCTCGTTCTCCTTATGCTCAGATGAGTAGAGGGAGGAGAAAAACTGGACAGCTCTGCTCTGGATCTGGCTGGGTTCAGTTAGTTCTTGCCCTGTGTCTACATATCAGAAAGAAGTGTGTGGATTATCTTCCTCTGCCCGTGATTCTTCTCCAGATCGAAAAAAGAAGCCAGAGGGAGCATCCATCTCAGCGATGTTTTGGACCCGGGACCGGATCAGCACCCCCTGTACCCTGGAGTCAAGCAGGTTGGCTAAGGCCATTTTTTTGGAGTTGAGGATTTCAATATGTCCTCAATTTCCTGTGGAATAGCTAAGTGTTTCTAAATCCACTATCTCACTCTCTAGGTCTTTGATAGATCTACACATGTGCTGTGTGACATTGAGAGTGTACCGCTGACATAGAAGCTTTATTTGTACCTCCCCATGGTCCCACCACTATCAAGACTATCAAAGTCATTTTTTCTATCTCTAAAAACACACCAAAAATAACTTAAAACCTCTTTAAAACCTTTATCTAAAATTAAAACAGAATTAAAGTGCCAGTATGCACTCTTTGGCAAGACGTTTTTAAAAAACACATTACAAAGAATGCTCAGTAAAACCCACTGGCACTATTCTACAATCTTTAAAAACATTAGAATTATGCTTAAAACAATAAAATCTATCTAGTCTGGCTAAGGAAATCCCACCCTCTCTCGGGTGGGACCAGATGTACTGATGACAGTCTGCATGCATCCTCCTCCACACATCCAACAGGCCGTGGGAGTAGACCAGCCGTTTCAGAGTGTGCTGGGAAGCTGGATGTGGCTCTGCATGATTACGGTTTAAAAACTCTGCCTTAGTACAATTAAAATACCCATCCAAAATTAAATAATCCTCCGAGCTGCAGCAGTTAAGTTTAGAATTCACTATTTCTAAAAAGCTCTTCCTCTCTGCTCCATTATTAGGAGCATAAATATTTATAAAAATTGCTGGGTTTCTCTGTGTTAGTTAGCCATGTTAGATTGCTATGTGTGTATTTTGCCTGTTAATCCGGCTTGTATTTTTCTGTTGAGAATAAAGCCAATGCAGTTTTTTGCAATCATTTACGTCAATTTTCCTACTGTGCCGCAACACCAAATTTTAGGGCTCCCCCACCTGTCAAATCCCACTTTAACCACTGTATGTACCCTATGTACAAGTGGTCCAGAGTAGGAGGCTGCCTGATGGCATTTCGGTTTTCTCTGCTGAGTTGGCTGCTATATTATGGGCATTGTGGTGGGTGGAGGAGGGGGGCTTGGATAAGGTTATTTTGTGCACTGACTCCCTGTCTGGCTAAATGGCACTGGGAGGGGGAGAGGGGAACACAGCTCGACCAGACATAATCTGTGAGATATGTTTGATAGTACACAAATTGCAGACGCTTGGGTGTAGTGTGGGGTTTTTATGGGTGACTCCCTGTCTGGCTAAATGGCACTGGGAGGGGGAGAGGGGAACACGGCTCGACCAGACATAATCTGTGAGATATGTTTGATAGTGCACAAATTGCAGACGCTTGGGTGCAGTGTGGGGTTTTTATGGGTGCCAGCACTTGTCAGGGTGGAGGGAAATGAGGTGGCAGATAGAATTCAAAATCCTTCTTCCTACCTACAAAGCGCTTAACGACCAGGCACCATCTTATCTTAAAAAGCTTGTAGAACCCTATTATCCGACTAGACCATTAAGGTCTCAGGACGCAGACCTACTGGTGGTTCCAAAAATCTCTAAAAGTGGATTGGGAGCCAGAGCCTTTGGTTAACAAGCTCCTCTCCTGTGGAACAATCTTCCAATGTCAGTCCGGGAGGCATACATCCCCTCCACTTTTAAGAGTAGGCTTAAAACCTTACTTTTTGATAAAGCTTATAGTTAGGGCTGACTCTGGCTCGCCTTGGATCAGCCCCTAATTATGCTGCTAAATAGGCTGAGGCTGCTGGGGGACTCCATGACACACTGAGCTCCTCTCTTTCATCTCTCTCTCTATATGTTCTGCATTCATGCTCAATTCATGTCTTTTACTAACTTGCCACCATCCCCGGAGTCTCTGTGCGTTCTCGTCTCGCAGATAACCATGGACTGAGGTCACGCCGGGATTGCTGATCTTAGCTGTGCCTTCCGCTGTAGCTCTGCTTGATGCTCAGAGCAATTGTTATTTTTATTATTATTATCATTATCGTTAACATTATTATATTGGTACTGTTACTAGTATTATTAATAGTATCATTATTAAAACACATTAAAACACAACATATCGCTTACATATAGTTTAACATATAGATTTATCTTAGCTTTTGGCCTTGTTTTCTCTCCCCTTTCTTGTTGTGATTTGACGCTATATAAATAAAATTGAAAATTGAAATTGAATTGAAGTTTAAACAGGGAAGCCATTGATGTACAGGTGAGTCTTGGTAGAGCTGAGTGCAGGAGCATTGTCAAGGACAAAATAAACTACCAGTGGCAGAAAGAGTGGGATACTGGCAGCAGAGGAAGACATCTGTACAGCATCCAGCCGTCAGTCAATCCTGGGGACAGAGTGAACTTGAGCCGGAGGCATCAAGTGGGCAAGGCTAAGACTGGGGCACTGTGGGCTCGCGAGTGGGAGAATACTGCTTGGGAAACATAAAAGTGGAAACTGTGAATCCTGTTGAATCTTGGAGTCTCTGGAGTATGTCAAACATGTATTGATGCAGTGCCCCCTCTATGCCAAGGAAAGGAAGGTTTTATTTTTTCAGTTAGTAAAGCTTGGCCTTGGAAAGTTCTCCCTGAAAATGGTGCTTGGTGAAGGTATATTCCAAGAGGAGAAAGCCAGGGCTGTTATGAACTTTTTAAAAATCACAGTACTGTATCAGAGGATATAGCCTTGAGACGGTGAATAATGCAGTGACGTCCTGACGTTGGTGGGGGGCAGCAATGCACCAAGCAGTGCCTAGTCTGCCGGAAACAAGAAGAAGAAAAAGAGGAGGAGGAGGAGGAGGAGGAGGAGGAAGAAGAAGAAGAAGAAGAAGAGAAAGAAGAAAAAGAAGAAGAAGAAGAACATAGACCTCCGTTAGGGCTCGGAAGTAGCGTCTGTTAGGCTGGTTTTACCTAACAAATGTAAATTAGCTAGCTGGTTTAACAGTGACATCAAATTGGTGATAATAAACACAGCTGGTGAAGATGCATTGGTTTGAGGGCTCAATTCCCGATGCCATTAACATGGCTAAAAAACGGAGTTGCGTCTTTGTCGTTGTCATTATAGGTACGTGTAAGTGTCGACTACCAAGCTATCAACAGTGCCTGCATACGCAACGTTAGCAAACGATAACCAAGCAGTAGCGCTAGCTAGCAGTACGGAGGCATTAGCTAGCTAGCAAGCTAATTCACGCATGAATTTTTTTAATAAAAGAGAGCTATCGAAAGAAATTAGACCTAGACCCAATAATGTTAACTCAGTGTAAATCTGATGGATAATAATTTTCTGGCAATCAGTTTATTTATCGTTAATTTGAAAAGAGATCGTAGTAACGTAAGTGTTATATGTAGTTGACCTTAAATCAACGTTCCGCCAGAAGAGCACGGATTTTGGAAGCCAAGCTAAGTGAATGAGGAATCATCTGGTCGATTTCTCAATAGGGCCACTTTAATATTAGAATGATTTTTGAGGTCCGAGCTGGAAATTACCTTACTTACTGGATATGTACATTCACACTTGAAATGATTGCAAAATGAACATTACTCTGATCTTGTGAGTGGAAACAATAACGAAATGAACAGGGTTTTTTTGGTTAAGTAGATCTATCTTATTACAATGTCCAGGGAACTAACTATGACATATTAACAGTGATCTGCTTCACTTTCTGACCCAACAATGTCACTTTCTCTGTTTTTTAGGGAGAGATGAACAGTCAACTCAGCTGATATCCAGTTGGGAGGATGACAGAGTTTCAGAAGAAGTACAAAACAGTTGTGTCGCTATTAAGGTCGATGCCAAGAGGTACTCCTACTACTAGGGCTCAAGACTAATTTTTTTCACTTGAAGCATCGGTGCTTCTAGTTAAGGAACACCAGCACGAAATTAAGACCACCTTTGAATTCGAAATGCAGTTTAACACATTTAGAATTTTTCATATCAACAGTGTAAGTAAACTACTGTATTGGCATTGATCAACATGTGACTTCTTTCAAAGGTTGATTGTGTGACTACTGCTTCTGCTCTTTACATTATTTCAGTTATATATATATATAGACCTACATGCATACTGTGAGAGGCTGTCGTGTTACCTTATGGCTATCGTCCTCCATGCTAGTTAGCTAGCATTGGTAGAAGCCAACCGCATCCATAAGTCATGCCGCTACCCAATCTTAGTTCGAGTTGGGTATGCCATTAAGTCAGTTTTATGCAGCATTGTAATTTTACCTGAGTTCCTCTTGTCCCAATTAACCTGCTTCCTGTGGGGGGCAGTACACACAGGCAGTACACACAGAGAGTAGGGGTTATGCAACATTGAACCAGCCAGCTAAAGCTTAGAGATAAGATGTTACCAGAAACTATTTGGTGTTTTTCATTTAGAACGACCAAAGGTGTGGTGCTGCCGAAGTGCACCAGAATGGCCCTTGGGCAGGATTCATGGATAATAAAACAATATGTGCATGTAGGCGTTTATATAACTAATACATAAACTTGTCACAGTAGGAGCATTGGTCACACACACAACCTTTGAAAGAAGTCATATGTCGCACATGCATTTGCACACATGCATGTGCGTTATAGGTGTGCTTCAGCACCAGCTCCATTTTCATTTTAACAGTGGCATAAAACAAAATTTATTATTGTGACAGGCCTAATTAGTGGCATTTCTAATGCATGGAATGCGATAACTTGCGATCTAACCTGTAACTTCTTTGGTGCAAGCAAAATGGCAGGTCTTTGTTGTCATTCATTTCAAATATAAATGTGTTAATTTGTATGGAGTTTCACTGTGATTTTTTTGTTTTTCCACAGCGAGACATGTGTGCAGTTCTCCCAGATCTGTATCTTTTTTTGTATTTAATATGGACTGCTTGTCTTGTTTTGAATAATTGTGGAGCTACTGCGATTGTTAGTAAAGAAAATATTGATTACTGAACTACTGAAGTTTCACCACTCATTACATTGACAGATTACCGAGCCAATAGACTTTGTGGACAAGTTTAAAATAAAGCTGATCATAATCTAATTTTATTTTGTCACTGCAGTGTGCTAGCTCTGTAGCACTGCTGTCCTTAACAACCAAATACAATGCAGGTCATTGGCTGTGGATGAGCATAAAAGTTGTGTGTATGAATATAAAACATAGTTGCCGTGGTGACTGACTGTGTTCTGACATCAGCTTGACAAACCAGCGAGGCTCTGACAATAAGAACATTTTTAGGTCATTGTTGAAAAAATTCAGCTAAAATATTTTCACTTTTAACTTGTGTTCAATGACTAACTGTTGACATTTACTGGTTTAAATGACATATGTCACTAGCAGTAGGTCATATCAGCTGTCAGTCTAAATCTTTGAATAGCATCTTTGCTGGCCAAAGACTTGACTGTTTTTTTTAATTCTCTCTGCAGCCAATATGTGTACTAGGCCAGTGATTCTTTATAAGGATAAAAGGAATGTAACCCTGCCACATCACTTAAAAGTATGAGTGTATTGAGTATTTCTGTAGTTTTTTAGTTAAAATGCCCACACTAATCAATCATTACTTTAGCTATTTCAAGTAAGGATGTCCTGGTCCAGTTTTGGTTTAGATGTAATTAAAGTCCCCTTTATGTTGGCTGTCTGCTCCTCCTGAATATGAGCCACACTAATAATCACTTTGATGATGACTTAATACGTGGCTAACATGTCGAAACAGGTATAGGAACTACATCTTACACAAATGGTTTTTCTATGAGCTAATTGTACAAAATATTGAAGGTCGTGGATCAAAACAGTAAGTTCAGTTAGTATGAAAATTTTGACAACAAGAGATTGCGAAATACAGGCAGAGGGCAGTATCTCTGCGGAAAAACACAACACCACACAATCCAGTGAGTCATCAAATATGAATAAGAGAGATTACTTTTTTGAGTCTATACATTGTTTTTTAAGAAAATCCTGCCTATTATACCTACAGACCTACTTGCACCGTCTAGCATAGGCGTGCAATGTAGAAAAAAATCTTTTTTTTTTTACTTGAAATTGTTAGATTTGTATGTTCTGATGATATGACTGGCTGTGCCAGAAACTGGTCAGTGGAGTTCACCACTTACAAAGCCCCACCCCACTCTCATGCGCTATCAGGCTGTTGGAGCTAGCAAGAAGCCCACACTGACAGTATTTGCACTTCTTATAGAAATAGTCTTTTTTTTTTTTTTTTTTTTTTTTAAAGAGGGGTTTGCATTATGCCTTTGAAGGATATGTACGAGATATCAGCTGACTAAGCAGTAGGAGTTCTCCGATTAATTGGCGACCCGATCAGCCTTGGCCACTTTGCATATTATTGGAATTAGTCATAGTTGTTATTTAGGATTTAGGATGTTCAAAAGAGCCAGTCGCATGATGGGAATAGTTGACATGAGAAAATTGAAAATCATTAGCTAACATGACGCTGCAAGTCTTAATGGTTGCAGATGATGCATGTATTGCTATTTTATTTTTTTATTTAATTGTTTCTACTCTTCCACAGGATGGTACATTTATTGGTAAACTTAGTAATATCTTTAACAGTTTCTAGAGAGAGTGTAATGTTGCATGTGGTGGTGCACATAGAGCTTTCAATTTTATTTTTGTATAATTTTATTTATTTTCCCACACAAAGGCAATTGTTACAGCTGAGTCTTGAGCTGAGCCCCAAGCATGTGAAATGTTGCATAATCCTGTAATTAGAAGAGTTTTTAATTCAATACGACTGTGACGTAATGTAAGTTAAGATGGGGTTGTAAGGTTCCAGACTAACAGAGCTAACCTTAAGTTCAAGAAGAAAAAGACATCTTTTTTGTAGAAGATAGATGTCGTTATTTTTCTGTAAGCAAACCTAAGACATAACTTGATTAGATTCTACAAAATTTTGTAGATGGCTGTTTCACACTAATGTTGCCAGCCAAATCTTTGTTGACTAGGTTTGATTAGGCTTATGACCCCCCACAAGTGAGTGAACAACTTTCTCTTGCTGTGCAACAGTCAAAAGTATGCACAACTGCTGCTCTAGACTCTTACAAATAAAGTTAGCCTGCATGGCTAAAGCATCAGGAGACAGTAAGCCTGCTGGCCTGTTACATGTTAATGTAGCCTGCTAAAACTCTTCCGAGATGAATTGGTTTATGGTGAAAGATAATGGTTCAAGTAAACAATAAAGTGTCACAAATTAAAAACAAGGCTTGAAATGGGCATATTACCCAACAGTCCAAAAGCAACATAGCCAGTTTGGTGTTTTGCCCACTGATTCATGAAGCTCTCACCCTTGTGAAAAAGCCTCTAAATTAACTTTAGTCGGTAACTCTCTTATTTTCTCTTCCTTGATACGTCTACCACCTTCCTCTTCCATCTCTTATCTTGATTCACAGAATCAAACAGCACCACAGTCTGTCTGCCTTCTATTTTGCTAAAGACTGTTGTTTGCACTAATACTAGTACCGTAGAGCACTGTGGCCCTCACAAGAGAGCCTTGGCCCACTGCTAGAGTTATGAAGTGCTTAGAGCAGACAATCAGTACACTATTTGGGAATGGGATAGAAGCCATTCTCCCTGTTAAGAGGAATTGAACTTTCAGACCAACTTCTGAACTTATTTTTTTAAGGTAAAAAAGTTACATATCGTTACATTAAATTAAGATGGTCATTATTCAAGATACCTACATTGGTAACAGAAGGCCATTGCCATCAATCCAATGAGATGCTAGGTTATGCCTGTATTAACCATAATATGCACCTTACCCTAATATCTAATGGGGCATGCTCTTGTGCACATGTGCACACAGAAAAGGTAGGTCCTTATTCATTTAAAAATATGGCAATTAATGTGAATGCATAACATGTCTTCATCCTTTCGGTCTTGTCCTTCAGCAGGTAAGACGTGAGGTAGAGCAGTTGTTTGCAATAGCATTTGTTGTTGTCAAATAGCTAAAAGCAGGACACACACCGGGTGAAATTAGCTGCATCTTCAGTGAAAGCTTGCGCATGCACACTTAGGCTGGGAATCAGGTACTACAAGGTGTAGAATACAGGTCTATTATTGGGGTATTGGTGGTTGTTGTTATATAAACAGGTCTGCCCCCTGTCTGACGGTAAATGGGGTAAGCTCAGTGACCTGATGGTCATTCTCTGAAGACCTTCCACCGCAGTTATGGCATTGCTGCAAGATTGCGGCATAAATTAACTGGTTGCTGGATTTGTCTAAGGTTATTGGACCCTGGACCCTGGCCCGGAACTTACTAATGTTGGCTAATGATATTATTGGCCAGTGTGTATAGGAGGAGCAGGCATATCGAAGAGTGGTCAAGGAAGAGTGGATTTGGCTTTTTTGATATGAATATTTGAAAAATTCTTTTTCTTTTTTCTTATTAAAAAAATAAGTTCAGCACTGCAGAGTCGTTAATAAGCCATGTATTATGGATCCTCTTAATAATTTAGTTTATAAAGCCTTATTTAAACGTTAAGCTTCTGTATGTGCTATTTTGTTGTTGTCATGTCAAGCTTGCTGTGCTTGAATCTCAGTCTACTCCGAGTCTCCTACTGCTGATGTGATCAGTCAACCTTGAGAGGCGGCCATTGATGTTAAAATGTTCTGTAAATGTTCTTTTTATTTAACACAACAATAATACAGTACAGTATTTTAAAAAAGCACATTTCATTAGAGGCCCCCCAAGTTTTCCTGTAACCCTACCTGCAGTTTCTTGGGACTGAATTTACAAAGAATGCAATGGATCACAAAATACATGGTTCAGATCATTCAGTATTTTTGAGTCATTGATTAAAGCAACATAAAAAGGGGTTAGGATTAGGATTAAATTAATTTTGGATCTGTGCTACTTTAGCCCTGACTTTTCTCTCTCCATAGTCATCAGCAAGCTAAAGCTTACTAAATGTTTTGTCTGCAGCACTAGCCAAGTTCTCATGTAGCGCCTTTCATAGTTTGAACAAACTAAAAAAGTCCATACTTATCTATGGTATGGATTACAGATTGTTGATGAAAAGGCTTTATAGTGAGAACGTGTCTGAAATTTTATGTGCATTACAGTGTCTATTTTCAAAATCACAGGAAACAGCCATAGACACTGATACAGACATCTAACAACCCAGCACAGAAAATGGCCTTCAGAGCTCCATTATACATGTGTTCTGTGTTCTTACTAAATCGTGGAACCTTGTATCTACTGTTAGACGGTAACAGTCTGTATTTACGGCATGGTTAGGATCAGAAAACTGTTGTTGGGCAGTCTTAAAATGATTCTTTGGCAGTCAGATTCATATAGTTTCTGTAAGGGTTGGCCTATAATTTTCAAGCAAAGACAATATTTTGTAACATCAGGTCATCAACATCAACTTCAGGTTACTCATGGAATAAATATTACTTAGTTACAACTGAATGACCTGTTGCAAACAACACTTTCCAGTTTAAGTGGTGATGATTATGGCAAGTGGCAGCTCAAAAATGAAAAGGGTTGCTGCCTGAATGTTATCACACTGGTCTTTGCGAATGATATGTAATGTTGGACTTGAGCTAATCTATGTATTTTATCTTACTGCAAAACCTCTTGTGTGACCAAATAATTTTTCACATTCAGACACTGCATTTGTCACTTGCATACTGAAAAGCTGCCCTTGTCTGTGTGGGTAGAGTTGAATGCAGTAACATGTTTCAGTAGACACAGCAGAGCCTTGATCAGACAGAGGGCTTTTTGCAGACTGTAAGAGCAAGACGGCAACTCTGTCTTAAAAAGAAAAAAAAAAAAGAAATATAATGCGTGTTTGGTATTTTTAAATTCTGTAAACTGTAGCTAGGAAAACCTCTGAATCAATTGTAAATTGTTTTTCAAGCAAAAACAATAAGTTAACAATTAATATTAAATGAAATGGTTGGCTTGCAACGACAAAAACATGTAGAAATCAGCAATACAAACAATAGAAAATAACTAAAAGATAAAAGATTCCTCTCACAGAAAAAAAGTGCATGCTGTTTCATCAGGCCCTTCCTCAGTACAATAAAAGAAAATTAAGGACTCCAGTTTGAAAACATGATTGAAGTACTGGTAAGACTTTGAGTGGGGTACAGTAAAGACATTCATCAGTTGAGAAGAGCAATACTAATCAGGCATTTTTTTTAGCCGATACTGATCCATTTTATTGTGCCTGTTTCAAATGACACATCTCTGTCTTTTTTACCTTTTTTTTGTCAAGGCAGTTTTGCTTAACATAACTGTTATATTTTTCATTCCTAATTTTTTTCTTTTACTGGTAGGAATGGTTGTCCTTAAAGTTTGTGATAGTTAAGTATGCTGTTTATACTGCATATACAAACCTCAGTGCTATAAATATCACTTACTGAGAGCTTTACTTAACTCGACCTGTGTAAAGATCCAGTGGTGTGCATACCCTCTAGCTTCTTCATTGGGGAGAATGGAATTCCTCTGGAGGTCATTGCTGGCAGCGTGTCTGCAAAAGAACTGATGAAAAGAATCAACAGAGTTAAGCAGGTATGGCTTGTATATGGCTTAATTTGCAGTAAGCTCACTCATTGTTTTCTAAATCTTTCATATGTTCTCCAATAGTTTAAAACTATCCTGCCAAAATTTTCTTGTGACATTATGCTTACTTCACAATTAGTCAGCTGGCACTAGGCGCGGTAAATGCTTTTAATTTCACACTGTATTGTCAGGAAATTATAAGTTTGCATATCCAGAACCTTAAAACATGTATGTATGTGTGGATTGTGTCTGATGTTATAAGAATAGCACTGTTCTATTTCACATAGACTTCCCCCTCTAAAGGCCAGTTTACACCAAAGATTGGGGATGCAACGACATGGTTGCAGGCAAAGTTGCAATGGTGTAGACTGGACCATCTCAGCTCAACTCAAGCAGGCTGATGGCATTGCTTGCGACTCAGCCTGTTGAATTGCCAGAGGCCAGTTGTGGAATGTAAGACACATTTCGTCTGGAGATATAATGTTACATTACAGCAAGCAAAAGCTGTTCCCTAACCCCAACGTAATGGCAGCGCTAGTATTTTTGACGGACCTTATAGCTTTTCTAAGTATAATTGTGAAAGAATGAATTGGTGTTTTCAGTGTCTCTGTTCAAGTTTGCGTTATGCCTCAAAGTTTGTTGGGCACACCCCCACCCCCTAAAGCCGGTAAAAGCAGAGTTGTTGGTTTTAAAATATTGCAAGCAGTTGTGAGTGTCAAGTCGTCCCATTGCGAATATTTGGTGTAAACTGGCCTTAGGAGCTGTTGCTGGTGTGTTTATCCTTCAGGCATACGCAATCCTGGGGCCAGTTGCACCAACTGGTCTGAACTAAGACAGGCTGGACTCCTAAGTCAGTCTTAGTTTAGACCAGTCTTAAGAGTGGATTCTTAATCGGTTGCACCAACAGAACTCATGCATAGTCTTAACTACACCTGGATTAAGCAATGCACAATCACGTGAACAGCCTATTGTGACAATTGCCTAGCAGTGTGCGTTGCTAGGATGCACCGCCACTAAATACAAGGAATACAAGCAAGTTTATTTGTCATTATACAAGTTGTGTAATGAAATTAAAATGTGGTTCCCTCTCAATTGATTAATTGATTGTATAAAAAAAGATAAAATTATTTGACATGGAGGTGTGCAGATGGTGCATTAAGCAGTCTCACAGCCTGAGGGAAGAAGCTGCTCTGTAGTCTGGTGGTATGGCAGCGAATACTTCTGTATCTTTTGCCTGACGGTAGCAGGGTGAACAGGCTGTGGCTGAGGTGAGTGTTGTCTTTTAGGATCTTTTTTGCTCTATGCAGGCACCTCACCTCCCCGATATCACTGATAGTTGGTAGATGGGTACCAGTGATGTTTTGGGCAGTTTTAATTACTCGTTGCAGAGACTTCCTGTCCTGGACCGTGCACATCCCATGCCAGTATGTGATGTTTCCAGTCAGGATGCTTTCAATCGCCCCTTTGTAAAAGTTAAGAACTTGGCATGGGAATTTTGCTTTCTTAAGTTTCCTTGAGACGTACAGCCATTTATGAGCTTTTTTAACCACAGCAGAGGTATGTGAAGTCCATGACAGGTTCTCTGTTATGTTGATTCCCAGGAACTTAAAACTGCTCACTTGCTCCACCTCAGCTCCACTGATGTAGACAGGGTTGTGTGTCTTTACCTCCTTTGTTCTAAAATCAATTATCAGCTCTTTGGTTTTGCTGATGTTGAGCAACAAGTTGTTTTCTGTACACTACTTTGCAAGATGGTTGATTTCCTCCCGATAAAACTCATTATTGCTAGAAATCCGGCCGATGATGGTGGTGTCATCCGCAAACTTCACATTAGAGTTCTCTCCATGTCGGGGGTTACAGTCATGGGTGTACAGCGTGAACAGGAGGGGGCTGAGCACACAGCCCTGTGGGGCTCCGGTGTTGAGCATTAGAGTGGAGGAGGAAAGACTGTTGATCCGAACTGACTGGGGTCTGTTTGTGAGGAAGTCCAGTATCCAGTTGCAGAGAGTGGTACCGATGCCCAGAGTGTTCAGTTTTCCAATCAGCTTCATGGGGGAGATTGTGTTGAAAGCTGAGCT
>JAPZDZ010005616.1:0-15546 GCA_029783805.1 Acanthurus tennentii | reverse complement strand
GCTGTTAAAAGCAATGTGAGCTTTAAGTTTTAATAAAGCCTCAGCAGTTACACATGACTTCAGTTGTCACATATTTTCCTTCTTTCTTTAGGGGACCAGAATAGTTGTTGTACAGTGGACATGGTGTTTTTAGATGTCAGTATCAAGCAAATTACATCCACGTTTTATTAACAACTTTTAGAGTGACAAAAAGAATCGGATCAGTATCGGATCAGTATCGGTCGATCCTCAAGGCTGCAGTATCAGTATTGGTATTGGATGAGAAAAAGTGGTATCGAGCCATCCCTACTGTAAACCAACAAAAATTTTGAGCCTTGTGGACTTGAGAGGAACATTTGTCATGCTTTAATAATATTTTAATGATTATAGTCAAATCATATATCATTAATTGATGAGGGAAAAAAGCAAAACAAAACAAAGAGGTTTTAAATACTGACAAAAATACTCATACAGGCACTGTTACAACATAATAGTTTATTGAGTTGATAATCAATATTTGTAACAGTGAATACATAATTAAGAAGAATACACTGGGACATTTTTTATTAGAAGAGAATATTAAGAAAATATTTATGTGGGGGTCTAAGAAGATTTTGAAGCATTTGAACTATAACAAGCCTCCCTGTCTCATTAACAAAGATGGTCAAGTAAAGTAAAAAACAAAATTACAGATTCAAAATTATCTTCAAGGCTGTTAATTACTAATAGAGAATGACACTAAGGCAAAGTGGCAACACACATTCAGCTCAATCACACAAACATACACACCATGCAGGAATGACATAATATCATAAGAAGGTAATAAAACGAAAATGAGAACACAAAATTTCTAAGTAAGCGATTGTGTTTTTGTTTCTGAAAGCTAATTAATGGCTGGCTTTGTTGTAACTTCACAGTTGAAGATCAAGAGTGCACCAGGATAACAATAGCAGAGGAGGTACTGTCCTTGAGATTCTTGAAGAGTCACTGAAGAAAGCCACTTCACTTCTCTCAAAGGTTTCAATGAAAACTTATTTAGACATGAAAGAAAAAAATATATAAAGCTTATATTGATAAAATAAAGACATCAGAATAATTTCACAGCACCCATGAACAAAATGGTTACAATGAAGTTTCACACCTACAAAAAAAAGAACAAAAAAAGAAAAAATATATAAATGCAGACAGACCTCTTTTCATCCTAGAGAGGCTTTTTGCACCTTCTATGCTGTGCTCTCACTGGCCACATCTGTTTCTGGGGAACCAAAAGGGCCGATGGTGTTGGTCTCCATAGCTTGGTAAACCAAGAACAGGAAAGCAGCCACAATGGCCAGTAGGAACAGCTTTATCCACAGAGACATACCGTGAGTTGCTGCTTTGGTCTGACCATCAGAGAGAGATGCAGACAGAGGCCTGGAGGAGGAGGAGGTGTGTAAAGAGGAGGTGAAGGCAGAGGAGCTAGATGAGGTGGAGGGAGGCAAGCTGGCTACTTTGTTGACCATGCGTTTTGCTGTGTAGGATGAGGATGAGCTTGTAGTCTTGGTGGTTTTTGGGGAGAACAGAGAGTTTTCATCATTCCACAGATCACTGGAGATTACAGGGCGTTGGGCAGCTCCTTTAATGGGTCGCCGGCAGGTGGCGCTGTAAAATAAATGGATTTCACAGTCAGTGTTTTCTAAAGGTAAGATTATTTTTTTGTCTGTAAAGAAAAACATGCAGCAGATGTGTTAATTTTCATTCTCTGATTTAAAAATAAACAAAAAATCATTTGTAGTCATGGTTGCATGGCTCAGCCTCATCGGGCATAGATAATGAAGGAACATAACAGAAGCAGGACTGTTATGGTGTGGTTGCTTTATTTCCTTTATCTTTAATGAGGAACTGATAAAATTTATAAAATACAAAGAACATCTATAAAGAACATCTATAAAATGTGTACCAATTGGGACATTATCTTGCATATATGTCAGTCTCCAGGTTGCTTATACAAACCCCTAAGAAGACCATTGATATTTTTACAACCAGAAGATGCATTAAGTAGTAGTTAAGCTTTTAAATACATGCTCAAAATCAGATAACATGATTACACAATCCTGCGGCAGCTTGGCTTTGCTCTGATGTCACAAACAACATACTAGTGAATGCACAGAATGCAAACACTGAACCCAACAAAATACAGTTTCCTTGTCAATGTCATTTAAATATTTAGTATAGGTTCTGCAAAGTCCTTTGTTTATTCAAAAGCAGGCTGAAATCCTAATATTATGTTACACTAAAAATCCCCTTGAATTTCATGCATTGGAGTATATTTATGTGAAATTTGGTACATAAAAAGCTCTGGTACTGGATTTTCACTCAAGCAGATACGAAGAGTTGAAGTACGTTAACTGACACAGGCAAAGAAAAGGTGGGTCTATGCGTGCCTACAGTTCAAATGAAGCCTAACATAGGGACACAAGTGGTAGATTTATCGTTGTTACAGCTTAATCAAAGCGACAGTTTCCAGATTGTTGTTTATTTTAAGTTCATGATCTTGAGAGAATACCTTTGGATATTTAAATACTGGCAAATTGTGTTGGATATTTGCAATGATATTTAACCATTTCATAAGTAACTGATTAGCAGTAGCTAGCAACTTGGGTTACTTACGTTATTCCTGTTGGACTGTTGATGTCATTTGGAAACAACTCTTTGAGAACATCGTTCTCCACTTTTGGGGTTTGGTCACCGGCTGCAATCTTCTCCACCTAAAAGACAAGAAAACATGGAAACATCTCACAAGTGAACTTCAGCAAGCTTTAGGCTCCACACGATTTTCCAATAGATTGGAAAGGAAAATTTCAACCCACCACTTCACAACACCTGTTGGTGCATGTTTGAATCAACAAAGGACACCATGCCTGGTATATAACACCTCACCACGTGACCATTTAATTCAAAGGATTAGGCCAACGACCATGTTTACTTTTGAACCACAGTGTAAATGTGACACAGAGCACAGTCTCTGCTTTGTAAAGATCTATCAGTCTCACCAACACATCCTTGGACAGTGTGGCAGTAGAGCCGAGGAAACTTGTGATTTTCTGCTGCTTCCTTTTATGTAACAGCACATCTGGAGTGGCACACTCCTCCTGCTTTTAAACATGTGTCAGTGATGTTTAACAAGATAACAGTTCAGCTGTCACACAACTACCTCTGTCAATCCCATAACAGCTGCACACACTCATGCACATACTCACACAAGATTGGCAACCCTACACAATAAGCTACAGACTGTGAGTGTTTCCACATTTGACTAAGGACAACGAGAAAAGTGGTTTGATAAAAAAATTAAAAAAGGAAATGCGGCCACCACAGAGTGTGAGTTGAGCACGTTGAGCACTACCCTTGCTGTTGAGACAACACCAAACTTAGATCCAAACTGGTCTGTCAGAAACCATGGGGACTCCGGTTTCTTAGTGGTTTAGGTGTATCACATGGGGCTAAGGGTGACCTTGTTGACTCTGGTGAGCCTGGGAGACTTGGCAACCAGTTGTTGCTTTGGTCTTCAAGCAAACTCTTTGACCAAAACAGACAAGAGTCTTAAATAAAAGTGTTTAGAAATGTACATAAATAAAGCAAAAGAGGGAAGAACTTGTGATAATACTGAAGACACTAAATAAAAATAGGTTCACTTATGTAATTAAAGTGTAATACAAATTGATTCTATGCACCCTCGTTGTTGGTCCTACCGGCTGAATACTTGGCTCAGGTTCCTGAGACACCCACACAAAGTCAAAGACAATTATTAATTCAGACTGAAACTTACATCTTACAAAATCTTACATGCCATCCACACTTGCATGACTTCAGCTGCATTTTTCATTCCATTAATTTTCTTGTCCATCTCTGCATCTGGTAGACAAATGGTTCTTCAATTTTAATCCATGCTGCTGTCCACAAGACAAGATAACTTACACACTACTCACAGAGGATGCCATCTCCACTGACCTACACCCAGCAGTACATGTTAATCTTCAAGTTGTGTGAAAACTGTTTGTAATTGTTATTTGGGCATTAAACACAATCAACACAATGCTTGTGGTGCACTGGCCAATATAGATATGTGCATGAAGTCAAAAACACTGCAACACTGAACCATCCCACCAACTGTGAATAGATGCCTGAAGTTGAAAAACAAAGTAGTGTTTGCCTTTCATCAGTGTGTGCTTGCAGGCTGGTCAGCTAGACATGAAAACTACTTTTTCAAACAGTTTTGTTCACCATCGTTTAATACCTCATTTCCCTTAATTCAACACCAGTGTGCTGACTTGACCGTGTGTGGTGGTGAATTGTGTGGTATTGAGCGAACAGATCTAATCTCAGTTAGTAGCCTTTGGTACACATTAATGATTATTCACCAACATTTAAATCTTTGTTGACCTGCTGGTGTGATTCTTAATATTAAAAAACATACTGGTCAAGACAGACAACAAAAACAGACAAACTAACCTCTAGTAGAGCAGTGTTGAGCAGAGTGACTGGCTTGTCAGATGAGTCCTTACTGGGTTTGAAATTCAGTTCTTTGTCTTGGTGCTACACATTTCAAACAGAAAGTGAGAGCATAGACTGTTTTTTTTTGTTTGTTGGTTATTTTTAGGATTAAGAACTCATCTGGATTTCTAACTCCAACCACAGTGGACACTGATTATTTCTACATACAATTTAGTGCTGATGAAGCCTTAGTGTGCTTTAAACTAGGGGTGCTCTGATTGATTGGCCACCCAATTGGTCTCGGCTGAATGGGTTGCCAATCAATCAGTGGGATGCCAAACAAAGTGGGATAAAGTAAGTGCACAACTTCACAAACTATATAATAAAGATTTAGTTATTTTTATACATTCTAGGCAAGATTCAGACATTGGGCTGTATCAGTCCAAATTTTGATTACAGTTTATTGCTTTGTTCTCTTGTTGAAGTATGTACAGCTGTTTGTCTCTGAACCAAATAATTGCACATTGACCCAGCCTGGAATACAAGTGACCAGCCAGCCAGGGCAAGCCAGGGGCCATGACATTGGACAAGAATGATTTTCTGTGTCTTAAATTAAAAAAATATTTTCCATGTAAAATCGAAAACCGGCTCAACCATGATCCAATAGCATAAAATTGCTTTACAAAAGTTTGAATGCTGTCAAAATCAAAATTTTGTGCGTCAAAACTGAGGAAACATCTACAGGAAGTTTAAACAACTACAGTCAGTATCAAAAGAAATGTATCATTGTCATACATGTACCTACAAGCCCATCATGATATTTATGCCTGGTCAAGATGTACTGGACCTCTAAAGTCAGATCCACAATTGTTTGGACAATAACCCAATTTTTAGATTTTGCCTCTTTACACCATCCCAGTTAATCAAAATTTATGCAATGAAAATGTGGTTCAAGTATTGACTTTCAGTTTCAATCCAATTTGTTTAACAAAACTATTGCTTTATGTAATTACAGCCATTTTTAAATATAACCACCCAAAGAGATTCAAAAGCAACTGCTAAACTATCTGAACTGAAAATGTTAGGATGCTTTTTAAAATCTGGGGAAAAGTCTTCTATAATCAACAATGCCCTAAAGTCTGGCATCCATGGACATCACCAAACACTGAGGGCGCTTTCACACCTGCCTTGTTTAGTCTATATTTTTTTCAGTTTGGTCTTGATCAAAATTACAGGTGTGAAAGCGCCCCTGGACCATGGCCCAGACTATTGTCACACCAAACGACAGGACCATAATCTTCCTGAAAAGTCTGGACTCAGTCTTTTTCCAAGTGAACCATGGCTCATTATGAGGTATATGTTACTGTGAGTCACTATGGTTGGATGCCAAACTCAGCGCTTTTAAGGGTACTGACCAGAGCATATCAGTACTCCTGTGTATCTGTTCATGTAACTCAAATGGTGCTACATTTTGGTACTGCAGAGCACACGCTACAGAGAGAAAGATACAGAGGGAGAAGTCACTCTAAAACTCAGCCCTTGGCTGTCTGAAATTCCTTACTGACATGTTGTTTAGCTTAATATAATGTCTAAAACCTCGGTATGAAATCAACAGTAGTAGAACTGCCTGGCAAATACACAGAACGCATTCTTTAATAGGAATTCCCATAAATGTGCTAACAGAAGTTATATCATACAGATAAATATTTTACAAATAATCTGTGTAATTCTCAAAATTAACATAAAACAACATCAACAACAACAACAACAATATAGGATCATGGCTAAAGCCACATCCATTTCCCGAGAGGGGTGCGACCACTTATAATTTATTTGTATTTAAAGCTTCAGGCATAGAAACAGCACGTTTAAAAGAAGGCGGAGGGGTAATAGATAGATAGTACAGTCGCTATATGTGTCTTTATTCATCCTGCTACTTTCATTAGCAGTCACATCAATGTACACCCGTTCCACGGGCAGCCTTACAGGCCCATGTCACAACACTGCCTAAATCACACTTTAGATTGTGAGACATTTCTTTCCTTCTCCACCTTTCTCTTCCAACCATTCCTGTACAACATAATTTTAGTTCCATCCGTCCAAATAAACTTGTTTCAGTTTTGGCAGGTTTCTTCAGGTGTTTTCTAGTGAAAACCTAATCTGGCCTTCTTGTTCCTGGGTGTTTAAGTGCTTTGTACCAAGTTGTAGACCCACTGTATTCAGATTCATGAAGGTGGCTCTTGATCGTAGACTTTGTCATTGACATAAATACCTACTCTAGAATAATTTTAATTTTACACTTTAATGAAATCTTGATTGCTCCATGTCAAATTCATTGTGGCCTACTGAGGCAAAATTACAAAAAATGTGTCACTATCCAAATATTTATGAACTTGACTGTAAAGTCTGCTTGTGCAGAAGACTACAATTTTTAGGTTTAATCTCTGTTCACGAAAAATCTTTTGTTACCTTTATAACAGACGCACATTGCACATCTGCATCTTCATTTAAGAACCATTTGACAGGAAATCTTGCCTACTACTAGTCCTTTGACAGTGATATGGACAGCCTGTAATATCTAGCAGCATTCAATAACTTAACTCAAATTCACTGAGTACTTCTGTGAAATTTAACTGCCTGTTTTGATTTCATTTCAGGAGTTTTTTGCTTTATTGATTAGTGTAAAAGGGATCTGTTGCAAAAGTAATCAAAAAGTAATTAAATGTAATAAGCTGCAAAACTGTAATAAAGTAATTGTAATAGTTACTATAGTTTTAACTATAACAATTAGTTTGTCATTTATTACAATTCAAAATTCACCTTCCCAACACTTGTTTTACAGTCACTCAAAAGACAGACTTTGTACAGAGGAACTATGTAGGAAGTGAGGCTTTTCTATTAAGAAATAAACAAGTGAACTTCCAGCAGGGGCTACAAACCTTGATTGTGTTTCGGGCAGCCATCTGTACAGGATGAAGGATTGAGGTGCGGATCACACTTTGAGACAGAGATTCCCTTGCAGTATTCTAAAGCATTCACATCAGCAAATCAAAACAAACCTGAAAATTTGCGATGAATGGCACTAAGGAGTAATATAGGACAATTAATTGGCAGAGCATCAAACATGCCCAAACATGGCCCTGATGGCCATGCTAGTCCTTCAACGTGACAAAGACACAGGTGAAACCCATTTGTGACCATATGCCTTGTTGATAACCCTATACGCCAACAACCTGTAGGTGCAGTTTAAAATAAAATTACAGGAAACAGCATATCCCTAAAGGGGAAGCACCCATCTCTTTAATGGACAAGCAAACATTGGAGCCAACAAACAGTGAGTCCATGCAGGTATCAGTGAGTTAACAGTGTCCTTCAGTGGCCACAGCCCAGAGCTACCTTCAAAAGTCTGGATGAAGTGGAGTGAGATTCAGCCCTTGCTGGATTGCCCAGACTTTGGCGAACCTTCCTGTTAGACTGGACCTGTTCTGTCAATGCAGGCTTAAGATCCTCAGGCACTATCTGCTGTGGCAGATAAACCAAAAGGTAAGGACACAGTACAAAAAAGAGGACAGAAAGCAATAATTACTGGCAGAGAGAACATCAAAAAATAATACATTAATAAAATTTTCTGATTTTAGTAATGACATTATGGTAATCCTAAATGTACGTAATTGCACCATTTTATATTATTATACCATATTTGTGGTAAAATGATTGTGAAATTCATTTTTAATAATTTTTTGAATCTCACTGGCCATAAACAGTAAGAATAACACATTTTGACTTATGGCCCATTGATCACCATTTATATCTTCTTTGCCTTCAATGTACATCCGTAAGTACTGCATTATCACAGCATTTAGTACTGTAAATTTCATATCTAATGCTTTGTAAAGTCCAGGTCAATTAAGGCTGAATATCATTACCTGCAATGTAACCAAAATAATTCTGTCATTATTGTAATGATTAAAGAGTTTAAAATTCTTTGTTTAATCACTGCAATAGAAAAAGCAAAAATTAAATTAAACAAAATCAAGCAATTAATGGGACAGTTTTAGTTGAGACATTGATACTATTTTTAAAAGAGTAGAGGAGTTGTAACGGATCAATATAATACAATAGTGCAATACACATTTTATAAACTACAACCATGTTTGCACTGTGATGAGTTTAAAGTAAACTTTGATCAATGCAAAACATGAACGCAACATGAAAAATGCTAACCTTTGCACCTACAAAGCCACATGTAAGAACAATATATTTGAGCACTGAGTTTATGAGAAATTAATTTAAATTGTTAAAAAAGTCTGAATTCTGAAACAATACTTACAATTTTCATTTTTTAAGTTCAAATTTTGACTTTATATAATGTAACTTTGAAACCAGCTTGCTACCTCAGCATACACTACATAGTATCTCTTTTATTGGACTTTTTTCTTAGATGAAAAGCACTGGATACTCCTTTTGATTTAGCTTCAATTGTGACTATAAGTCAATGCCCTTTTTTGTCTGTGTTTTGAATCAATTATGATATGCTGTATTTTTGTCGTACCTCTTCACACAATGCAACTAAAGACAAATTTATGACATTTGCATTCAAAAGATAGACAATAAAGTATTTCATTTTTCCTATTCTATTCTATTCTATTCTGTTCTGTTCTGTTCTAAAACAAAAGTAAAATAAGTCTAATGTTAAGACAAATTAATTACCTTCACTTATGTGATTACATCAATAAAGAGCATTAGAATATTACATCAACCTATAAAATAAAGAATACCACCCCTATGTTGATGGGAAAATTTATAGTAAAAAAATCAGAGGAAAAACACTTAAACACACACACACCACATCATTGTTGGCAGCACCCCAGTTTCCTGATACCTCAGCTCAATAGGTGCACAGTTTTACAGTCTGAACAGCAGGGGGAGCTGCTGGCTAGCAACCTTATTCTGGATTACATCCATTACATGAGGGAGAGATCTCCTTGTTATTTCCAAAAAGAGTCTACTTAAACACATAATCTGATTATACCTGGGTCTTTTCTGAATATCTAATGCAAGAAACTGAATTGAGAGTTTTGAGGGTTTCATGATTAGTATTCCCACTGTAGGGAAAGTTTGTCACCAAATATCAGGAGAAAATTGGAGTGAACAGATGGAGGTAAGGAACAGACATCAGACTGAGGCACTAAGCGAAGTCAGGCATCCAGCGTGTGCATGGCAGCAGCTAATCTACATCATGTGCTTAATGTCTGACATGCAGAGAGCAGCAGATACACTGAACCTACAGGCTCTCACTAAGCTGGGTGTGACTGCACTCTAATAAAATAAAAACACTTCCTCTGCCAGTGTCAGAGGAAACTATATAATCAGTCACAGCTGCTGGATGTCCCATCCTACCTGTTTAAATACACACTGCAAACTAACTTCTTAAGTGCAACTCAGCCTTGTGATATTGAAAAAAATGCCAGATGCCAACATAAATTCACTTTCTTCTGGTTAAGTTTTTGGATAAGTTATTTCATGCTACCTGCAGCTGGTAGTGTTTAACAAGCTTTCTTCTAGGTCTTAATGTAATAACATTAAGTGCTGTGTGCACTGTTAAAATTGTCTTCTGTCCTTTCACATGTTTTCAGAAAGAAAACTATATTATATATCTATATGGTTGATTTTCTTTATTCAAAAATATAAAAAAGGGAAAGAACTGTTCTTAGGAAGAACGGCTACTGCAGCAACTCCATTATTTTGCTGTTAAACTGTCTGTCATTGGGAATTTACTGCCTTTTGTAGATTGACATACGCTGCCTGACAGGTGTTACAAAATGTTTTTGAGGGACCGACGGTGAGTGCAAAGGAATGAAAGAAGTGTTTGAAATAAATTTTTTTAAAAAGCAGTATGACAAAAAAACATAGTAAGACTAATAAGAACAGTTCTTCTGCACAACTCTTTGGTCAGCTGGTCATGTTATTGTTATAATGAACATGTTGAATCATCTGAATGCAGTGTTATTTTGGATTTTTGGTATGATATAATGGAAGTTGTCTGATTATCTTTCAAAATGTTTGTTGATATAGTACTTTATTCAAAAAACAAAATCACAGTGAAGATGTGAATAGACAGTTGAACTTTTACATTCTTTAATATCACCTTGTGAGGCAGCTGGATTTACCGGATCATGAGATCACACAAGCTGAAAATCCTTCTTGTCAGGCCTTGAGTTAAGCCCATGTGGCCAACCACAGTGTCTTGGGCCAGTCAGTGTTCTGAGGAACTATTGAAAGCTACACGTGCAGTTTCTATGTGAGGAGAGCAAGAGGAGCAACCTATTCTTACAAAAACATACAATTTGGGTTCCTAATAATCTCCTAAACTTCCTAAAGAGTGGTTTATTGATTGAATCTGATTTGTTGATATTAGCTTGTGATAGACAGTAATAGACAGACTGTTAATCCAAGCACCTGCCAAGGTTTTTTCTTTAAGTGCTTTCTCCTCTCCAAACAGTTTTTGTTCGCAACCTCCCAGATGGTTCTGTCTACCAAACCACCCGGTTACTTTTTATACAAAATGGCTTATTGTTCAGTGATATAATATAATATTCAAAATTATTTTATTAATAAAATAAATGTCATGTGTTACACATCTAGAGAAAAGGATTTGTTTGTGTTTTAATTTGTGTGAACAAAATTTCATCCAGACTCTGAAAAAAAAATTGAGGTAAACCTCTGTGAAGTATGCAAACAATTTTAAGTTAATAACCTGCATAACTTGCAAGTTAAACATGCTGCTGCAGCACACCATACGCTAGCTGAGCTAGCTGTGAGCTAGTTAATGCCAAACATAACTCTGTTCCAAGACTGGAATTTTAGCTGTCAGTACAAACATCAATGTGATTTTGAATTACTATTTTTTACTTCTGGAACAGAATCTGGATATTCAGGTTTGACTTTAGCTTTCCATTACAGACAGTCCAAGAGCAGTAAACAAGAATTCATAGACTGACATTCATTTAGAGTGACACGTAGCTCATCTACTGGCCAGAGGTGATGACTGACATACAGCATCATTAGTGCTTCATTGACTCACACAGAAAGATAACATACTAGTGATTTCACAGGGTGGTACAGCACTTTGCCAAAGCTGGACAAATAGTGTCCAGCTTTGGCAAAGTGCAGGTCACAAAGCTACCTCACTTTGGTATGATGGAATAACTTTCATTTAGATTTTAGTGAGAAACTGTCATATTCAAAAAGCAGAACACACACTCAACTCAACACAACCAAAACACAACCTAAACTGACCAAACAGAAAAAGGAAACAGCTCAGAGTCCATTAAAGGTACAATACTGTCCATGGAGCCTTTCCTTGTGAGAAAACTCACTGAAGAATGGGGAATACATAGTGTGTGCTATCAGATATCATCTAATGACACTGACCCTTCACAAATATTAGCACATGCAATACAGTGGATCTCATCACAGATAACTGCAATACAGAGAACTGTCCAGGGTGACAAATTGCAGGTTGCTTAGAACGAAAACATTACAATTTGCATTAAATCGCTGACTTTTCCAGCCCTTAATTTCACCAGGAAATATACAGAACCTCAATCATTCAGGTTTATAGCTAACGAAGCAATAAAATGACCCACCGTCAACATCCAAACTACTGCTATTATAGATGTCGGTGAAATTGATTTTTTTGATTACACAGGCAGATTTGGATCAAGAAATTTCAGCAGCTCACCAACTACAACAGCAACACATTAGTTGTATAGTGGACAGTCGATGTAAAGGAGTACTGACTGATGTGCTGACTTTTTAAATTACAGTGGCTAAATTAAGTTAAAAAAAGATAGAAGCTAGCTTGTTGAAAAGCTGTTTCTAGCTTGTTGAAAAGCTGTTTCATACCGTGTGGTGCTGGCTGCTGCGGCTGCGGGTGGTGATGGGTGTCTTCCCTCGGCTCCTCAGTGGTCTCTCCACTTCTGGAGCTGGTTCAGGATCTGCCACAGGTTCTGGTTCTGGTGCCTCTGTCACTTCTGACAACACAAAATATAGCCTGTGATTTGTTTTTGATGTGTTGTTTTTGCCTCATGCAAGAACATTAAAGGGCAAGTGACTGAATATCAGAAACCATCTTTTACATTAAAACAAGTTACCGAAAAAAGCTTCATTAACAAGAAAGTGAATGCATATTTTACATATTGTTAAAAGCATAACCTTTACAAATAATACTATCCTTACCCTCCTCCTTGTCACTGTATAAGTCTGATTCAGAGTTGCCATTGTGGTTGACTTGTATCTCTGTAATAACCAGCTGTGACTGCAGTGGCTGTGCAGGGCCATCATCCAGCAGCTTCTGCAGTTTTTTCTCGTACAGTTTACGGGTAGACGCTGAGAAGATGAGCAGAGAGGACAAACTTAAATAAAAAATGCATGGGAAAATTTGACAAGTCAGTGTCTAACTGTAGACACTGGGCTTATCGTTAGTGTTTTTGAGTAACTTCATAACATTTCCATTTTGGAGACATCATATAATAAAAATAATAATAATAAAAAAATAATAATAATACAACTAAAACTTTTAACAATTACTTATTTTCAATCTTTAGAGCGATTTTTTATTATCATTTATGCTTTTGTAATAGTATCTTAGCCTCACATTTGAACACATCACATCTTCACGGACCTGGTGACACAAGCAACACAATACACCAGCTGCATGCAGCTCTGTGCAGTCACTGTTTACATTGCATCTGCAAACAAACTGTTTCACACCTGATAAATACAGCTGCTTTATTTAATTGTGATGTTTTTGTATTTTGTTAATTAAACTGTGCTGAAACTTTTCAGGCTTTGGCACGCTGCTCAGAGAAGCTGAAAACTGTATATTTCTAAACTATATACAAACTTAAAAGTAGCAAATAAGAATGAGGAATACTAGATAGCACCAGAAATGATTACTTAACAGTATTAGCAATCTAAAGAATATAAGTAAAACAGCCAGTATGAACCATTGGACAATTCTGGTTGCCTTGTGTCATTTTGTTTGCTGAACAGAATCCAAAATACGGTCAGTTCAATTAGTGTTTAGAAAGCGTTATGATATTTAGAATTTTGCCCTTTTAAACCATGACAATGGATATGAAATAAAGCATTGAAGACGTGGTTGTTGGCTAAAATGTAATGGGTTTAACAAAACTAACATACCAACACATAAATAATGATCATTTTAAAGCAATATCCAATTAGTTTTGCAGCATTTAACTGAATCTGACACTATCGCTCTATAAGCATCAGAATTTGTCCTACTATTTCAATAGGCATTAATCATAAATAAACACCAGTGACCTAGTTGCCACTACAAAGCGTCCACCATGTTTAATAAACAGTTGGGGGTGCTTTGGATCTTGCTCCAGAATTGCACAGGCTTTTCAGACGTTTACCAACATAATCTAATCTGGTCGTCCTGTTCTCAGTGTAACCAGTTGCTTCCACCTAGTCAAGAAAAAAGTCTATGTATTGAGATTCATGAGGACGATTGTAGACTGACATATATTAACATTTCTGCAATGTTAACCTCTACATGTACAGTGTTTAGTACATTACTGTAACTTAAATTGAAAAAAAGGAGAGCAAGTGTAGAAGCATTCTGAATTAGTAAAAAAGGTCAGTGCTTGTTCAAATCATGCTTGTTCTGAAAGGGCCAATTGCTACTTGCAGCTGTAATAATATTAGCAACCTGAGAAGTTGAAGAGCCCCCACAGTTTTAGACATACAGGTTTAGATGCAATGCAGCATCATTTTTTTAAACTTTATAAACAACACAATCAATATTACAACACTCCTGCAGTTTTAGATAGCTTAAGCTGTTCCTTAAAAATGTACGTCTGTATATACATATGATCTATCTAAATGGTTCTGGCTTTGTTTTTACTGTCTGTCTCTCTTTTCTTTATCTATATCTTTTATCTTTTAAAGTTTTAGAGCAGACCATTCCAAATTACTTTTCTCTAAATCACTTATTTTATATTTTGCTTCTTTATTCAAAAGTATCATTACTGAATGCCTAAGGGTCTTGACACAGGGCTTTGCTCTATACAGCCCTTGCCAAAATTTATTCTGAGAGGCACACGTAAATGAGTCTGAATACATTAAAATTTTTTAAAATTGATTAAAAAATAGATTTTTTACATGACAGTAACTTAGTGTTGATGGAACAAAAAAGCCAGAGCTTGGACGGGTAAAAGTACAGCACCTGACCTACAGCATAGGGGAATCACATAAAAGAAACAGCCTGTGTTAAGGAAATAGGATCCAGACAAGAGTCACATTGTCTTTAAGTTTTGTCAAATAAAACTGTTGGGACCTCGACCATGTCTCTAACAAAGACAAACCTGCTTGACTCAGCATAAACCTAAAGAACAATAGCGGCCCGCCAAAACTGCGTCTGTCCGGTAAAGAACCCCTAGGGTGAGTTTATTTTCAAATTCAAACTCATGCCTCTCATTGGTCGGGACACCGTCTTGCCCAGGTGGTCTCTGCGGGAAGCCCATGACACAGTCTAAGGCATAAATTGCGGCGCAATGCGCTGCCCCACACTTTTCCCCGTGTGACCAGGTGTGAGTAAGGAACTCCATCTCCGCACCGCCGTTACCGAAAGGGAGCGACACAACGTTGAACCGTCACGGCCTAGGCCGCAGTTCTCAGCTTGCTGGACGAGTGAAGAATTGTGAAAGTGTACTGTTAGACCCTTTTGTTTGGATCCCTGGAGGAAGCTGAGCAACCCAGCTTATCCTCCTCATCTGCAGATGTGAAGAAAATCTTTTCTTCAGAAGAAAACGAGCCTGCCGGGACCCGCTTCTTGATCAGAGTCGACTCCGCTGTTTCTCTTCTGCCCCGCCGAGGACAGCCAAATCTCATCCCACTGTAGGACGCTACAGCCGCCCCGCACGTTTCTCCTGATCGATGGATCGGTAAATGCCAGGAAGCACGCTAGTCGCTAAGAGCGACATCAAGCAAGAGAGCTTTTGTCTGGGCAGAGACAGTTAGTGTTAGCGTGATTTTGAACTTTGATTCTTTTGTTGTTTTAAGGAC
>JAPZDZ010005595.1:0-15546 GCA_029783805.1 Acanthurus tennentii | reverse complement strand
TTAAAAGTGTTGAAATTCTATGATTTAGTTGATTATTGTATCTTGCAATTTATGTTTAAAGCACATAAAAGATTGTTGCCCATTAATCTTCAGAAAAGATTTGAAAAAAGAGAGAGTAACCATAATTTAAAAGGCATAGAGATTTTTTAAAAAACAAAATTTAGGACAAAAAAGATGGGTTGTTGTGTTTCTGTTAAAGGGGTTAATTTATGGAATAATCCAACCAAAGAAATTCAACAATCCATATCAAAATTTACATTTAAAAGAACATTAAAGGTCAGTTTGTTATGTAAGTACCATTACCATTTTTGTAATTGATGAAATCTCTCAAACATTAACATTATTAGTATTATTTTGGTGGTTGTTGCTTGTTGTTGTTGTCATTAAGAATCAAAAAGAATTTGAGACCAGCAGTGTTGATGACAGCTGTTTTATTTTATTATTATATTGTTGTGAATTATGTTGATCATTGTGTTGTTGTTTTGTTGTTTTTGAAATATTTTTTTTAAGTGTCTAAAAGGGGCAGATAATATAAGATTTTTCCTCTTTCTGTTCCTTTTCATTCAATTATATGCTTATATGTTTGTATGAAAATGTTTTACTTAAGATGTATGAATGGAATAAATAAATAAAATAAAATTAAAAAATAATAATAAAACTATTGTGTCTGTGTTCCAAAATGGCTGCTCAGAGCACTGAAATTTAGTTGTTTAACCACCTCCACCACTAGGTCTCACTGCACACACTTACTGTGAATACTGGGGCCAGAATACTCCCGCCTGGCATCTATAAGATGGCAACAAACAACTCAAAAGAATAACAACAAATATCTCAAGAGGGTAAGTTAAGTAAAGGCATTAATGTCTTATCCCCTATGTAGTGTCCTTGGAAACCAGGAGAATGACCTCTGATACTGGTCTCAAGAACAGTCTCTGTTCACCCTCCCGGATGATCTTCACCTCAATCTTTCTGACGCACCCATCTTCACTAGCAAAGGTCTTAGTAAACAGCCCGACTGGCCAGTCATTCCTCTTCATGTGGGCATCCTTCAAAAGAACAACATCACCTTCTCGTAGGTTAGGCCTCTTGGTTCTCCATATACGACGTCCTTGAAGTCCACTGATGTATTCCTTCTTCCAGCGATCCCAGAACATGTTAGTGAGGCTCTGGACCCGCCGCCAATGACTTCTCATAAGATCACTGTCATCGAATTGGCCAGGTGGTACAGCCGGTTTGCCAACCTTCTGGGTGGGAAACATGGCTGGGGTGAGTATTACATGCTGATCTGGATCTGTAGAGACAGAAGTAAGTGGCCTTGCATTCACTATAGCGGTAACCTCAGCCATGAAAGTTACCAAAACTTCGTGTGTGAGCCTTGCATGGCCATGTTTTCAGGAGCATGGCGTCCAGGATGCAGCGTACGACACCAATCATCCTCTCCCATATCCCACCCATATGACAACCATGTGGGGGATTGAACTTCCATTGACATGCCTGATCTGTGAGGTAGCTATTGATTTGCCTGTTGTTGCAACTCTTCTTGTTGATCTGAAGCTCCCTGCAGGCACTCACAAAGTTGGTACCACAATCCGATCTGAACTGCTTCACAGGGCCTCTGATGGCAAAAAAACGTCTGAGAGAATTAATGAAGCATGATGTATCCATGGACTCGAGCACTTCGATGTGGATTGCCCGTGTACACATGCAAGTGAAGATGACTGCCCATCTTTTGGCATTGGCTTGACCACCTTGAGTTCTTCGTGACATCACCAACCAGATGGGGACTCGAGTCATTGTGACTTGGACTCGAGTCAACTTGAGTCGCTGTTTTGATGACTTGTGACTTGACTTGACAAAAAATGAAAGACTTGAGACTGGACTTGGACTTTGAAGTTAAAGACTCGGGACTTGACTTGACTTAAGACACGATGACTTGAATGACTTGAGTGTTGTTGATTTCGTGTTTTCAGTTCTAATATAAATATAAAAGGTATCGGTGCTGATACGTCTGAGCTTGCATTGTTCAAATTACCGTAGCTCCGTGACCATTTGCACTAGAGAGAAATTTCCAATGGTTACTGAAAGTAGACAACGTGAGCTTTCCCCTCATCTATGGTGTATTACGGTAGGCCACTGCCTTTGCGAGTTATCGCTGTCCAATCACAGACGAATACATTAGCGTCGTCTAGAAAATGTCATGCGCAGTTCATTTGACCGTAACTCTTCAACCGTTTCTGCTGGACAGAAAATTCCAACGGTTCAAGAAAGTAGAAAACGTGAGCTTCCCCCTCATCTATGGTGTATTATGGTAGGCTATGGCCTTCAGGAGTAATCGCTGTCCGAAAACAGACAAATACATGAGTGTTGTCACGTGCAGTTGATCTTACCGTAACTCTTCAACCGTTTGTGCTAGAGAGAAAAATCGAACTTCTCCCAAAACTACAGAAGATAAGCCTTGTGTTGATATATGGCTCACTACAGTAGGCCATAGGGATTGCTTCTGCCTGTTTCCTCCAGTATCACGAAGGCCCAAAAACGCCTGGAAATGTATAAATAGAAGTGACAATAAGAGAGACACTGAAAGCCCAAGGGTGAAAATATTTCTTGTACATATGTAGTATAGCTGATAATTCAAATTTATGCTGTATTTTATTGTGTTCATGTTCATTTGCACTTTCTTTTAGACTAAAAACCAGAAAAATCCACTTCCGTTTTTTGTTTTCACTTTAAAGTGTTATTACCTAGCCAAAACATACAGTGATACATAAAAAACTGTCAGATATTGAAAGCTGAAGTTGTTCTGAAGAAAAGGAAGCAAAGCAATTACTCCTAGCATATTTTATGACAAAAATAACAAAAATAATCCAGACGGCTTATATTATGCTTAGGTGTTAAAGGGTTAATATCAAATATTACCTGGTATGAGCGCAGGCTGAGAATGGCGTTGTCATGATTGGATCAATAAAATAAGGTGACTTGACTTGGACTTGACTTGACCAGTTACAGGACTTGACTTGACTCGACTCGACTCGACTTGACATAACCTATGACTTGACTTGACTTGACTTGCCAAAGAAAAAATGACTTGGGACTTACTTGAGACTTGAAGGTTAAGACTTGAGACTTACTTGAGACTTTTACATGTGTGACTTGGTCCCATGTCTGCCAACCAGGGGCCAAACACATCCAATCCGACATATGTAAAAGGAGGATCTGTGCGTAGTCGGTCAGCAGGTAAGTCAGCCATGATCTGCTCTTCTTGTTTCCCTCGCAGCTTGCGACAAGTGATGCAGTTGAAGATGATGCTACTAACTGCTCTCTTTCCCCCAACGATCCAGAATCCTGCAGCTCTGTAAAATGTCTGCCCTGGTGACAAACTCTCTCATGGAAATGACGGATCAGCGGCTGAGTGACATGATGTCTGCCAGGAATAAGTATGGGGTGCAACTCATCTGATGTGAGCTGGGCTCTTGCTAGTCAAACTCCAACTCTGAGAATCTGATCTGGCCCAATGAAGGGACAGAGCTTGCTGAGTGAGCTTGACTTAGGGACAGGCCGCCCCTCTTGGAGACATTTGATATCCTCTGCATACACTTTTCTCTGGACGGTGTGAATGATTTTGGCTTTGGCCTGATTGAGCTGCTCTTCATTGAGATGTTCTCTGCACTTATGCCAGCTGTGACAACTGTTGTCCTTGGACCCCTTGATGAAGGACTTGGCGATGTGCCCAAGCCGTGCAACAGCCTTTAAAAGGGGACTCCAAGCAGAGAACCATTCAAAGCGTGCACTTCCAAGCTTGTTGTGTGACCCACTGGTGATGCAAGTAGTGACCTCTGACCGTACCTCTACATCTGACTCAGGGTCAACAAGGCTGAAAACCTTTTCAGATGATAGAATCTGCCTTTCATTGGTGAGGAAAGCAGGTCCTGTTAGAAGACCAGCTGGTCAGCTGGTAGTGACCGGGTAGCGTGATCAGCTGGGTTGTCGTTGGTGGGCACATAGTTCCACTGACTTGCCTTTGTGGACTGTCTGATGCGCCGCACGCGATTGTAGACATAAACATAGAACCGCCTTGACTCGTTGAAGATATAGCCTAGCACCACCTTGCTATCGGTAAAGAACCTGACATCATCCAGTGTCATGTCCAACTCCTCTTGGAGCAAGTCTGCTATGTCCACGGCCAATACGGCAGCACAGAGCTCGAGTCGTGGAACTGTAATTTCTGGTTTAGGGGCAAGCTTTGCCTTGCCAAAGATAGACCCCACCTCAGTGTGACCTTTGGAATCTGTCACTTGCAGGTAAGCAACTGCGCCTACTGCTTTTGTGGAAGTGTCACAAAAAATGCACATTACTTTTCTCTAAGCTGCAGACAGAGGAAGTGATGTGTACATTCTTGGAATTTTCTGCTGCCATAGGTCCTCCAAGGAATCTCTCCATCTTTGCCACTTCTCATGACTCTCCTTTGGGAGTGGTGCATCCCAGTCACCAGCATCAAAGGTAATGTCTCTCAGTATGGAGCGACATTGGATGCTTACAGGTGCAGCAAATCTGAGAGGGTCATAAAAATTATTGATAGTAGACAGTACGCCACATTTCATGAAGGGTCTTTCGCGGATAGCCACTTGAAACTGGAACGTGTCTGTGGACAGGTCCCACCCAAGTCCCAGACTGCACTGCATGGCTGCCCAAGCTCAATGCCTTGCAGTCCTTTAGCAAGTTCTTCGCTTGGAAATGCTCTCATGAGATCTGGATTGTTAGATGCAATTTTATGTAATCGTAGATTGGACTGAGCTAGCATGTGTTGAGCTCCCTTTAGCACGTCAACTGCGTCCATCACACTGGAGAACGACTTCAGTCCATCATCGACATAAAAGTGGCATTAAACAAAAAGTCTCACTTCGGCTCCATACTCCTTTTCTCCTTCCATAGCCGTCCTCTTCATGTCGTAGATGGCGACAGCTTGAGACGGGCAATTCCCGAACACGTGGACTTTCATACGGAACTCTACTATGTTTCTGTCAAGCTGATGGTCTTGAAACCACAGGAAGCGCAGATAGTTACGATGCTCATCTTTGACCAAGAAGCTGTGAAATATCTGTTGAACATCAGCCATTACTGCAACAGGTTCCAACCTGAAGCGTACAAGCACACCAACCAGACTGTTGTTTAGATCTGGGCCCCTGAGTGGCACATCATTAAGAGATACATTGTTGCACTGAGCACTTGAGTCAAAGACCACTCTGATCTATCCTGGCTTTTGCAAATGATATACACCAAAGCTCGGCAGATACCAACACTCTTCATCATATTTCAGAGGAGGAGCTGGTTCTGCGTGTCCATTACAGAAAATCTTCTCCATGAACTCTACGTAGTGATCTTTCATCTCTGGCTTCTTCTTCAAGAGAAGAAAGGAGACGGTTGAGGGCTTGCTCCCTGTTGTTTGGCAAGTGCTGCCTTGGAAAACGGAATGGGAGGGGGGCCACCCAACTGTTTGAGTCATCCTTAGAGAACTCTTCACTCATGATGCGGAGGAAGGTCTCGTCTTCAACTGATAGTGCCAATTTATTGTCCTCGACAGTGTGGCTGAAAATCTGCTTGCCGGACCGTCTTGAGCTGGCCTCCCGTGAGGTTGTTTAGGGTTCTCGCCTGTAAACCTCTCTTTAACACAGATGCTGCTCTCACAGGGTCTGAAGAAGCTGACTCGACCATTCTCCAGAAAACTGGTCCTGAAATTGTTCACAGTGGGTTTGTGGGCCCCCTTGAGGCACACGTCTCCAATAATTACCCATCCCAAATCGAGGCGTTGGGCATATGGCGCGTTGTGTGGCCCGTTGCACTGACTGCGAACCTTGTGAACTCGGATGAGATCCCTTCCAAGCAGCATCAGGATTTCAGCTGAGGGGTCAAGAGGTGGTATCTTGGAAGCAATTGTTCTCAGATGGCGATGATACATAGCAGTCTCTGGAGTAGGAATTTCCTCTCTGTTATTTGGTATCAGATTGCACTCGATGAGTGTTGGCAGTTCCAGGGATACCCCGCCATCTATAGCCCCTATCATGAAACCCGTGGCTCTTCTTCCACTGGTCTCTGTTATGCCAGAGCATGTTTTCATTGTGTAAGGAGATACCATTTCCTTAATGTTGAACATGTCAAAGAAGGCGGATTTGGCCAGTGACAAGTTACTCTGGCTGTCCAATATCACGTACATTTTCTTCTTCTTTTCGGGATGTCCTTTGGGATATACCATGACCAGACACATTTTAGCACATGACTTTCCCACAAACTTCTGTGCAGTTGGACATAGTTACAGGTTAGTTCTCTTCAGCTTTCTCCCCACCATCTCCCTCTGCTGAAGTCATGGACTCCCTCGCCATCCAAGGAGGTGGAACATCATGAAGAGCTCAGATGTAATGATCACTGTCACATTCTGAACAGCGAATGGCAGTCTTACAGTCCTTGGCTCTATGGTTTGTTGACATACAGCATTTAAAGCAGATGGAATATTCTTTCAGGAACCTCTTCCTCTCTTCAAGAGTCTTCATTCTGAAACCCCTACATTTTCTGAGAGAGTGTGACTTCTTATGAATGAGGCAATATTTCTCTGTGTCTGTAGGAGGTTTGTCACTATCTGGAGAGTTGGAGGCTTTAACCTCAGTTTTATTAGAAGAAATGGGAAGTCTGGCTTTCCAGTACTTAACTGGAGCTTTCTCATCTTTGAAGGCTGCTGTACTAGAGCCTTGGAGAGCAAAACTGGGATCAATTTTTATTTCTGCATAACTATTCACAAAGTTGACAAAAAAGGAGAAGGGTGGATAATGGACAAGGTGCTCTTTTTTGTAACTGGTCCCTTTAGTGACCCATGTGTCTTGGAGATTATGTGGAAGCTTCTCCACAATTGAGTTTATGCCTCTAGCTGAGTCGAGGAAGCTGAGGCCTGGTAGGTAAACTTCATTCTTAGCAGCTTCTATCTCAAGGAGAAGGTGTGCAAGCTTCTGAAGATGTTGGTTGTCTTTGTTGGAAATTTTAGGTACATTCTCAAGACACTTAGATAATGAATTTTCAATGACCTCAGGAGAGCCATAGGTTTAATCCAGCTGTTGCCATAGCTTGTCAAGTCTAGCTGCTGGATCGTTGACATGGACCGCTCTGATTCTCAGGGCATGCTGAAGCGACTCCCCGCCAAGCCACCTGGTAAGTAAATCTAGCTCCTTGCTAGGCTTTAGATTTAAGCCTTCTATGGTGTTGTAGAAAGCAGATCTTCATGACATATAGTTCTCTGGCCGATTGTCAAACACTTTGAACCCTGCTGTGAGAAGGTCACGACGAGCGAGGAAGGCTGCAAGGTCTGAGACATCTGTGGACCTGGGTGTAAACTTGTCACTGACCTTGTGTGGTGAATTTGCTGTGCCATTGCCATGTAAGTTGGAACTGAAAGCATTGACATTGGTGGGGGAGGGAATACGTTGAGGGAATACTTGGGGCTGCGCGGCTTGAGGGAGTTTAATATGCTGGGTTGAAAGAGATGATGTAGGCTGCAACATGCGCTGACTATCATCTTTATATTGGGGCTGTAAAGCATTTACTGTCTCTCTTTTATCTTCTTTTTGGTGGCTGAAATGTGTAATCATGTAATCATCAGTACGTTGTCTTGATACAGCTGGTGATAAAGGGGGACCAATAGCCATCTCACTTTTACCACCTTCATTTTCCGCAGCAGCCTCGAGCACCTTTGTTGCAGCCAGAGCAGCTTCAGCTTCACTCTCTTCTTTAAGAGCATTCAATGTTGCATCAATTCGTGTTCGTTCAACCCTCATTTCAATTTGAAGTTTTGCATATTCAGCTCTTTACCGTGCAGCTTCTGCCTTTGCCCGAGCCTCTGCTGGCTTGACTTGGAAGAGCGTTGTGAGGATGATGCTCGACTTAGATTTGACTTGGAATGTCAAGAAGATGATGCATTTGAAGCTCCACACTCTGACCTGACCTCCAGGTTGGACACTTATGTGCAGTCTGACATTCTGCTCTGGTTGGTATAATGTGTATCCTGTCCACTCTTGTGCTCTTGAGGTGGGTAATCTTTTCACTCTTCTGCCCTTGGAGCAAATACATGCAAGCCACCACCATGAAAAAAAACGATATACTAGTTACAATCCTGACTGGGCGACACTCCGAACTGGTAATAGTGGCCGAGCCCTTCACTCAAAACATTTGTTCGAGTGTCCCGTTTTTTTCACATATCCAAGGTGGCAACCCTAAATAGATACAGAAAAGGGACTTTAAAATGAAAAGTTTAGCTTTTAAGTTTTGCCCGATGGTTCTCTGGACTATTTTAGTATTTCAGTATTTATTGTAAATGTGAACTGAGTTACCACTGGAGCACATCCAGTCTTAAATACCACATGATTGGAGAGTATCTGGACAGTATAAGTACGTAATCATTTTGGAATGCTCCAATGTAAATAAAAATAGAATATTTCCAAAAAGGAATTATCATTGTCCTCTCCAATTTTTCTTGGAGTATTAGAAACACAACAAATATCTTGTTAAGTAACATATAAAGCAGGGTAAAAAAATTGCAATTAATTTGCGTTAATTTGAGTTTACTCAGGACACTAATGCGATTAATCACGATTAAAAATGTAAATTGACTAACAGCCCTAGTAAATAAATGTTTTTGTGCTTGAAGACAATTGTGTATTTTACCTTATTGTACTCTACAGAGTGTTCCAGATTGCTTTGTTTATGTGTTAAAATCAAAAAAATTCTCTGGGGGAGGATCCCCGCAGACCCCCCTACAATATTTCTTTTGGCTACCTTTTTCAGCCCTTTGGTGTCTGCATGTCTGCACACACAAATATGTTATAACACCAAACACTATGCTTTTGTCTCATTGACCCTGTCGTTGTTAATGTTGCAGCTGATTTATTTCTATTTTCCTCTCAGTTTTTGAGTCTTGTTCCTACTTTTTTGTTTCCTGCTGTCATATGTTTTGTTTGTTGTTCCTTCATGTTGCACTGTAAATGATTAAAAAAACAACCTGAATTCAGATGCAGTCAGCAGTTGTAATTTCAAACAAAATATTTCGTGCTAAGAGCTGATGACAAAATGATTATATTTTTTTGGTTGTAATGCTTTTAACTCCCATGTGTACTTTTGGGGCCAAAGAAAGACTTCTTATTGTTACACTGAGACACAGGAGTTTTGTTACTTTTATGTATTCGTGGTACTCAGTGCACAGTTTGTTTTTCAGTCTCGGGTCTGGTGTCAGGAGCACAAACTGCATGCATGCATGCATCGAGGAAATGTATTTAATTTCTTTACTATCAGATCTTTAGAAGAAGTGCTCAAGGCTCTAGAACCTGTTGATGCAAGTCTAATAACCTATGGAATGAAAGCAGCATTAACAAAAGCACACCTGCTGCTCAAGTGACAGGTGTCATCCACTCAGGATTTATTGCCTTGTTAAAACCACATCAGCTATGCATTGACTTTCGAACACTGTTATCTGATATTTCTCTACCATGAAACATGATAATAAAAAACAAACAAATACAAGTTAATTTAGTCTATAAGTGTCACTTTGTACTTGAGGAATTAAAATGCAATCTTTATGGCTCCAAAATGGCCGTGTGAGCCTGTCATTGTACTCAATACTCAAAACAAAAATGGAGAGATATTTACAGAGCAGTTCTTTAGGTTGGAAACTGCTCTACTCACTTAACTGTTCAACTCCTCCAACATCTGGGACTGCGTAATTGTGAGATTTCAGTCCTTCCTATTTCATGCTGAAACTCTAAGCTGACTCACATGAGAACAGACTGCTGGTTTTAATGTTTGTTTCCCAAGGTAGTTTTCATGTATAAAATAGCTGAAGGTGTATGTACTGACTGATTCTGTCAGACTAAACTGAACACTCCATACACTGTAAAAAATGAGAGGGAGAGGGAAAAGGAACAAATAAAAGAGGCAGAAAGAAAGGAAAAAATAGACAAGAAGGAGAGCAGAGAAGAAAGAAGAAAGTAGAAGGGGGAGGAAGAAATGATGGGAAAGGAAAAAGAGGTAAGAAGAGGGAAAAAATGGAGAGAAAGTCACAAAAAAGAATGAGGGAAGGGAAAATGGGAAAGAGACGAAGGAAAAGAGAATCTGAAGGAGGGACATTTAGAAGGAGAAACTAAATAAAAAAGGGGGACTTGCACACGCACACACACACACACACACACACACACACACAGGACTGGAGGTGTGTCTTGGAAGGAGACAGTTGAGAATCCAACAGTATATAAGGAGCATTGCAGCAACACAGATCATCAGGTCATTGGACTGACAGCTCCAATTAGAAGTCAAGAAGACTCTCTGACAACACACAACTTGTCTGATCTACACAACTTCACCAGGTGAGGACAAAGTGATCTGACAGAGACTGAAAGAGACAAAAACAGATTTAATTTTAGTCAAACAGTAATATTTTAACAGAGACTGGAGTTTGATAAATGTTTAAGTATACTAACTCTCAGCACTCATTCTACTTGACATAGTGAAGTTAGTGTGGTCACATAATCAACATTTCTTAACAGGTTGGAGAAATGCCTTTGGATACCATGCAAGTTGCTGCCCTGGGTCGTCCTTTCGGCCTGGGAATGCTCTATGACGCTCGCAAAGATGAACTGCTCCCAGGTAAATCTTACTTAGATTTAATTTTTATTATTTATTAAAATATATTTCTAAATACATCTGACTGTCACAGCTGACCACAGAAACTTTCAGGTCATTTCGTAAAGCAACACTACCATTTTCTTTTAAAAAAAGAACAAATGCTTACCATTTAGAAGTTATCAGTTTTGAAGTGGTTGATATATTGGTGGCTCATGTATAGTCTTGTGATAAATAGAAAAATTACATCGTTTTGGTTGCAGGCCTGCAGAACTTTTTGGACTCTTTATAAGAGGTCCCCAAGACCAGTGTTGCTTGTGAATCTGGACTCCCAAAAAGAAAAGAAAAGATTTTAAAATCCTTTAACTTGTCTGTAAAACACTAAATGGCCTTTGACTGAAACACATCTTGATTTAATTCTATGTAATGAGGACTCCAGGTCCCTCAGGTCAACTGTAATATGCTTACTCAGTGTTGTCAGGATCAAAACCAAGCAAGGTAAAGCAGATTTTAGTTTATATGCTCCTCACCTGTGGAACAAGCTTCCTGGATTCCTGCAGCTCTCAGCTCATTTAAGTCGGGGCTTAAAACATTTGTTTCTTTGAGCTTCTTCAACAAATAAGATACAAAAGCTCATTTTAATGCTAGCTATTTAGGCTCTTTAGTTGCATTTGACTGAACTCTTGTACGTGATTTTTTTTCTAATTGTCAATAATTTATTTATTGCTTTTTTTGTCTTTTAAATAAAAGTTCTGTCAAAATTTTGAATTGTGTAATTATGAATTCACATTCAAATATGAATCAAGCAATAAATATGTTAGTGGTTTGCAGGATAAGAAGCTGCAAAATGCAGAAAACTAAATGATTATAATTAGATTTTTGTGACTCTATATTTACAAAAGTATTAGCTTTTTTTTGTGCTGTTTTTGATTTTGCTGTTGCCATTGATTCATTTGTATTTTTCATCATCTATAGGTTTGAAGTTATGGGATAATGAAGCTCTTCAAAGCATGATAACTGATGTCCCTAAGCCCTTCAGCAATTTTGAAATTGCTGCATCTGACTCCATCGACTACAGGTCTTCTCTACTTAATGTTGGTGCCTCTCTGAAGGCTAGTTTCCTTGGTGGGTTAATTAAAGTTGGAGGATCTGCCAGGTATCTGAATGATAAAAAAGAATTCAAAAATCAGAGCAGGGTGACATGTCAGTACCATGCTACCACTAACTTCAAAGAGCTGTCAGTGACTCAACTTAAACGAATGGGCAGCCATCAGATTGATATCATTAAGAAGAGCTCTGCAACACATGTGGTCACAGGCATCCTGTGTGGGGCAAAAGCTGTCTTTGTATTTGACAGTGAGAAGTTGGAGAACAGCAGCGTAGAGGAGATCCAGGGCAGCATGGAGGCTGTTATAAAGAAGATCCCCTCATTTAGTGTTGAAGGGAGGGTTGACATGAAGCTGTCAGATGAAGAAAAAGCCCTGACCAACAAATTCTCCTGCAAGTTTTATGGAGACTTCATTCTTGAAAAGAACCCTACAAACTTTGAAGAGGCAGTGAAGACGTACGCAGATCTTCCAGACCTGTTGAGAAAAAATAGAGAGAAAGGTGTCCCTCTGAAGGTCTGGTTGATGCCACTGAAAATGTTTGTCTCTGAAGCTGCTGAGTTGAAGGCAGAACTCAGTACTGGCCTTGTGAGGAAAGCTGAAAATGCTTTTGAAGATTTAAGCAAAATAGAAATGAGATGCAATGATTCCTTGGTCGGCAGAGCGGTCGAAGATTTTCCAGAGGTTCAGAAAGAGTTAAAAAGATTCCAAAGTTTGTGTGATTACTACAAACTAAAGCTTCAGAGAGCTATGACAGAGAAATTACCCCTCATCCGAGACGGCAAAGAAGACGAGAGCTCAGTACTAAAAATCTTACAAGACGGAGAGAAGTCACCATTCAGTTTTGAGAAACTAAGCAAGTGGCTGGATCATAAAGAGAGAGAAATCAACGTCATTAGGTTTTGTGTGGACACCATGAAGGAAGTAAAGATCGTCCACAGTCAGTCAGCGCTGGATAGAGAGGTTCTTGCTCCAGGTGTGGAACAAGCTCTGTGCTTTGTTTTCACCTCTTTGGAAAGTGATGACTCTAATCTTGATGTGATGAAAGACTACCTGGATTCCAGAGAGCAAGCAAGGACCAATGAAGACCTGTGGTACTACTCAAATGAAGTGATGAACAATATGAGAGAAAAAGCAAAAGTTGTCAACAATCTTGCCAAAGCACTGAAGAAAAACCCCCGATTCCGTTTCCTTGTAGCAGACATCGATAATAAGAGGTACAAAGGAGCAACCATCTACCATTACAAGGAGGGCGCTCTGGTCACTGATGACTTTATAAAGCCTGACATTTCCTCTGTGGAGAAAATCACAGACAAAAGAGATTTGATGTGGTGTAAGTCAGCCTTTCATATATTTTTTTTAGTAAAAAAAACTCTTGTCAAGAAACCTTTTTGATCATCAAAATAGTTATTAACTAATTTTTTATGTTTTTCCATCAGATGCCACTGATCTCACCCTCGATCCAAACACTGCAAACTACACCCTCACTCTGTCTGAGGGAAACAAAAAGGTAACGTGGGGAGGAAGGCAGAACTATCCTGATCACCCGGACAGGTTTGATACGCAACCTCAAGTGTTGTGCACAGAGGGGTTAAGTGGGCAACATTACTGGGAGGCAGAGTGGAGTAATGGTTCAAAAGATTCTGTCTATGTAATATTTGGATACAAGGGGGTAGAAAGAAAAGGGCCAGGTGACAAGACTGAGTTAGGTAAAAACACTATATCCTGGGCTTTTGGAAAAAGATCGGAAGAACAAAAACTCATTGCATATCACAATGGTGTGGTACATGAAGGTCGTGTACCCCCTGAGGGCTGTAACAGAATTGGGGTGTATCTGGATTATCCAGGTGGCACTCTGTCCTTCTACAGAGTCTCCGCTAACACACTGGGTCACCTTTACACCTTTGCAAATGAATTCGCTGAGCCCCTTTACCCAGGCATCTGGGCTTGGCGTGACAGCAGTTATGTACACTTCAATCTAGCTGAATAAGAGGAATGACAAACACTAGTGAGATTCTCTGTCTGTCAACAGAAAAGATTAAACTTGTAGAAACAGTTTCACACCCCATTTTATTTTAAAGAGGCTTTCAAAAATCAAAAAGAGAACTCAAACCTAGAGGGAACACATGCTACTTTGTTATTTTCTAGACATTTAAATATTAACTGTATTAAATGTTCTAAGAAAAAGAGTTGACTTTATCACATTGTTTATGTTTGGGCATAAGGTAGTTAAAGTGCGTAGATGAATCTCATTAATTCCATTTTTGTTTCTTATGCTGTTATCTATTATGAAAATCATGTTCCTTGTTTGCGATGTTAACCATAGGATGTTTAAAAAGAATTCTATTAACTCTGCTCCTGCAAATATGCTGAATTTATCAAGTTGATTAAGTGAGTATATTGGGTGGTTGGGTGTTTAGTACAAGTCATTTAATTTAGCCTGTGTTCTTTTTTTTCTTGTACTGAATTTTACAGAGTTATCTAAAGGAGGAATCTGTAACGTCTATTTAAAGTCTGTGCCTTAAACCTAACCAAGGGTTAATGATATGTTAATGACACAGTTAGTAACTGCTCTTCAGAGGAAAAGATATCTGTTAACATCATTTTGTGAAAGTTAAGCTCACTGATGTTTGTAATGTTGAAACAGTACGTGTTGGATATGTTCTTTTACACTTTTGAGCAAAATATTAAATAAAATTTAAATCAGAGGTTCCCTGCGTGCTACTTTTTATTTTGTGCAGATCTTAAAGTTTCCTGAACCAAATGTTACAAGCTTTATGTTATGCTTAAATACTTTGAGGTAGGCTTCAAGAAACAAAAGATAAATAATGAAGTTAAGTAATAACTGATTATTATTTAAAGAGCAACCAGTTTTTTGGTAAAACTTTGAAAAGTCCAACAAAAGAAGACAGAAATCTACTTTTTTGATGAGAAAAGCTGTTCTAGGCTCTTCTCCAGATAAAGAAATACTCTCCAGTTCTCAATTTAATATAAGTCTTTAAAAAAAAGTGGTATTTCTAGTAATCAGACCTAACAAAACCATTGCCTGTTAGTAGGACTCAGGACTCTGACTGACTTCAAATTCCCAGTACTGAAGGATTAGGATCAGAAAAAAATTAACAAGACATTCCTACTATTACACACTGCAAGTAACTGGAGTGATAGTTATTTTGAAGATGTTACTGCAGGAATAAACACACCAAGATATTGGTGAGGAAAAAAAAAAAAAAGTCTTTTATATAATGCCAAAGACAAAGACATTAGATATGTTAAATACATTCACTGCAGAGATAGTATATAAAAATCAGCCAACACTCACAAAAAATTAAATGTTGTCCTTTCAGAATGACACATAGAAGTGTTTTCTAATCTGACAAACTCAGTTGTCAGACATAAGCACATAAATACATTTAACATTACTACCAGTACATGTCGTCATCATGGATGAAAAAAGGACCATACGCTCTTAAGCATGTGTAAGAAGTCAATGTTGACGTCCAGGAGGAGGTGGGAAACAGTCAAGTTCTTCCTGACTGATTTGTTTAATCCAGATGAACAAGAGCAAAAATTACTATGGACACTAGTGGCCTTCATCAGGTGAACATAAACCATCTCAAAGACATGTGAAAGCTGTAAAGACATTTACCTTTTAGGAGAATGGAAACAGGCAAAACAGATCAGGGATTACTCCTCAGATTTATTTTAACCTGATTATATTGTTTCTGTGTTGCTTGGTAGGAGATGAATAACTGACTGAACTGGTTCAATGTTTGTCTGACAGGGAAAAGTCAGG
>JAPZDZ010005019.1:0-15644 GCA_029783805.1 Acanthurus tennentii | reverse complement strand
AAGCACTGAGCCTTGTGGAACACCGTGACTAACTTTGCTGTATACAGAGGATTTATCATTAACATGAACAAACTGAAGCGAAGGTTTGGAAGAAGAAATTGTAGTAGTTAGAGAAGAAATTGTAGTAGTTAGGGGATGTAATAATTCTTTCATTTGAAAACAGTATAAATACTCTATCCTTTTACACCATCAGCTTTATCAATTTTCTGGGAACACTTGTTCATTAGCAAGTAAGGATAAAGGTGCATCCTTTTATTTAAAGGATGTTATTAAATTGGGCAGGAACCACTTCATAAAATAATTGTTAAACAGATTGATTTAAAACAATTACCCAAAGTTTTTTGAATAAAGACTGTAGCAAAAGGAATTAATCATGCAGCTTGATTACATAGGAGATTTTTTAGGTTTGTTCTTCTGATGCCTATCATTATTAATAAAACAGATTCTTTCTATTTAAGTCAATCAATCTGTCTGTATAACTATCATTTATGTAAATTTGATACACCTACGTTGTCTAGACTGGCCTTGAACTGTGCTTCTATAGAGACCTATGCATGTGACCTTGAGTGTAATTGTAGGCCTCAGTTTTAGAATTTTCAGCTTCTTTGCAGCAGCAAAGATATCTGAAGCATTGTGGCCCACCACTAGCTCACTGATTTTACAGGTAATTTTCCTTGTGATGCTCCAGCATATGATGATGCTCTCTACCAGTTCTCTGTAGTCCTCGTAAAAAAAAATCTCAGTGAAGACAGCATGTTTCTCAACCATACATTTCAATAAAGTGATAACTTCCATTTCTCAAAAATGCACTTAACACCTCTATTAATTAACTGTAAAATCATAGCAACAATGTAAGACTCTAACTTGACATGAAAGTAAACTGTAGCTTGATATGATGATTGGGGCTTTTAACCATGAGGATGTTTTTTTTTCCTAAATGATGATTATCAACTGTTTTATCCAAAGTCAAAGTCTGTATTTAATGTATTTAATTAGGTAATCATGTTATACCATTTTATGTCGTTTAAGTAATAATTAATAACACAGATGTATTCAGGAATAAGTAATGTCCAGTCTTTACTAAGGATAAACTACAGAGGCTTTCTTCCTGGGGTTAAGTTATCTTTGAGAACTTTTATGGCGGCAGCATATAAGTGTCCTTCTCCAAATTCACTCAGTGATAAATCTTTTTCTCCCTTGTAGAGACATCTCATTCCCTTCTCTTTCAGCTTGCTCCCATCCCCTTTTAAAAATTCATGTTGTGTAACTGGATTCCCAGAGCAGAATCCATCTGGTCTTACGTACTTAGAGCTCCAGTATATCTGCATCTTTTATTTACTCCTTATGTGTAAACTGCTTATAATGTATGAAAATGTGGTAATATGTTCTTATTTCATTAGTTTGTCCTTATTTATCCAGACTTGTCTTGCTTTAGCTGTAATACACTTGGTAACATTTGGTGCTGGATCATACTTGTACTACTTTATGACCTCAGAACAGCAGTATCACCACTCCGATGGGCCCCTGCCAAGCCTGACTAAATGAGAATTGACTGTTTTTGTAGGCAGTGATTGCCTCACTTTGTATTTATGATTATAAAATATTTATTAACAAAACAGGACATGAGGCAAAGGCTTTATAACCCATTAAAACCAGTTTTAATATTTTAGCTTATATTATTTATTTTAAAGAATTCCAGCAATTAGGGCTGCACAATTAATCAAAATGTAATCAAAATTGCAATACGGACCATTGCAGTTCTTAAATCACAGGGGGCACAGTATTCGTTCAAGGAGAAATGTGAGTGTCAGATACAATTTAAGTCAAATATTGTGCCGCTCTACAGATTTAATAAAAAACATTTTTGTTTGGTACAGTTCCCTGCAAAATGACACCATTGTCACTTTAAGATTTAATCGAAAATCAAAACAATTAGGCAAAAATTATCATTCCTTCTGATACTGAAATACATATTGCAATCTCAATATCAACCCAAATAATCATAATTACATTTTTTTTGAAAATTGTGCAGATCATCCAGCAACAGAGAAAAGACCTAAATGAGGCTACTTTCTTATTTGAACTTATGTCAAGAGATACCTTGAACAAACAAGTTTGTATTGTTTTCATTTTGGCTTGCATGTCAACACATTGAGCACAATCTGGTGGTCTAGCTTACACTTGCTTAAATTGTGTGGTGTCTTTAGACATCCTAGGCTGCTGCAGACACAATAAGGGCACGCTTAGCTTCAGGTTTATCAGCCATGGACAAATAGAAAACATTAAGTTGAAGTAAAGCATAAAGATACTTAAAGGCTTGATACATTTATATGTCTGTTTGTATGCAGTGTGCATTTTTGCCTGGACTGATAGACAACAAACTAAACTGGAAAACAAGATTTAATGCAGAAAGTGGTGTCTTCATTGTTAGGGTTGTGACCTTCAAGGATGTGGGTAAGCCCTAGAACCTAAATTTTTTTATGAACCGAATAATTTTGCCTATTTATGGTACTCTAAAAATATAAGTGTAATTTTTTTAAAAAAGGGTTATTATAACTGATAATTATTCTAATAATGCAGAATACTGTGATACCATAATATTTTCTTCGGCAGTTATTGTTTTGTGAAAAATGTCATGCTTATTTCGTTCTAGTGGCTACCTTTTATTCGTAGAAACCTTATACTAACCTTCTAGAAACACAACCTGTGCTGTAAACAGGGTGTAAACAGAACAACTAAGTATAATGTAACAACTGCAGTTAAAGGGTAACAGAAAAAACAATGTTCACAAGGTTAGCAAGCAAATGTCTGATCATTTATCCTAAAACAACAGTGTACATCAAAGTAAATTCTAGTAGTAGAACCGCTACAGACTCATATTATCAGATGAATTCTATCAAATAAGTTACTGTCAAGGGCACAAAATTTTATTACAACATTTTTTTTTTTTTTTTTTTGATTTCAGATATGAACTAGACATTTGTAGTGGTGGCCTGCCAATACAAATTATGGTGTATTGCAACCCAGATGTCTGTGGAGTTTTGCTTCACTAACTCAAGCAAATGGTTGTGTGTAATAGCTCCACTTTGTGGATAAGTAGATGGAACCGTAACAAGATGATAATCCTCTATTCGTCATGAGTCAATTAAACAACAACAGCCAGTTTATTTCTTCATTGACAAATTTAAAGAATTTTTTAAAAAATGTTCTTGATGCAGCATATTTTCTTAAATGAGTTTTAAAGTCACGCGAAATATGCATACTTTTGGGTATGTTTGCTTGGCTGTTTGATATTTCCATCTCTCCCAAAGTCAAAAAGGCCACTTCAGAATATGTTTCAACAAAGGCAGCACTGAGGTACAACAAAATACTTTCCTCAGCTGCTGAAAAAACACTGATTTGTCACATATGACAGAACATGAAACATCTGCAGCTTCTATGAACTAGTTAAAAGCAATACCTGTGTAGGAAGGTAAGTAACTAGTAGAGTAGAATAAGTAGGCCTATGTGATATTTACAGTACATAAGTATCAAAAGTAATTTTCTGCTAATAAATATACTTAAGTACTGGAAATAAAATTGAAAGTAAAAATGGCAGAATTTCAATGTTAAACTTAATTTGGCTTCTTTGCAAAAGGCATTATATACACTGCTCAAAAAAATAAAGGAAACACTTGAACAACACATCCTAGATCTTGATGAATGAAATATTCCAGTTGAAAATCTTTATTCATTACATAGTGGAATGCGTTGAGAACATAAAAATGTAAGAATGATCAATGGAAATCAAAATCATTATCCCATGGAGGTCTGGATTCAGAATCATACTCAAAATAAAAGTGGAAAAATCAGATCACAGGCTGATCCAACTTCTGTGGAAATTCCTCAAGACAATTCAAAATGAAGCTCAGTAGTGTGTGTGGCCTCCACGTGCCTGTATGCACTCCCTACAACGTCTGGGCATGCTCCTGATGAGACAATGGATGTTCTCCTGAGGGATCTCCTCCCAGACCTGGATCAGTCAACCCCTGGATGGTTTGTGGTGCTACGTAGTGTCAGTGGATGGAATGTGACATGATGTCCCAGAGGTGCTCAGTTGGATTCAGGTCTGGGGAATGGGCAAGCCAGTTCATAGCATCAATACCTTCGTCATGCAGGAACTGCTGACACACTCCACCCACATGAGGCCTAGCATTGTCATGCATTAGAAGGAACCCAGGACCCACTGCACCAGCATTTGGTCTTACAATGGGTCTGAGGATCTCATCCTGGTACCTAATGGCAGTCAGGGTACCTCTGGTTAGCACATGGAGGTCTTTGCGGCCCTCCAAGGAAATGCCTCCCCAGACCATCACTGACCCACCACCTAACCAATCATGCTGGAGGATGTTGCAGGCAGCAGAACGTTCTCCGCGGCTTCTCCAGACTCTGTCACGTCAGTCACATGTCAGTCTTAGTGTGAACCTGCTATCATCTGTGAGGAGCACATGGTGCCAATGGCGAATCTGCCAATCCTGGCATTCTCTGCCAAATGCCAAGCGGCCTGCACGGTGTTTGGCTGAGAGCGCAGGCCCCACTTGTGGGTGTGGGGCCCTCATACCAACTTCATGGTGTTTCTGACAGTTTGAGCAGAAACATGCACATTAGTGGCCTGCTGGAGGTCATTTGGTCGGGCTCTGGCAGGGCTCCTTCTGCTCCTCCTTGCACAAAGGAGCAGGTAGCGGTCCTGCTGCTGGGTTGTTGTCCTCCTATGGCCCCCTCCACGTCTCCTGGTGTACTGGCCTGTCTCCTGGTTTCTCCTCCATGCTTTTGACACTGCAAAGAGACACAGCAAACCTTCTTGCCACAGCGCACATTGATGTGCCATCCTGGATGAGCTGCACTACCTGAGCAACTTCTGTGTGTTGCAGACACTGCCTCATGCTACCTCTAGTGGTGAGGGCACTGGCAAAATGCAAAAGTGACCAAAACTCAGCCAGAAAGGATGAGGACAGGGAAATGGTCTGTGGCCACCACCTGAAGAACCATTCCTTTATAGGGGTTGTCTTGCTAATTGCCTCTCATTTCCACCTGTTATCTGTTCCATTTGCACAGCAGGTGAAATTGATTCACAATCAGTGTTGATATCCCAGAAGTGTGATTGACTTGGAGTTACATTGTAATGATCATGTGTTCCTTTTTTTTTGAGCAGTGTACTAAACAGCTATTAGCTACTATAAGTTTATATTAAGTTACCAACAATTCAAACTTTGAAACAAAAATACATCGCTAATTAAGTCCAGCCACTGCAATGAGTAAACAGCAGGAAAAAAGGGGTACTAGATACATACATACATGTACATTCACACCTTCATGTCCATAGGATTACCTGAATGGTCAAAGCAAGCAGCACAGTAAAGTCATTTACCTGTATCTCAGCAACTCAGGATTTACAAAGCCAACAGCTCATTAACAAAATGCCCCACCTACACAACAGGGAAAAACTTTTATGCCACTTTTATATTAATATTAACAAATGCCCCAAAACTGATAAATTCAAGGTAAGCAACTGTGCCACGTACAATAAAAACAGGTAGCAACACATTATGAGCCTAGATTATCCTAAAAGTAGTCTTATGTAATGCAGTTTCTCAGCTCTACTTTGTGCCAAATTATCCATGGTAATCAAATGTCCAATGTATTTTTTTAGTTTAGTGCAGATAGGAGAAAAAGGGTCTTACCTCATATTAGTCCTCGGCTCATTTTTAATCCTGGCCCAGTGTTGGGCCATAAACTGATCATCCGGATCACCCACTATTTTTATACATCCACCTCGACCTGTATGTAAGTTAACAAGTTAGTCAATTTACTTTGGTTTCCCTAATGCTGACCTGATGATAATTGTATTATTTTTTTTTTTTAACTTGCTAGTTCATTCACACTTTTCAGTCGTTCATCAGTTTTGGTTAAACATATTTAATATGATTTAATACAATCAATTTGAGAATTTTTTTGGAGGCACAAATACTTGCCTGGGTAGGTATTTGCCACCCTCAACAGCCCCCCCAATCATGACGCCATTGTGCTGAAAAACAACTGCATGCCAAAATGTGACTGCACCCCACATGAACGTGCATCAGTATTTGCGTCTAGGATTACATGCCAAATAATCAGAGCCCAGCAGCAACACACAAATGCATGCTGAAGTGTCAAATAAGTCAATAGCATTTCAAAGTGTGCATCACACAGTATGCAGATGTTTTATGGATCCATGTACAAATGCCTAACCTAAAATGTCTGCATAATAACAACAGTAACCTGGCTTCCAAATCTTTACTACAGTTATGCCAGTACATACAGCTATATTCCAAATAATGCGGGAAGCCATGGAGGGACACAGGGACGCAGCGTGATTGACACAAGAGTCTACTGTCATTGGTTACTCTGCAATTTTGTCCTTTCACCACCCTTGCCAAAGTGTCGCTCTAGGCAGTTGTCTGGTTCGCCTCTATGGATGCGCTGGTGCTGATTAGTTACAAGTTGAGTCAGTGTCAGGAATTTATTTTTATGATTGTACCAAAGTTGCATATTTATGGACTGTTTCATTTGAATGTACTTATATACAGGTTTTTTATATATAGGTAAGGTAATCAAAGTGGATGAGCTCAGAGAGCTACACTCTATTTATGGTAATGTTATTAGTGGAATTTCCAGAACCAAAATTTTATCAGTTTACTCAAAAACACTTAAAATTTTATCATGCTGCCTTTTCACTGTATATTTATGTGGCTTAAATGGTTTATATGTGAATATTAATTTCAAATTCATTCGTTATATTAATGATACCGACATGTTTTACAGTTGAGTGATGTGGACCAGCCATCACTCATGACTTTTTTGTGTGGACAAACAAACAAGATCTTATCCTTTCTCCACCCTCCTTGGTGCGTGTGTGTTTGTGTGTGAATGTGTGTGGAAAAAAGAGAGCTCATGATTTTATGTGATTGGAATATAATCCTTCAGAAACATTAAAAGAGAGTGCTGTAATCTACACGCAAATAAAAAGTATTTTTTTCCATAAAGTGGACTGTTCAGAGAGATTGATGATATGTTCATCAATTGAGAACAGGTCTAATCTTTCCTTTTCCCCTCCCTCGTTTCTTCCTGTCTCTTTCAGGTTTTGATTTCTATTGAGAAAGAATGACCCACTGGAGGAGAATCTTTTAGACGGTCAGGTGGCCGAGGCTGGCTGGAGATCCACACAGGGCCAATCCTTACAAAAACAAGCTGCACCTCACAGACTTTAAGTTAGTCCAGAGCCATGCAGCCAGCGAGCAAACAGCACAGCACCCAGGTCTTAACACACAAAGATAGAAATACTCTTCATATGATGTCTCCTAAATTATGTAATACTTAAACAGATTTTGACCAACCTTAAGGGCAGATACTTTTTTTGACTGATTAAGAAATGCTTTTTCTGGGGCTATGCTGCTTTAATATCTTAACCTGAAATTAACTACTAAACTATTCCAGTGTAAGGACATTTGCACCACATCAGTTACTTTCTTTAAAAATACAGCAAAACAGACTAAAAGTTTCTGTGACCCATAATCACATGCTTAATTCAAGTTTCACTTCACACTCTAATATGCTAGTATGAGTACCACATTTGTACCAATACAAAGTTAATGAAGGAATTGAGCTTGAGAGTTTTGGGTCCCTACAGTTAAAGTATTATTGCAGTATCTGTAAAAAAAATTCTTGCCAGTAAAATTCTTCTTTAACTTTGTTTATTGATGCTTTATGTTTCATGGCAACTGGCATTGAGCTAAATTACTGCCATCTACGAAGCAAAATACAAAAAGTTGCAGAAATGGACAAAAAGCACAATTTTATCAAATGTGTATTATTAACCCAGTGTCAATATTTATTTGATTGATATTATGGTAAATGTCACTATAAGTTATTGTCAACACCCCTACTCCAGGATAACATTTGGCTCATCAGCATTTATAATGTAACACTCTTTTCTAATGTGTAACCTATAGGTCACTGAAACTTTTTTTTTTAGTGGTGTGCTAGAGGGTGTTTGTAGTTTCAGGTTTTGTCTGGTTTGTCAAATCAAAGGCTTTGCAGCTGCATCACAGTTTTAACAGTCACAATGGACTCCATCTTAATGGTGCTTAAGAAATTAAACATTGAGTTTGTGGAACGAACTCATGGAAAATATGCTTTCATGTTAAGGTTTAAAACAGCTACTTATTTGTATTAATTTGATTATTGTGACCTAAAATAATCCAATTATAAATGTGTATTACTCAGAGAAATGTACTGTGTTTCCTTTTAAGTCACAGCAACATTAATGCTAAAAGTGTTAAATAACCCATGGCCGACCAGACTGTTGGCAAGCCAATATTTTTTAAAAAATAATTACATGTGGTATTACTAGCAAAAGAAATGAATCATATGTTTGTAAATGCCATAAATTGAGTAGTTTACTTAGTTTACAACAATATTGGAGCTATAAATAAAGAAAAAAATGTATGTTCTTTATTATTTTTTGACAATTACAATGAGATGATATGCATGTTTGCTGTATAATGATCAGTTGGCTTTGATTACTATGATAGCTATTTGATTGGGATTTCAACCAGTTGTTTGGGAGGAAATACTCAAAAACATAGCCTAACAATAAATCTTAGTCCTTTGGAAGATGAGGTTGGATTTAGTATTGGATAGGATATCTCATAGGGCTCTAATTTCGTGGCGCACCCCGCGCAGTGGTAATTTCATATGGCGCACCACTGTGCGCAGCCAATTTGGCATGTGACATGTGCACACTGCATGCCTGTCAGCCAAATTACCATTACACCGGAAACGCTTCGCTTGTGCTGAGAATAGACCAGGTTGGAACTGGCGAGCTTTCAGTGAAGCCCTGAAAAACCTGTGGTTATCCTAGTTGAACTTTGAATAAAACAGCAACACGCTCCAGAAAGAACACCATCCCGGGTGTGGAGGAAAAGAAAGATAAATGCAATAACATAGTCATCCCATATGTGTCTGGGGTTTCTGAAAACTCAGAAGGATTTTTAACAAACACCACATCCCTGTGTTTTTCAAACCTGGCAACACACTCAGACAGAAACTAGTACACCCCAAAGACTGTACTCCACATGCACAAAAAAGTAACTTGGTGTATGCTGTCCAATGTAGCGAAGAATGCAATGATTTATACATTGGTGAAACAAAATAAACATTACACAAACATATGGCCCAACACAGAAGGGCTAACTCCTCAGGTCCAGACTCAGCTGTACATTTACACCTAAAGGAGACGGCACACTCCTTTGAGGACAGTAATGTCTATTTTGGACAGGGAAGATAGATGGTTTGAGAGAGGAGTAAAGGAAGCCATCTATGTAAAAGTGGAAAAACCATCCCTCAACCGAGGAGGTGGTCTGAGAAATCACCTTTCCCCCATTTACAATGCTGTCCTTTCATCCTTACCCCAGGAGATTTATCAACTCTAAGAACAATGGTCACTCACAAATAGCTCTGGAGGACCCTAACGACCCCAACAACTGTTGTCCAGGTCTGGCCTCAGGTGTCTCCAACCACTCTGACTCTAACGACTCCAAACAACTGTCGTTATAATAGAATAGAGCACTACCTGAGCCACACCTATGAGCACTTACCATCATTAGATACCATTGTCCTGTGGAACACCTCCACAGAGGATAAAACTAGGGATCTCCACCTGCGCCGAGATGGGCGTGGCGGCGCACTAGTGGGAGGTGTCCACAGATTCAGCTTGGTGCAGTGACAATTTCGTGACAAAACACTGCGCGAAAGGTGCGCTGAAAGCTCGCCAGCTCCAACTTGGTCTATTCTCGGCACAAGGGAAGCATGCCCGGTGTAATGGTAATTTGGCTGATGGGCACGCAGTGCGCACATGTCACCAAAACCTCACAAGCAGTTTTTCAGAGTGTCAGGCACATTTCAATGCAATAAACAATCACAGCAACCACTATTTAATGTAACCGTCTGAACCAGCATATACATTTGTATATATATTAACTGTCCCGTCACATCTGATGTCAGATCAAAGACGTCTGTCACGCTTAATGGAAACTTAACCTGACAGCAGCTGAAAGTGTGATGCAAACTAACGAGTTCACATCTCTCAGCCAACCACAAACAGCCACGGCATCTGATATGGAGTATATATTTGGCTTCTCTCATCTCATGAAATTCAAAAGAAGAGGATTTACCTGTGATTGTCCATATTCCTCTGTTTTAATTTTTATTTATAATGTGATCTAAAAAGACCATCTTCTCCACCAGGTCTCTTCAGCACACTGTGGCCACGGTAGCGGGGATCAGTCAGCCCGCTGTCAATTCCGCCATACATGCAGTGTCTTCCAGTCTAGTCCGACATGCAAATGAGCACATAATTTTTCCATCAACACCCGACAGCCAGCTAAAGGAGTGAGGTTTCTTGTCAAAATGTGGACTCCCAGGGGTACTGGGAGCCATCAACTGCACACATGTGCAGTTGCGCGCACCAGATACCCAAGCCATCACTTATGTGAACCATAAGGGAGTACACTCCATTAATATCCAGGTGATCTGTGACTGTATGCTAATTTCCCTGGGTCTGCTCATGACTCATTCATCCTGGCGAATTCTGTCATCCCTACAGTCTTTCAAGGGGACACCCCTCTGGATGGGTGGCTGCTAAGTGTCAATGGATATCCACTTAAAACGTGGTTGATAACACCATACATCACACCAACAAGAAGAAGGCAGCGTGTTTTAACCATGTTTTCAGCAGTGCCAGGTCAGTCATCGAACATACTTTTTGGAGTGCTCAAAATGCATTTCAGATGTCTGGACCGTACGGGTGGTTCACTATCATAGAGCCCTCAGAGTGTCAGTGCATTCTTTGTCGCATGTTGCCTGCTACACAACATAGCCTTACGCCGTGGATGTCACTTTGACCTCACGGAGGAGACATTACAGGACTTGAGACGGAGAGAGGCCAAATTGCATGTTTCGTATCAGCAGGGGGAACCGTTTTTTACATTGGGCAGCGGTTTTCAGAATATCTGGGCAAACTTGATTGACAATATTAGTAACTTCCTCCCAGGCTGTTTTTGCATCATCAGCCCGTGGAGGTCTGTTCGCATTACCATATATTCTGGTACTGTGAGCTTGGACCTCCTGGACCAGCACATCAGTTTCCTCCTGAATTCTGGGAGAAGTTTGGCCGCCTGGAGCTGCTGCTGTCTTCATCCATGGTTGTGGCGAGGTGGCACTACGCCTCACCCACAGCACATGTAAAGGCAAGGAGAGGTGTTCAGTTGATTGGTGAAGATTACACTCGGCTGTGTTAAACCCACTCACGCCTTATCTCCTCCCTCTTTGCCAGTTGCGCCAATGGGAGGGAGGAAGCACCATAGGTGCGCCGCCCTCCCGGACTGCGTCGAGCACGAAAATTGCAAATTGCAAATGCACGGCGCAGGGCATGTGCGCCGCGCCTGCGCTTGGTCTACGAAAATAGAGCCCATAGTCTCATATTGAGATGCAGAACAGTTCTCTGCTGACATATGCCTGAAAACCTTTGAAATGAAACAATGTTGTTCCTACTCTTTGCACCTCCAGAATTCCAGTTTAAGTTTCAAGAGATCTTTTCTGAGCTTGAAAACCATGATCTCCAAAAACTTACACAATATAAAAGCATAAGGGAACAGGTTTGCAAGTGTAATTAATGGGTTTAAATAGATTTCACATATGACAATTTGACATTTCTAGTTGCACATGCACTTCTTTGTATTTCCAGCAGCTTGCATACTTGTTTTAAGTGGTGAAGAATTATGTAGCACTGAAATAGTAGCACTAGAGTCGTTGCACTGGGTGTCACATCATTCACTGGAGTCTTATTTGAGTAGCATGCTATGTACAGGACGAATGTGAGAAGCACAGAGCAGTCTTATGTAAGGTGTGTCCTGCAGAAATCCTCTCTGTCAGAGTACTGTTTGTTGAAGCTGAACCCCAAAACTTTTGAATTTAGAACTAGATTTTGAGGAATTAATCCAAAGTGAATTACCATCCTCAAGTAACATTTCTGCATTTTTTATATTTATAAATGCATTTAGTAGCAGTTATGTTTACGCCCCTCAAATGTGAATATTTTACACGCTGGAGACAACACTTGTTGTCACAATATGAAAAATAGCAAAAAATACACAAACAAGGTTTCTGTAGGACTCAGATGCATCATGGCTGAATTTTTTTGAATTGATACTGTACAGTATTTTCTGGTGTTCGAAGTCTTCTGAATTTTTCCTCTGTCCAACTGTAATAAAAGCTGCCATGAGGAGACTTCAGACTAATTGAGTGTGGAGCTGTATTTGAGCTGAATATTCCTTGTGTTGAATCCAATTTGAAGTTGGATTTCAGCTACTGACCAGATATAAGATGTTTCATAATACTCCGCTGCTCCTTCCAATTTATAAGTCAGAAAGAAAGAATGTGTTGAAATAACTGGTGATTTGTGAAATGATTTGGAAAAACTAAAGGAACTTTTTTGTGGATAAAAATGTTGGATACTGTACGTTTTTACTGGTGATATTAAACATTGACTCACTTTTTAAACTCTGTGTAGCTTTTGAATGTGTCTCAAATAATGTGTTTGTATTTCAGCAAATCACAAGATGCATTATTAGATTACTTTACAGGACATCTCAACTCAGGACCCCAACAAGAGGTATAAAAAATAACAGCAATGCAGCAACTTGTTTTCTGTTTTTCATTTTTTCTAAGTTTATACTCCGTTTCAATCACTAGCTTCATGTTCCCATGATGACTTTAAAAAAACAGAGCACAGCAACAACGTGAATACCGAAAACTTGTGTGTCCGTGTGGGTGCGCGCGCGCTGGCATGTGTGTGGAAGTGCATGTGTGTGTGTGTATACATTTTAAAACTGTTTTTGTCTCTGGGTCTGCTTCATGATAGTTCAATTCAATTCTATTTATATAGCGTCAAATCACAACAAAGTTGTCTCAAGACACTTTACATATACAGCATGTCTAGACCACAAAAAGACCAGAAAATAATAATAATAATAATAATAATAATAATAATAATCAAAGCTCCAAGCAGCATTGGACGGGCCCTTGCACCCCGTCGCCCCCTTGGAGCCGGCACCAATACACCCGGGACACATTCATGTACCAAAGTCCCCTCTATTCAACAATCGCCTGACATTGATTCAAAATTAAACATATACAGGAAAAAAAAAAAAAATTTCTTTTGTATTTACCAGCAAGGATGATACCGGCTTTTACCAGTGTAACCTGTGGGGCTGTAGCCTGTTTTTTCATTGTAATTTAGTTCCAGTAATTGCAATGTCATTGCAAAAGTCTGTAGTAATAGTAGTTGTGCTTTACTGCGTAACGCAATATTATTTAACTACATGAAAGGCTCTATGTATAAGCTTTAATTGATTAAGACAGCATATTGTTTACACGGTTAAAGATAGTACTTGTGAACATGAGGAAATCATACAACATTGATTTTATTGAGAATTTAAAGGTGATAAACAGAGGAGCTTCTAATCTGTACTCGAGATGTGTTGATGTGATCTAACCCTGCAGCCCATCGGAGCCAATGCCAACAACCTCACGTGAAGGGACAATAACACATAGCAATGTGGAGTTCAACTAAAGCTCAGAGAGTCATGCTCTACTACCACCTTGCGGCCAAAGAACGATTTACGTTTACTTTGAAGAAAGCACATTTATGGAAAAAAAAATAAGGTGCAGTTTCATTTCAAAAGTAGTGTAGAAATCCAGGATACACTATAAAGATGGCAAAGTGACTGTCAGAAGTTAAAAATGAATCAGGATCATTGTAAACTGCCACTCTTAAAAAGCATTCACATCCAAAGTGATTCCTCAGCCTAAGAGCATTACTTCTGATGCAAACTGCTCAATTAAATATCTTACCAAAACATAAATGCCTTGTTTGTCCACAAGATGGAAGCAGAGCATCACTTTTAAGCTGTAGGCAATGTGTGTGTATTGCCCAAAATCCCCTGCTCGGAGTGACAGACGGAGCGGAGCCGAAGCACAGACAGAGAACAGAAAAACTGTAGAAAACCTCCTGAAAAGTACCCAAAACTTGATCAAATCTTACTCAAAATATCATATTCTAGAAGGTTTTTTCGTCCTCTTTCCATTGGCACAGGTTTGAATACTGTCAGACTTATACTTTAGACTGCAGGGGCCTGAGTGTGACATATGTGCCGTTTTTGCCCCGTTGACTTGAATGGGAGGACACAGAGAAGCACTCCAACTTTGAGGGCTTCTAAAATCCAAACGCTTCCACACAGACAACTACTTGAAAAGTCGTTTGGTTCAGCACTTTGTCCTCTGTCATCTGTTAGCTTTTGAAGGCACTACCATTTACGGTTTTGGGGAAGAAAATGTTTGTTCTAAGTGAAATTTTTAGCATTTTCAAATGCAAATAGCCGAGAGCCTGTAGATTTTGGACTAGGGGTATCAGCGCGTGATTTGTAGGTCTTGATGAGTACTACAATAGGGGTTTTGTCCCATCTCTCTACGACATTCCTGTAGGCCGCAGTCGCCATTTTTCTGTGCCGCAGTGGGCGTTTTTCTACGCTTAGGTGGTGCTACAGAGCACATTTTGGGACCGAAGGGGTCAGTTTTTGCCATTCCCGATGTGCGTGCCAAGTTTGTTGAGTTTTTGAGCATGTTAAGGGGGTCAAATTAAGCTTTGAAGAGGATTCAAAGTGAATGTTTTGGCTGTACATTGCCTTTTCCAAATGCAAATAGCTGAGTTCCTGTTGATTTTAGCCTAAGGGTGTCAGCACATGATTTTTAGGTCTTGATGAGTACTAGAATTGGGCTTTCTTCCCATCTTTCTATGACATTCCTGTCGGAAGCAGTGGGCGTTTTTGTGTGCCTAGGTGGCGCTAGAGAGCTCATTTTTGGACTGAGAGGGTCCGTTTTTCCATTTTATCAAATTTTTCACCAATCCTGATGTGCGTGCCAAATTTGGTGAGTTTTTGAGCATGTTTAGGGGGTCAAATGAAGCATCAAAGAGACGTAATAATAATAATATAGTAATAATTAAAGCTGCAAGCAGCGTTGGACGGGCCCTCGCACCCTGCCGCCCCCTTGGACCTGGCACCAAACCAACCCAGACAAGGCCGACCGCTTGCACTCGGTCCACACTGCGACCAAAGTGCAGTACGTGCCTTCTTTGTCTCATGCAGGCAAGCCAGAAAATAACTGCACTCACAGCTTGAAAGTGAAAATCAGGCAGTGAATCCAGTTAATCCATTTGCTAAATCAAAGTCCACTCTTTTAAACCATTACCTGACACTTATTCAAAATGGTAACATATAAAAGACAAAAAGCAATGCTCTCTTATGTATTTCCTAGCACAAACGCCTCCACCACTGTAACCTGTGACAGCTGCCTGTTAAGACCTCTTCATTTCTTGGTGAGTGCAGATGTAAGACATTTTGGTCAGGCAAACTGATTGTTCAGCAAACCAAAAGACTCAAGCTTGAAGCTGCGCCCTCTGATTTTAATTATGATGAGTACAGCCCTGTCTCTACCCACTGCTTGACATA